>CAHIKZ030000624.1:490000-612500 GCA_903632075.3 Acanthosepion pharaonis
ATATATATATATATATGAGTAATGACAAGACTTTAAAATGCGTTATACTTATAATAAAAAATTAATTTTTTTTAAGTATTTCTTTAAATTTTATTCTTTATTTATCTCTTGATTTATTTAATTTATTTTTATATTTAATGTTTTTATTTTATTTAATTTACTTTGTTTTATTGATGTTGGATATTATTATTAATTTGAAATTGTGATGATTATAATGCGATGATGATTTTTTGCTGTCTGAAATGACATGACTATTAGGCATATTACTGTACCTTTTTTTTTTTTTTAATTCTGATCACCACCTTCCTTACCCTGTATATTAACTTGTTCAGCCCTTTAAGGAAAAATGATATGGAAATTTTTATTTTTCTTTCTTCCTTTTTATTATAATTTTTTTTCTTTTCCTTTTTCTTTCTTTTTTCCTCTCCATCTTGCTTTTGTCTAGATAAATTGATTTCATTTCTAAAAAAATCTTTAGGTCTGAAGAGAAGAATAGTTAAATATATTCATGAAATAAATTATAACCGTAATGGATTTTTAAGGTTTGTTTTTACTTATTATTATTATTATTATATTGCTCTGTTACTTACATTGAGCTCTCTTTTGATTAATGTCCTCCTTGGAATTATCCCTATCAATTACCAATTGATATTAGGTATGTGTGTATATAAAGGGTCTGAAAAACCATACCACGGGTTGAGCCAAGCCTTGTGTGTGAAATTGGGTAGACGGAACATTCATTACAAACAACAGACATTTTTGTTGGTTAATTAATGATTGACTTTTCAAAATTACGGATAATCCTTCTCAGGCAAGGAGGAATTTCCGTCAGAAATTGTCCGGATTCATTTCGGAAGAAAAGTACGAGAAATATGGTCCAGGTTCAGTGACAACTGATGAATTTCGTACAACTAGTGAGCGTTGTGACGTAAGCAATGAGTGTTGTAACTTAAACGAGATGTGACTTGTTCTTTATAAAGATTTAAGGATGCGGGCTCTTAAGTTATAATTGTTATTATTTATTGTTGTTTGTTTTTGTTGTATGAATATTGCTTCCATATCATAAGTTTGCTTTTACTGTTTGATTTTGCAAGTATTTTGGTATTGTTTTTGAGTAGCTGTCTAATGATACTTGTTTCTTACGCTGCTGCGTTGTCTGATGGCACTATACCAGAATGTAGCCAACAAAAAATCCAGTTCTTGATAATGACTGAAGCGGTCGAAAATACTTGTACAGAACAGAATAAAAAATGAGCTTTGAACAGTTTATTCACAATTCCGACGCGCACACGAAAGCGCGGACGTGCACATGCGTGTGTGTGCGTGACGGAGGCGCTGAAAAGTTCATAACCTGGACAAGAAGAGATTGAAAAATAAATCTTCTTCCCTGAATCTATTTTATGTATCTATAAGTCTACCATTCATCCAAGCTTAGAATATTGCTGCCATATATGGTCGAGTAACCCCAGGGCACCTCGAAGCGGTGTAATGGCTAGCAAGCTTGTCTCGTTAGAACAATTATGAGTAGTGAATTTGATCCTCACTGGGTTCCCCCTACTTTCGGCCTTGTGCCACATCTAAGCTACGCTTGGAAAATCACTATATGGTCGGGTGACCCTGCGATTTACCTGGAGCACCTTGATAAGATCCAAAGAAGAATCAGCAATATTATATGTTCTGATCTGGCGGCTCGGCTTCAGTCACTTATCCACCGCTGTAAGGTTCCCTCTCCGTGTCTTTTTATAAATATTTTCATGCTAACTGTTCGGATGAGCTCTTTGCTATGGTACCTAGGCTGTGTGAATTTGAGAGCAATAATAGACTGGCTAGTTAGATGTAGACGTAACTTCTACACTAACAGTTTCTTTTATCACACCTCTCGCTTGTGGAACTCCCTTCCGTCTCCATGCTTTCCAGCCAACTTTAATCTTCAAGAATTTAAATGCAATGCCAGGTTGTTATCTACTGTCCTCCTGAATGCTCTTTTTTCTTTCTATTCATTACTAATGTTTCTGTTTCTAATTCCTCTACACCCTGTAACCCCTTGCGTGTTATGGGCTGTACTGCCTTGCTTGGTGTGACAATGACTAAAAAAAAAAATTAATGTTTGGACAGATTTTACGGGAATTGCGTCGAGTTGAGAAATTTTCGTGTTATGCACACAGACGCACACACACACACACACACACACACACACATATATATATATATATATATATATATATATTTAACAAATCGGGGATTTCAGAAAGGCATGGTAATATTTTATTTCGCAAGACCAATAAAATTCGATTTCATCTTCGTCAGACCTTGCGGTTTCCAAACAATATATATATATATATATATATATATATATATATATATATATATAGAAAAGATTTTTTTTTAATTACCGAATATATTTATATATTTATATATATTCGGAAATAGAAAAGATTTTCTTTCAATGTTTTACATTTTTAATATTTTCAATGTATAATATTTTCTGGCTATTGTAGTCTACTTATTTCTACACTTAGTCTGTAAGTTGAATTGCTGCCTTCCTCAGCGCGCATATTTTGGAATGAGTCTTCATTATTTTAGCGACTTCATAGTAAACGTGACACACTTCCTTTTTCGCCATATCTAAACCATCATACCTAAATGTATGATTGATAACCGACATTAAAATTGATTAATTAAAATTCATGACAATCTTATCTTAAATACTTATTTTATTGACAGGGCTTAGGTTACATGGTTAAAAGTCAATAACGTATTAAAATAATGTGATAGTAGCTACCATTGTATAAGATACGAGTGAATTTAAAACAAGATTCGTTCTGTTTCATTCATGGAAACAAGTTCGATTTAAACTTCTATGTGATTCGTCACTGCAAGTCATAGACGATCATGGCTCTCCAAAATTTCCTATCCCCTTTAGTCCTTAGTAGTTTTTCTCTCTTTGCTATCGATCCACCATCCATTCATACAAGTTTGTCGGCTAGGTGGCTGGCTGCCTTCCCTTATTTCTCTTGTCCTCAGTATGCCCTGTGAGGTATAAGTTTTCCAATCTCGCTTTTCTCATTATGTATCGAAGGAATTTCATCCATCTTTTCCTGATTCTAAGCATAAGCGTTCTTTTTGTTTCCATTTACACTAGGCTAAAAAATGTAGACATAGGCCCATTTTATCGGCGAAAATGTAAATATCCCTTCGGAAGTGGGTCCCTTTTGAGGATTTCTTATCACTCTGCAGAGGATGCAGTCAGTCATACGAAATCCCTCTGAAATCGAAGTAAAATAAAATCATTCGAAATAACAAAACAATTCTCAATTTTAAAAGTGCAGGAATAAATAATAAAGCGAAATTAAGAACACAAGTCAGAATGCAAACTTGTCATCACTTGTCTGATTCGTGAAAAGAGCTTCGTGCTAAGCCTCTCATGAAATCTCGACATTTACGCACAGGTGGATTTTAACGTTTTCATCCCAACCCGAACGCGTTGAAATTCAAGCGTTCCTTTTTTTTTTTTTTTTCTTTCAAATACCGCTTTGCATATTTTTTTCTTCTCTTCCTCTCTATGCTATTTTAGTCAACGCCCACTTCAAATCAACTTACATCATAGACGCTATCATCATCATTCAGTATACATACATGCATGCATACATACATATGTTTATATTTATATACACACTTTTTACACATATACATATATATATATATATATATATATATATATATATATATATATATATATAGTGTGCGTGTCTCCGTGTGTGTATGTGTGTGTAATCCCTTGTCCTTTCTGAATTCTTCTTGATGTCTTAACCTCCTCCTCTTCCTACAATCATTATCTTTTCTTTTTTTTTTAAATTACATTTTTTTTTTATTATTTTAACCCGTCGGGGCGATTCTACATCAACAACTCTAGAGGAAATTTACTTTTTACTCTTTTCTTATTAATGGAAACATTAAAAAAAATGGAGGCACATTAAACTATATGAAGAGAGCAGCTGGTTTTGCTAAGTACAAGAGATCGTCACAAATGAATATTCATGAAGTAATGATAACGTTCATACTTATATATTACTTTAAAATTATGCAAACTGACTGACTGACTTTCAGAAGCATGGGTGTGTAAAACGTGAAACATTTACTCAAGAATATGGCGGCCGCCCTATGATTCCGAATCGAAATCATAATATTTTACTAATAGAACTCGTTCAAAACAACCGCAAAATCAAATCCCAAATCCCACATCGTGTACGTGTTTATTCGTAGCCTATCAGTTATTTTTAAAGAGTAAATATAAAATTATTGTTCAACAGACTTGTAAATCATAGATTTGATTTGGCAATGTTTACAACAACTGAAAAACAAAAAAGTGAATTCATCCATCAGATATGATCTTGTCTCCTACGTGGATTCGAACACTGATAGCGAGATGATTATTCATAAGTTTATCACACAAATCAGTTCGTTCGGGTAATAAGTTCGATTTTCACTGAGTTCTTTTCTGTGGACAAATAAGTCTAAAATGGTAAATAACTATTGTTTTTAAAAATGCTATGTCGCTTCAGAATGAAGACGATCCTGGCTCTTCACGTATTCTTTTTCTTTATTATCTGGGAATTGTCATGACTTCTTGGGAAAGATAGTGGAGTGGTTTCTTGTTTTATTCTCAACGGTTTTGAATTCAAAATAGTACTTTCCTTATAATGGCTGCTACACAAAACAAAGTAGCCACTACTACACTTTTATTTAAGTGATAATTAGAGAAAATGAACTCATACCTTTAACAAGGGCATTTATGAACGCAACAAATTTTGGTTGGAATTTGAACTCGGATCGCTTATCCCACTTACGAGCCAATGTCAATTACGCAACACATAAATTCATAATAAATAACTAGATAAGTACATATTTCTAACTGGATTTGTATATCTGTCTGTCGTATACTGACGTCTTTCGCATAATAAAAACTTTTAAAAATTTCCCTTCCGCTCTGCCGTGTGACGATAGCTTGTGATAGAATCTCTGACTGATGCCAAATCGGCCGGGTTTCGATCCCAGCTTGAAGCAATCGGTTGTCTAGCCAAACTGATGAGCTGTGCTGCAGCGAAACAGTCTCTCTCTCTGTCTCTGTCTGTCTGTCTGTCTCTCTCTATATATATATGTATATATAAATAAAAAGAAAGAACAGTAAGATATAATAGCGAAAGAAACATATTTTAAGTCAATTAATATATATATATATATATATATCAGTGACGACTCTGGCGGTTGGGCTTGTCGGGCTTATCAGCCTGAGTGAGTCACCATTCAAGAATATATATTTCAAGACAACAAAAATCTTTCGTAGTACACCGTTTTCATTCTTCACTTCAGCTGGATTCAAAATTAATTGTTTTAACTCCGTGCTTCAAAATATAGTCGGAAATACATTTCGTTGATATTGTTCATAATAAAAAAGAAAAAAAGAAGAACGAAAAATAACAAAGAAATAAAGTAAATAAAAAATGCAATAAAAGTAAAGTGGCTAGTCGGGCTGCGTAGGTCTGGGCTCTATCTAAGCTGGAGACAAACATAATAGGCAATGTATTACTTGCTTTAATTTTATAAAGAAGCTTTTTAAAATCTCTAATGACTTGTATGCCCAGCTTTTTAAAGAACACATTTTTATTTCAACTTATTGCTTTCAAATTTTAAATAAATTATTCCGTACAGTATATTTTTTTTAGCACAATGTATCAATTGAAAAAGGGCAAATTAAATTTAGCCCGACCTAAAATCTGCGAAAATCAAAGAAAACTCGTAACACGTTGACTGGAGAGTTGGGTGAGGATTGTGACTTGGGTAGTGTTGAAGAAATATGATATCATTCAGCAGCCACGATTACTGACCAAATAACTTAAACAATAAATAACTTAAATTAAACTAAAAATTCACTGACATAGAGATACACAAACATACTAACGCATAGACATATATACAAACGCACACACGAGATAAATACACACGAGATAGATAAACACGTTATTTAAAAAACATCAGGCTAGAGATTTTTAAAAATGAGATATTTTAGTTAGAGTAATGGAATCATTTTAGTATCTAGGTTATACCAATAGTATATTTTGTTACAGATTGTAATGAACATTATAAGCATTGATGACCTATTATATATATATATATATATATATATATATATATATATATATATATATATATATATATAGTTAGTTAGTTAGTTAGTTAGTTAGTTAGTTTATGCAAAACTAGGTAATCCGTATGGGTAGACCCAAGGAGGATGATATCCAGAGAGCTCAATGTAAATTCAGAGCAAATAAATTTGAATAAAAAACAGACCACTTTTAAGGTTCCATGTAATAAATTATTTCACCACAGCCCTTTTAAGGATCTCTGGATCTTCAAAGTTGAAATGAAAAATGAAAAGAAAAAACGTTGAAAAAAAAAAGTCATTTTTTTTCAACCTTTTTTCTTTATTTTTTTAAAAGGGCTTTTCATTTGTTTTTATTCAAATATATATATATATATCAATATAGTCTTTCCCCTTCAGCTGACCTGAAGAGGAAAACTATATTGAATCTATTACGAGGTCAGTTGACAATTTTTCTTGCCAGAATTTAAATGTCTACCATTCGTCCATGCTTAGAATATTTCTACCACATATGGTCCGGTGCCCCTGCTATTTACCTTGAGGTCCTTGATAAAATCGAAAGAAGAATCAGCAATGTTATTGGTCCTGATCTGGCTGCTCGGCTTTAGTCACTTCCCCACCGCCATAAGGTTGCTTCTCTGTGCCTTTTGTATAAGTACTTTCATGGTAATTGCTATATCCCCCCACAGAGAGGAATTGTACATATGGCGACTGGTTCGGGCTTTCACGGAGATTCTGTGGTATTATGGTGAATGAGGTAAGAATGGTAAGTAAAAATGCGTTGTTTTGGTGTAATGAATATTGTCGTATGTTTGGGTTAGTGATTGTGGTTAGCTAAATTTAATTATAAGACAGAAGAAGACAAACCCATTTTCCCTTTCCTCATTTTGGCCTTGTGTCTCATTTTGTATTTTTATACAATTAAATATCGCTCTTCGCTACACAGAGTTTTTGAATTTAAGCGTAATGCTAGACTGACGTCGAGATCTCATCAATTTACAGATGACCAGGTTAGATGTAAATGTAAATTCTATGCTAACAGTTTCTTTTCTCCCACTCCTCGCTTGTGGATCTCCCTTCCGGCTCCATGCTTTCCAGCCAACTTTGATCTGCCCAAATTTAAATCTAATTTCAATCACTATCTTCTGTCCTCCTAATTATTCTTTTCACTTCCCGTTCATTAATGTTTCTGTTCTTAATTCTTCCATATCATGTAACCCCTTGAATCTTAGTGGCTTGCATGGGGTGATACCTATCAAAAATCTATCTATCTATCTATCTATCTATCTATCTATCTATCTATCTATAGGAGAATTAATTACAAAGCGGAAATTTTTTTCGTGTGACGCGTTTCGTCCTTCCGGACTTGCTCGGACTAAAATTATGTTTACTTTAATGTAACTACACATGCGCACAAGGTTGAGGGAACACGTAAATTTTAAACTTTTAAATTTTTTTATAAATATGTACTTGGGTATATAAGTTAACCAGTTTTATTTAGTTTCTTTTTCTTCATGTCTTTTATCATTTTTGTTATTAAGTATTTCACATTGTGACATTAGATCTGACAAGAAATGCGAAATGTATGAACCTGAACGCAAATATACTATGAATGATCTCGTGATTAAAGCATTTTCTATAGACTTTCGTCTTAATGAACTGTTTCTCTTTTGGTTAAAGTAGCGTTTATAAATCGAAATTATAACCAGAGATTCATTACAGTGAGCAACTAATGCAGTGTATTTTTTTTTATATATATGTGTCGATTATTATAGGCGATTGAGTAAATTCATATCTCAAGTTTTAGTTTATTATTAATTTGTTTTGTATTAATGGAATCTTTTATTGCTTTAGAAGTAAATATAAACTAATTCTATGTCAAACTTAGATATTCTTTTTTGTTGTGATAACTGGTATATAAAATGTATGTATCATCCCCTATATATATATATATATATATATATATATATATATATATATATATATATATATATTCATTTTTGTATCGATATGAGTTTGTGACCCTGGGTTTCACGCTTTTGCGATCATCAGACAAACTGTTTTTTTTTAAATTAGATCTATTTATGCTTGTTTTGTGGTGGGAGGGGGAATCTACTTCTGTTTTTGTTTGGGGTGACACTATCATACGCATAGACACGCATACATATAAGTGTACACATTTTGGTTCACACAAACACATCCATATAAACAATCCGAGGTTAGGCGCGGATACACATCTATGCGTTCGGGTATACACACATACGCAGTTGTAATTCTATTTCGGCTTCGAGAACGTAGCTTTCATATGTAACGATGTTCCTTCCAACAAGTAGCGGGTAGCGGTGTTCTTGACGCGTTTAGATCTTCGGCCTGTGCCGTCAGAGAAACTTACACTTCCTCACACACACACGCACACTTGTAGACACGCACAAAGACACCTATTGGTCTGGCTATTTGATTAAGCTCGGTTCTATTTATGGGCATGGTGATGATGACGTTTGCATTTTCGACGCTAACTGCTTGTTGTTGTGTTATCAATATATATATATATATATATATATATATATATATATATATATATATATATATATATATATATATATATATATATGATATATATATATATATATATAAAAGAATAAGCGCTCGGGAGACGATGGAGTAGCGCTTATTCTTTTTTTTTTTTAAAAAAAAATTCTAGGCGATAGCGTTACATCGCCTCTCGTGACTGTGTAGTCCCACTCTGGAGCGGCAGTCTCCCAGGCACTTGGCGCAGATGAAACTGGATGACACGGAGACGGGGGCTGTCCTTGCTTTTCTCCTGGCTCTCTTTGTTGCCTGCTGATCTTCCCTCGCAGCTTCTGTAATCGTGACGCCGTCACTGACTGTGGCTCCAAAGCTGACGATCGTCAGCCGCGGGCTCCCAGGTGTTGGGGTCGATGTCAGTGAGCTTCATGTCTAGTTTGCAGACATCCTTGAAGTGGAGCTGAGGTTTTCCAGTTAGGCGGGACCCCCCACACAACTCTCCGGACAGGATGACTCTTGGGATGCGGCCGGATCCCATGCGGCGTACGTGCCCCAGCCATCTGAGACGTCTTTGGCAGAGCAGCGTGAATATATCTATATAATACTAGACCCCGCGTTCTTTCAGTTGCGTTCTAGTCATCTGAAGATCGCGAAACCGTGAAACTCTAGTAACTCACGTACTGTCCTTTGGTATGTGTTGACGTTGTGAAGCCTTTTTACGCTGTCTAGATAAATCTGGCGTTGATCACTTTACTGACTAGGTAAAGCACTTTACTGACTTTTAGTTTTTCTTTCTTTTTTCTTACCTTGTTCATGACTTTTTCTTCTGTAAAGTGTTAAGTCTTCTAGCAGTTTGTCTGTTGATCGCACAGTTGGTTTTTCTTTACTATGTAATATATATAATAATTTAGTTCTAATTTTCGAGGGAAAACGCCGAAGATATGGTAACGCAGAAATATAAAGTAAAATTTTTTTTTCAATTTTTAAAAATTCAATTTTTTTCTAGACATATTGGGCGCGATGGATAAATTGTCATCTAAATTACGCAAAAATGAAAATAACACTGACATCTCATTTTAACAGATATATTTACCAAAATTACACAAAATTATCTTGAAATACTAAAGAGTAAATTTATTCAAAAAAATCGCTATGGCCTCCGAGTAACTTTGGAATCTATTGCAATTCTTCTGGATGGTCTCCTTGTTTAAGTTGGTGAATGGCTGACATAATCCTTGCCTTCAGTTCATCTTGGGTGTTACAAGGAGTTTTGTTGGTCTCGCGCTCAACTGCGCCCCAGGCATAATAATCAGACTGAGGAGTTAGGGGGGGGGGCAGGTGTAAAGTGTGATGTGCCAGCCATGACTGGATCTTTCTGCTTGAGTGACATGGTGCAGTGTCTTGTTGCCAGACATAGGGTCTTCCAGCAGCCACCCTCTTGATCCAGGGCAGCACTACCTCCTTAAGGCACTTATGTAGGCCTCCATGTTGAGTCTGAGGCTTTCACCAATAAATTCAGGAATTCTTTTCTTATCAGAACGAGTGAGTTTTCCGAGCTGCCGTAACCAACCAAATATTTTTGAATCCACTGCACTGTTCTCAGATTGACACCAAAAACACTCTGAAATGTTCGTATTGGTTCTTCCGTCACGAATGTCAAGCAGTACAGCATACCGTTTCCAAATTTCCGGGCGGAGTGAGTTGCGTCATGATGCTCTTTTTCTCATAGACGGTGCCCAACAGACCCTACTATACTGTGCAGTCAACAAAATAAAAAGTAAACAACGTGCATGCACGAAATTACAAATATAAAATGGCGACAATTTACCCATCGCACCCTGTATCGCCGATCGCATTTAATTTCTCTATGTTATTGTTTTTGTTTTTATCAAACAAAATTTATTTTTTTTATTAATTGTTTTTTTAATTTTAAAATTAAACTTCAAAGTTCCCATATCTTCAGTATTTCCACTTGGTGCATAATTAAAACAGACGCTCGCGTTTTTACATCTCTTCTTCCCCACCTACACATATATAATTCCATCAATAAAACATTAGTTTAGTTCAAGAAAATCCCCATCCCCGCAAAAAATGCAATACCTAAGGTTTAAAATTAATTTTTAAAATGAAAAAATCTTTCTTGAAGCTTTTATTTCAGTTTCAAACTTATAGAGTAAATTTAATTTTAATACGCAAAATACTTTGCTGAATTTCAAAATAATTTAAATTGACAGGAATTAATTTTTTTTTAAATTGCTAATTTGTTAGCCATATGTCAGTGTAATTCTCTTTATTAAAAAATAATTAAAAAATAACATACTTTTCTGAAATCTTATTTAAGGAATATTAACTAAATTAAAGTTTAATTAATCTGATTTGAAATTTATTTAAGTTTAAGATACCGCAGAAATGCATTTTTTTTACACGGCGGTAAGTGTTGACAGCCTGACTGACAGACGGAAGTTTATCTAATTATTTTCTACGGGGCTATACCTTTAAAATTACTTGAGGAATACAACGTGAGCACATTTTTATATAATTTTTAACTACCCAGTATCTTATAAATTTAGGAAAATATTTTTCAGTAATTTAAAGTTTTATTGATTTTTTAGTTTTATTGAATTTGAGGTACGTTAGCTTTGAATTTACTATAGTAACGGCTCTTATTTTTTAACAATGTCGCAATGGACGTCCATATTTACAAAAATCGGAACGTTTATACATAAAAAAAATATTCAAAATTCTTTTTAAAATGTTGAAGTCTCTGAAGGCTTTTTCATTTGTGATTAAAAAAATATAGTTTTTACTTAATAACAATATCACCTAACCGGTATAAAGTAATAAACAAATGAAAAAGATTTAAAACTTTATAAATTATTCTAATTTAAATTTAAAAAACAATTCTTGTAATAATTCATTATTCATCTAATTTTTTTTCTTAAGACACTAATGTCCATAATATATATATATATATATATATATATATATATATATATATATATATATATATATATATAAATTCGGATTACTAACACATAAAAAAGAGAATGTCTCATATCGAGAATATTTAACATCCAAAAACATAAAGGAGAAAAAAATTAATTATTTTTAGTAATATGTAGAAATCTCCACCCTTTACCTGATAAACGGTCGCGAAACCAAAAACACGTGTAGTAAAATTATGGAAAGTAAAGCATAATATTTTATAAAAAAATCCACATTACAACCAAAAACGTTTGCGGTATCTCTCTTCTTTTTAATATACACACTTTTCTCTCGTTGGAAGCACTATAACTACTTCCTTTTTATATATATATATATATATATATATATATATATATATATATATATATATATATATATATATATATATATAATACACACACATATTGCAAGAATTTCAAAATCAATGTGTTTTTTCATCGTAAAAAAGACGCTAAATTAAATTTATGTTCACCTGCTGATGGAAGAAAAATTTTAACCAAAATTTTGAACGTTCTAAAAAGGATTAAAATATGATTTAATAATAAAAAATCATTTGGATTTCCTCTTAATAATAGCATAAAGATTTTGACGAAAAATCTTTGTTTTTTATTACGTTTTGGGAATTTTTTTCATGTTTATTTTTTAGCGAATACGTAGAAGTATTTACTTTAGTCTGATGAAATATTTTTAGACGACGAAACGCGTAACACTGCTTTTTTTTGCCATTCGTCCATTCGTTTGCCTCTCTCTCTGTCTGCCTCTCTCTGTCTGTCTGTCTCTCTCTCTCTCTCTCTCTCTCTCTATATATATATATATATATATATATATATATGCACGCCTGAGTGGACGTCTGCAACAGATATTTGCTAGCCGGAAAACGAGTAGCCGGCCATTGTTATTGGAGGGGTTCTCTGATGTAGAAGAAGAGAAGGGGATTTAAACTAACAACCTACTACAAGTTAGGAGAGCTATGAATACTGAACTAATGTTTGCTAAATAAACTTAGGAGAGAAGTAGTAGAAAACCGGAGAAAGAAATGGCCGTTAACTGGCCATTTGAAAATGAAGACAAAAAAATGAAACAAGAAGTCCAAATGAACATTACATTAATAAAAATTGAACCATAAGAATTAAGAGAGAGGAGGAGAGAGAGAGAAATGAGGGGTGGAAAGAGGAAGAGAGGGGAGGAAGTTTAATAAGTATGTCAGCCAAGGAATGAAAAAGTTAACATAGAAAGAAAACAATCTCGGTCGACAACTTTTGAGTATAAAACTATCAAAATTACATTAAAAACGATTGACACCAGCGAAACATTATCGTCTGTTTGTTCAATATTATGACACACTCTACGTGTCTGGATTATTCTATAATTAATAGCAACAGCAGGAAGCGGTCGTTTTTTTTTCTTCTCTAGAATGATAAGATTTATAAATTCTATTGGATAAAATTTATAAATCTTATCACTGTGGAAATTCTTGTCAAACCTTCAAGTGAAATTACAGGTCGATTAGAACTGGTAATCCTAATCGTTTTCTACACAAGAAGGGAGATATTTTTCTTGCCATGCCTTTCAGGAATTCTAATAATTTCTCATACTTTCAACAACGTTCCAATTACCTTCAATCATTAAAGTATTAGTTTTGCATATTTTCAAGGAGGTTTGTTGGCAAAGTTATGGTTTAAATAATTCCTGTGAAATTAATATATATTTAAAATAATGTTATTTTATGAATATAATATATATTTAAAATATTTTATATCCTAAACTATTAAATAAGTATAATTACTAGTTAATGGAGGGGACTGAATTTGTGGAGATAAGTATCAGTAATTTTATTGTGGTTATATTCGTCGTTCGGTCGGTTGAAACTGAAGACTTAGGTGATGATGTCGTAGCAAGTAGGTTTTACGTGGTGGAGTTGCTAGCCCTACGACCAACTGGTTTTGAATTTAGGGTTGTCTTTCTCCTAGACTTGCTGCTAAACAAGGCTAGAGAGCCAAGTCTGTCTGGCTTACCTTGTGTAAAATTGTACACAACGGTCTCGTTCGTAACTTGAGATCATCCCCCCGATTCCAATTTCCGCGCCGATAACCGCTACACTACGTTCACATCTTTGCCAAATGTTTATTTTTCTTTTTTGTGCCACATCCCTTACTTCCTATCCCTTGTGACCTTTATTAGTTTTCTCCCTTTGCTAATGCCCCCCACCGTTCCGCCATTCATTCACACAAGATCGCCGGGTAAGTGGCTCGCTGCCTTCCACTAGCTCCCTTGACCTCGTGAGGCGTAAGTTTTCCAAGCCCTCCTTCCTCATTATGTGTCCAAGAAATTTCAGCTGTATTTTTTTGATTTTGAGTATAAATGTTCTTTTTTGTTGCCATTTTCATTAATACTTCCTTGCTTACTCGCTTCCTCCATTGAATTCTCTATCGTTCTGTAGAACTACATTTCTGCTGTCTCCAGTTTTCTCATCCGTGGGGAGATCGTCCAATATTCACTTTCATATAACAGGATGGATATCACATAACATTACAGTGCCCTTTTCCGTTTTTCCGTTTCTCAGTACCTTGCTTAGCTTTTGGAATGCTTCTTTCGCTAATTCAATGCGTATTCCGATCTCGGTGACGCATTATCCATCCTCTGTTAGAACATTTCCCAGATATATTTAAACTTCTGCACCTGCTTGATGTTGATAACTCGAATTTGTAATTCGTATCTTGAACTTTTTCTCTTGCTGATGACCAGTGCACTCAGATAAGGCATTTCAGTAGTGGCGAGAGTGGTGTGTGTGTAGTAACCCATGCCCGTGCCCGCGCTGCATCGTTGTCAACCCACGAAATAACAGCTCATTGAAAATTCAATGGTGGTAATTATGTGGAAAAATAGTGTTTTGTCGCTGAAAGCTTGCTCTAACCAACAGTGTTATGGTGTTCCATGTGTCTGTTGGGGTTGTGGTTTCCGTGGAAATAAATAAGAGTCATTAATTTTGGTGTTTCATTCGTGTGCAAGACGAGGAGCTGAAAGTTCTTTATCGAACCCTTTCACCAAATATGACCGAAAGACCAAACAACAACAAAAAAAAACTTTCTTGGTCGGGCTGAGAACTTTTCAGGACTTCTTATATATATATATATATATATATATATATATATATATATATATATATATATATATATATATATATATATATATATATGTATTTATGTATGTATGTTTAGATATCGCAAGGAGACATGAATTGATTTATCACACGGGGAGAACTATTTTTGCGTGGGTTAAAAATCTGTTGTGTGTGTGTGTGTCTCTTTAAGTTTCAGCTCCTTGGTATTATTTAGATATTTTGCGAGTCAACAAATTTGTTTTCGATTAAGTCAGCAATTATTGGAAATTTCCCAAAATAAGCATTCCAAAAGTTATTTTGAGAGAAAACTAGACATTTGGCGTGGAGAAACACACACACATACACACACAAACACACAGACACAGAAAGAATCGGATGTAAGTCACCAGTTTATTTCGTTTTAATGACTGACAGTTCCGCCAATAAAATGCCTGAAAACAGATTTGGGCTTTCTGGGATTATTTAACTGATAAGCCAATCCACTCACCAAATAACAGGATATAAATTATCGACAGCGGAAGGTATCGCGGATTTTGCAAGTACGAAACTGGCCACTTGAGAAAACAGCATTAATTTACGTTGGAGTCAGAAACATAGAATTCAAGTTGATCAGAGCTTTGCAGCTGATCTCTTCTCTGACTTAGCTCTAACAGCTCAATGTGGGAAAAAAAACTAGCTTTTAAATTTCAATACCTCAGAAACCAAGTAAGAAATCTTTCCATCATCACCGTTCAGGTTCTTAGTTTTCTCCAGTTACGATAAACGGTTACATTCACAATGTTTGGGATTTCTATTAGGTCTCAAATTCACTTCAGACCTCACGTGGAACTCATACATACAATCCATTACTAAAGTTGCTAGAAAAGTGGTCATTTCTCCAGGAAGTATCCGACTCCTTATGTCATGTTTTGTCAGATGAAACCATAAATGGAGTATTGCTGCCATAACTGGAGTGGAGCATCTCAATTCTCATTTTACAACCTTAGAGTTCAAAATTGCTTACGCGGTCTTATTGGAGTGGGTGACTTATTCCCCACTCTGTCTCTTTCAAGCAGATGAAACGCCGTAAGCCTATCGCTACTTTATGTCAAATTTTCAGATGAACTCCATTCTTTAGTGCCACTAGTTCAGGATATGCCATGACACTTTCAATAAGTTGAATCACCCTCATTTTCTTCGTGTTTTATAAGAAGACATTTTCTCCCAGACAACTTTTCTTGAAAAATTGCTACTTGGATTTTTCTCTGAATATTACAATTTTAATCTCTTCAAATAAAAGGTCAATACTTATTTATCCTCCTTATACCCATAATCCTCACTTCCTACTATCTACTCTTTCATTCATATCTCACACTATTCATCATTTTAAAAGTTATCCTCTACCTTGAGTGACTTTCGAGCATTCTACTGCGGGAATTTCAGTTAATCATTGATATAATATACATATGCTGCCAATAACAGTGCATTAGTTCCTGACTAACGACAATTTTTTTTTCGCGATTTGCAATTTCTATAGTAAAATCATCTGCAAACATTTTTGGGTTTGGTGATTTTAATGCTCATCACGTCAAGTGGCTTAAGCATTCTAATGTTACAGATGCCACCAATATTCAGACTTTCAATTGTTTTCTCAGTCAAATAGTGTATTCTTCTCGATTTGTTCCTTAACTCTTTTCCTAGCTCTGTGCCAATCATCACGACTCTTTCCTTTAGGCAATTCAAATCATGATGTAGTATCTGTTGATATTTCTTTTGGGTCGTCTATTAGAAAATGAACTTCCTATTCATAAAGCTTCTTTCTGTCATCATCGTACTGATTGGGCTTCATTTCTTATTTCGGACGTCCCTTGGATTGATATTCTTTACCTTCCTATTAAGAATTGTGTCACAGAGATTGCTTCTTGGGTTAAAGCTGGTATTTATGTTTTTGTACCTTCTCGTAAATTCCAGGTGTAACCAAAATCCTTTCCTTGGTTCACACCGGCCTGTTCAGCCATTATAGCTGACAGGAATCCCTTTTTTCGAGTGTACCAGCGAGATAGTTCCGATCACAACAGACTACTATTTGTGTCTACTCGCAATAATCGTAAGCGTGTCCTTAAAGAGGCTAAGATGTTGTTTACTGAATGAATGAAGCACTGTATATCATCTAACATGTTTGGTTCTCGTGGCTACTGGCGGCTCTGTAATAGTGTGTTGAATAAGAGTAAATCTTCTATTCCTTCTTCACTTTATTTGAGGTGTTGATATCTTCTGCTGATAAAACAGAATGTTGTTGCTCGTAAATTGTTGTTACTCTTCCGATTCTACTCTTGACTCATCTGGAGTATCTTTACCTGATTTTCCACTTAGAATTGAGTCTCTATTTAGTTATATGCATAGAATCCCGTCTATGGTTACCATCCCTAAACTGGATCCCCTAAAAGCATTTGAGTGATGTCAAGCATAGTCTATTTAGCGAGTGAGGTCGAATCCCTTGTGAGTGAGACAGAGTAGAAGACAAGAGCTTCAAGTAACCAGAGATTTATTGTGATACTGTCGATTCGATACAAATATATTGGCGGGAAACAAATGGTTTCAATTCCACGTCAAAAATTACTACCGTTTAAAAGGACAACTGGGCGCGTATACAACGAAAAAAAATGTGGAAGAACGTCTCAGTCGGATTTATGGCCACCTTCAGGGCCTCATCATTTAGATCTTGTGACCGAAAAATGAAAAGTCACAATAAATTCATACAATCAAAACCACATCAGAAGAAATGTACTGATCTCAAAAAACGTAAACAATAATGAATATACGAAGAAAACTACTAAAAAACTAAGGAATAATAAAGCATCGCTTGACATTGAAGCTGACTTTTTGAAAACAGCTAACTCTCTCTCCGAATTCAATAACAAGTTTCTTTATTTCATGAAAGAAGTCTGAAATCAGAAATGCATCCCCAAGAAGTTAGGTTTATCCCGCCTTAATACACTATGTAAATAACATTCACATATACTGAAGTATCTCAATTTAATCTATTATAGTGAAAATATTAATGAACATTATATTAATTAGGCTCTTATCGTTTTATAAAAGTCAACTCCTCATGACCCAGTTTGGTTTTAGTTCAGGTAAGAAATGTAATGATGGCATATATGTCATCAAACAACTCCAGGAAATTGCATACTTCTTTAATAGGAATTTGTATGCCTGCTGCGTCGATCTTACAGCAGCATATGACCACATCGATAGAGATTTCCTCTTCTCATCCATTAGAAACCGCGTTCCAAGTTCCGAATCCACTGAATGCATCGATCTAATAGAGGAAGTGCATCGATCTACAGAATCTTACATGTCTGGCGAGGACTCCAATACAAAAACACTTCAAACATTATCAGGATTATGACAAGGAGGAAATTCAAGGGTGAAATCTCCACTTCTGAATTTTGAAAACCATCTTCTGCAAGTTCTTTCATTCACACATTCCTCTCCATAAACTGAGTGAATGTTTCTAGCCGCTTCGGCTGATGAGTTTCCTTTCTTGAACTCATAAAGCATTATGTGCCTCAAATGATTCTTGGGTACTTCCATGTTAGCAGGGTTTTAATCAAACAAAATTTAATTGTATTGTTCTCTGAAATAAAATTTGATCAGTTTAAATGCATCTAAACATAAAAATAATGTTAAGCTCCATTAGACATTATAAAATACTCTTTAAATTTCGTTCATTTTAACAAAAAGTTAAAATTCGGACAGAACTTATGGGATGACCTGATATATGACTATATCCTGTGAATCGACAAACACAGATGTGAAAAGATGGGCACTGATCACTTTCGCAATTCTATACCTCATCCCTAACAAATCAGCCAATAGAAAACAACGATCCTGCTCCCCCCCAGACACACCAAATCCAAAATATGATGATGAAATAGTGGGGGGTCCCCCGATGAGATAGGTATTCATAATTGTGAGAAGAATGATCTTAAATAGAAAATCAACATCCTTTACCAAGTTTTCTAAGAAACAAGATTCAAAATAAACCTTGCCATTTTAAGGTAAGGTTTTTCGTTACCCCAACTTTTTAACCCACAGCTTGTTTTTCACGAAATTTAAATTCTCATGTCCACTAACTGTTATAGATCTTTCTAATACAGATACTGATGGGCGTTCTCTTGCAAACCTTTGTTTTCGGTAGTGTGGAAAATTAACATCTTGATTTTATAATTATTTTCTCTTCTAGTTACCTGCGCTACCAATTTTTTTGTTGCTTCTGTTGAAAATGTCCAAAACAGGAATGATTAATCAGAATCGCTTGTCAACATCACCAGTTTCTGAATGATGTCGGAAACCAAGGAAACGAAAAGCCTTGTAACTTTCATTATCGCATGATATTAATGATTGCATAAATATTCTGGGTGTGGTCTCAGTTTCATTAAGAATAATACCCTTTTGTAAAGAATAGATGCATTGTATTTGACTACAGGAACTATGACTGCCACGTTACTAACACAGCTATAGATTTACTGTTATTTACATTCACTTGAAAGATGTTGAAGTGCCCTGGCTCATCTGATAAGGACGTAAGTTTATTGATTAAACTGTCACTTAAAACTCTACTCTGATTTTACAACACCTCAGTTTCCAAGATGTAAAGATGCAACATCTGTGAATGAATATCATTTAAGACCAATACATCTCAGCTGACAAGTAAAGTAACGAACTGCAATGTTAAGTTTAAACAAAAAAATGTAAATAAGATAGCTTCCTATTTTGATAACACAATATATTTCAAAGTTTACTTAAAGGAAAATATAACAAAACATGTTTGATTTGTCTATAATTTTATTTGATTTGTTTGTTTAACGGCATATCAACTCATGGGTCATTTAATGACGAAATTTAATTTTCTTGGGATCTTTGAATTAATAAAAATATGATATATGTTATTCTGCTTTCACAATTGAATACATGGTAGATGATACTCAGCTTTTATGCATATTGTTGTGGTAGGATCCACCTAATTTGCATAGTGGAGTACCGACCATATAAATATGGTTGGTACCGGGAAGACGTGGGGGGAGGAATCAAGAGATTCAATCCAGAGACTCTGCCCGACTGCGACTAAGTCAACACATTCTCCAGGAACGGTTTTCCCAAGAATATACAAAAGACTATATGCAAATATTGTGTACACTTTCTTGTTTCAATACATTTTGTTCTAAGTACATTTTGTGTTGTATTATTATTCCATGCATTAGTCAAGTTTCAACACATATACATGTTTGTGTGGACATAATTACTAGAGGCGGTGATTTGTGTATTTTATGTTGTAGTTTTGTTGAAGTTATATTTTGAAATACAGTTTGATTTCTTTAAGAAATTGTAGAATATTATATGAATTAATATCGTGAAAAAGTTCTTTCATTTTGGTTGGATGATTTCGTTTCGAGTCATATCAACCTCTATGGGTTATTTAATGCCGAAATATAAATATTTTGAACACAATTTTATGGCTTCAACTAAATATATCTTGAACTCAATCGTATGCCTTCAACTACAAATAAAATGTATTGTTGGTCATTTTAGTATAAAAGGTATTGTTCGTAATTCTAGTATAAAATGTATTACTGGTCATTTTATTATAAATATGTATTGCTGGTATTTTTACTATAAAAATGTGTTTTTATACGTTCATAGTGTTTTGTTTTTTGTTTGCGGTTCACTATTTGCCTATAGCTAGGACCCTAACAGCTGCTACCACCCTGAATCAGAGTGGACATGGGAACAACATCAATTAAGAGGTAGTTCCACGCTCTTGATCAGAGGACTTACTGCCGGATATAGTTTATCGTCATACGCAAGACTATTGATCTGTCTAAGTCTATGGGATGTAGCGTTATCATTATTGTTGTTACTTTCAGTTAGACTACAGAGGAACATCCCAAGATGCAAATGACGAATCGGAGATGCTAAAATGTAACTATCTGAACAATGCATTAACAGAGGGCAGAAATTCGAACGCACATTGGAATAGCAAAACAAGTCTTCCAAAGGCTAAGAAAAATATTAAGAATCTGTTAAATTTCATTATAAACAAAGAAAAGAATGGTAAATTTATGTAATATATATTCTTCTATATGGCAGTGAATATTGGAAAATCTCCTCACAGATGGAGAAGAGACTTCAGGCAACATAAATATTGTTCTACATAATAACATGCACTGAACATGTGAGTAACGAGGATGTTTTAAAGAAAATGTTAGCGATGTGAGGGAGAATATTTCCATACAAGTTTAGACTCAGCCGTCGGACGAAAGACATAAAAATAGTCCGACATCAAGAGGAGTAGCAGTAGCAGCAGTAGCCTTTGCTGAAAACAGTCATTCACGGCGAAACAATCTCTTCCCTAGTTTCTATTCTATATTATGTTTCCCTGTACCAAAAAGTAATAAACTTGTTAAACCAATTCCGGTTTTTCTACTCTTGTTTTTGATAACTCAGTTACAACAGTAAGCAAAATAGATACTTATACTTAGAACCAAGAATCATGAAAGGGGACTTGGAGAATTTGACACATAACATTCTAAAGGCAAGAAGAACAGAGGGAAACGGCGAGTGACCTTACCTAACCTTATGCAAATGGATGTCAGAAAAAAGAACTGGGAATAATTGGGAAAAGACAAACCTTATTAAGCATTAAAAACGTGGAGAAACCGTGGAGAGCTATGATCATCTACGTCCTGAACGTAAATAGATGAATGATGATCTCATCATTATCGTTATAATCACAACGTTTCGGCCATTTCGCTTTCCAACCTTCAGGTGCTTTTCGATCTGGGTAATAAATTCGAGACATCTGTGGGGTTTTCGATATGAAACCAGTTAATGATAATGTCGGTAAAAGTTTGTTTGGTCCCCACAAACCTCCCTACTAGCTTCTAAATTTGGCATTCTGTATTTTTCATTAAAACCAATCGTTGGATATAGAAACTTACATTAAAGAGTAAACTCTGGTGTGCTGCCAAGACATAATTTTACCAATATTAGCAAAACTGATTTTCATATGGTACTGAAAAATATCATGGATATATGGTTTTCATTACTGTGATCGACAGAAAGCCTGAGAGTATAATGGCCGAAACGTGATAATAAAAACTAAGATGGATACATTAGTCGGGGCTATCGTAGCATGCGGTCTACCTCAATATTTGAGGTCGACAATAAAGAAATAATACTCAAGATAAACCTTTCCAAAATATAAACAATGATCTGGAATTGGAATGAAAGCAATGACGGCATCTACCCTGAATCCATCGTAAAAATTCAGGATGAGGAATTAGTTAATATTGAATACTTCAAATACCTCGGCGTGTGGATTATTTATAACAAACTTAATATAGGAGATAAGGAGACTGAATATACGCAGAATAGGTTGCGCCAGAGGTACTTTTGTCAAACATCGCAAATTTCTACAAACCCAAACGTTAACCTGAAAGCTTGAGTCATGTTCTTAGATAGCCTTGTCAGATCGAAACTTTTATATGAATAACGTGCATATGGTATCAAACCTGTTCAGAAACATCGAAACTGACAGCTGTATACAACCGTTTTCAAAGATCAATGGTTAAAAATGACTTTGAGCGAATGAAGCCTGTGGATCTTGGTGAAGAGCGTCCTTCTTCGACACATTGTGGACTGGCGCTACAAAATCACAAACAAAGAACTGTACTAGACCACAAAACCCGGATCACTTGAGGATTTTCAACTGCAGCAACAGCAGCTTGAAGAGAAAATGATGACATAATGAAGATGTTGACATTCCACACTACTTCAAATAAAACGATAGGAAGGAAACACCAGTCAATACTGGAAACAGTGATAATAACTACTGGATTTGTGAAACCTATTTTCCTGAAAAATTGTTTTAAGAGAAAGATTTATTTCAATGAATGCTGAATATATCTTTATAAGGAAATGGCTAATATTAGCATTATCAGTACAATTGTACCCATTAGTCCGGCTAATAATAATAATAATATTACATGTTTGGTTATTAAAAACAGGTTCCAAATTAAATGAATATCTACTTTCTGTCCTCAATGATATCCTGAAAGCACTATTTCAAAATTTGGATTCAAGCTGTTATGATGTTATTGCAGATTGATTGGCTGCATTCAAATTTCCCTTTTCACCACTTTCCAGAGACGAACCACGGAACTGGCCTCAGGGGACTGTAGAGGTGACTTTAACACAGAAAACTCATTGCACTTTTCCATGAACCAATTTGCCATTATCTTTATTTGTGACACGGTGTATAATCCTGATGCAATTGGCTATTAAACAGATAGGTGGAGCGTAGTCATAAATTGAGGCACGTAGTCAGTCACAATAACTTGGTAGGATGCAGCATTTAAGCAAAATTTTATTGGTATCTATGATCCCAATATATGTCAAGAAAATATTCTTTCGAAATAAGCACTGCCGCCTAAATTTTTGATTATCAGTAAAATTCATTATATATATATATATATATATATATATATATATATATATATATCAAACTTTTAAAACCATTTATTTTCTTTTCAACATCATCACTTGATAAGACACAGAGTGTGTTGAAACAAAATGGCTATTTTTGTAGTGATTTTATAGCATACTTATGTTATAATTTTTTTATAAAAAAATTATATATATATATATATATATATATATATATATATATATATATTAATGGATTTTATATATATATATTACTATTGTGCACCCAATACAGGCAGAGTTTTATTTAATGGACGCTTGGTGGCGGGTGCAAGGATTGCATATTATGAGGATATATCAGATACATAACTGATGACCCTCGACCTGAAGAGGTTAAGATTGTAGTGATCAGGGAAGCATCCACTTGGGTATCCGTCCTACATGGCAACAGTTCTAACGAAAAAGCTGTCTACGTGGAACTTACATATTACCAGTGGAATATGAAAGGAATGAGGATGGGTCGACTCTGTGTATGTAACATGGCGAGTCGTACTTGTTAAGGTCTGGACGAGTGGAACTACGGAATGTAGTTCGCCAAAATAGCTGCCATGAAACTAGCGGTAGAGCAGCGAGAGGTTATCATTGTCCCGTCTGTTGGAAAGGGGCCAGTTCATCTCCCACCGAGAACTCAGCCGAGGCTGAAAAGTTAGGATTAGACACAGGTGTGTCAACAATATTCCATTTTGGTCTGATCTGGCTCTTGTAGAGATAGAGCATGGCAAGTGTCAGGTACTTTCTGGAGCGATAGATGGAGCCAAGCACACACACACACACACACACACACACACATATATATATTAAACAAAGTATATGCAGGTAGTAATCTCTCGTTTAAATATGTTCTATTCAATAGAACTGATAGGAAAAGTTTATTAAGCCTTTAAAGAGTTTCATAAAAGAAAAGGCTTTCGGTGAGTTACATAAAAGATGAAAAAGCAATAAAAATATAATATCCACAAATATACCTCCTATGGATAGTAAAAATCACCTGATTCATCATATACTTGTCGTTGCTAACAACGCTTCTTCACAAAAACTACTTTGCAAAAGACTAATGTCGTATACCAATTTTCTTGAAGTTTAAGGTATTGTCTCTGAAGATCAAACAAATTCAATACATATTGGTCATTCTCTGGATAAACTTGACTCAGTGAAAAATGCTATATGTAAGCATATAACACAATTCCTTGGCGCCACTTCTAATCTCCATCAACAATAAAACAGTACTCTACCTGTTTAACTGTAAAAAAACGATTACAAAATTTGGAAGAACCATACATCAAAAGGAAGCAATCTACTATCAATAAAATGTCTTTCAGTCTAAGCGCAGGCATATTTAAATGCCTCTGAACTGAAGGTCATTGTGTGTGTGTGTGTGTGTGTGAGAGAGAGTGTGAGAGAGAGAGAGAGAGAGAGAGTGGGGAAAGGTAGAGAGAGAGAGAGAGAGAGAGAGAGAGTTTGTTTGAGTAAATAAGGACAAGACGGAAATTTGGTTTAAGATCTATTTCGTTCTGAAAGGAACGTTTCTAGATAACAGTTTTATTGAGAGAATTATTCTTATATACAAAGAGATAAAACAATTTTATTTGTAACAATAAAACTACAATATTGCTTTTTAACAAAAAAAAAGAAAAGAAAGGTAAATACTAGAAGTGATAAAGATCTGAATGAGATGAACTAAGTGTAAAGATTAGAAACGTCGAATGTCAATATTTAAATGTTAAGAGTCTCTGTATCTTTAACGTTTTAATGTAAACTGCAAGCGTTTATTGTATTTTCTTGTTTTGTATAAAGATTTGATTTCGCCATTAAAACTTTCTTTTTTGTCTGAAGACGTTTCATTCTAAGCAAAGCGCATTATACTAAAATTATAAGTCTATTATTTTCTGGTATATATTTATATATCATATTTTTCATACACACAAATGTATATTTAAAATTCAAATTTGGATAATAGGTACAACTTACCGTTGCTTTTTAACAATACTCAATTTCAAAGAGAGTGTTTGTATAAAATCTGATATAGATCGATGTTATTAAAAACGCGTTTAAAATTAAAAAAAAAAACGCGTATAGAATTCCGGTCTCTACAAGTTTCCAGTCGACACAGTCAGTTTCACGATTAACTCGATCATCAAATGCCGGTGTCTGCTGAACCTCATTGGGGATTCTATACGTTTTAAAGACATTTTTATGTACGAGTAGTTTAATGAATAGCAGTTCGGAATGAGAAATTCAAGTCGAATTCCTTACATTCAATTACGCTCAAATACCATTGGAAAAAGTATGAATCAACCATTGTCCCCCAATTCTGGGTTAAATAGTAGAATAGAGACTATTCTTCAGTCTTAGTTGGCAGCCATACTAGGAGGAAGGCAATACTGAATTCAAAACCGGATGTAACTCCGGCGAAGCACATACGAGGCAGCTAAGGAAAGGATCGTGGAGTTAACGATGACTGTAAAAGGATAGGTAAGTTAGGGTTGATGTAGTAGTAATCCTGACTTGATATTATTTGTTGAGTGTTGTTAAAGTAATTACCCCCTTGATATATGTATTTGTAGTGTAGGAGGAACCCTTTTCTCTTTTTTATATTGAAAACGAAATGATTTCATATGCACAATATTAATATAAACAATAAAAACTTGAGACACGTGTTGACATAAATAGGAAGTATTTGTAATTTTTGTGATATGAACTACAGAATATGGTATGGGGTGTGAAAAATGTTCTCAGTATCTCGTTTGTTTAAAAGTCAGTGCTCATTTTGTTTGGTTCCGAGAATTTCGTTTGTGCGAGTGCCGTTTGACATCGTCTGTTTTTAATCTTCACAGAGTGCTAACAAAGACATGGGTTTCTGTACTACTTCTACTTGTCTACTGGCTTACTGCCGTAGGGTACGCTAGCCTACACTAATCTACTCTACTCTACTGACCCTTTTGTGATGGAAGAGTCATTTTATAATGATGAAGGTAGGATGATGAAATATCCATTTTTATATCATCACTGATGACAAGGTTATTTTTAGAATAATGAATTATCCTTATTTTTTATCGTCACTGATGGCAATGTTGTTTTTAGAATGATGAAAAATCATCATTCTTGATCATAACAACTCTATGGTCTCGATGCCAGACAATATATATATATATATATATATATATATATATATATATATATATATATATATATGTGTGTGTGTGTGTGTGTGTGTGTGTGTGTGTGTGTGTGTGTGTGTGTGTGTGTGTATGTAATGTGTTTCATTGACAATAAAGACAAGTTACTTTCGCTTTTTAATGTATTTTCTTGCGCGCGAAAAGTAATTACTTTTTGGGGCATAGTGGATGAAAAAATTGTCCAAACTATTAAAAAAAAGAAATCTCCTGTTCACACATAAGAAAACTACAATAAAAGAAATAACAGAAGTAAATTGTCTGTTATTTACTATTAAAATGTATCAGAGAAAAATTGCTGACTAAATACAATAATATATATATATATATATATATATATGTGTGTGTGTGTGTGTGTTTGTGAACATAAACTAAATAACGAGATGTTAGCAAATATATGTGCGCGTGATAACATACATATACAGATGAGCAAGTAAATATTTATTTAATTTAAGGTGTAAACAAAAGAGGGGTAATGTAGTTAAACAGCTATAAAGTATATATTAATAAATACGGATATACCTACGTTTGTAGTGCAACTCAGAGTTTCATGGTTACCCAATTAATGATAAATGAACTATTTAATACGTTTTTTTTTTACAACCGTATTAATTCATTTACCATTTATGAAATTCTGAGGCGTATTTATTAACACACACACACACAAAATTGTGTGTGAAAAAATCCAGAGAGGGTCGGAGGAGAATGGCCAGGCTAGTTGGTAGAAAGGCGCAAATAATCACTCTTTACAACGGAGCTAGCTATAAAGAAGAGCATACCAAACATTGAAACAGATGACGAACAGAAACAGAAGACAATGCCGGGTTCCATAGAACTCAGATAAGAGCAAGAAAGAAATGTTATAATTTGCTAAGGATCACAGATATTGGACAATAGAAAATTAGAAAAACTTTGCTTGGTTTCGATTTTTGTTACGATAATCGGATAGTTAGGCTAGAATTTAGTGTAAGCAAAATCTACTTTGTATCAACGGTTCAGGTTGCTAGTGCTATTGCTGCTGTTGTTGTTGTTGGTGGTGGTGGTGTAATGGTGTGGGGAATATTTTCTTGACATATATTGATACCAATAAAATTTTGCTTAAATGCTGCATTCTGCCGAGGTATTGTGACTGACCACATGCCTCAATTTATGACTACGGTCCACCTATCTGTTTAATAGCCACTTGCATCAGGATTATACACCACGTCACAAATAAAAATAGTGGTAAATTGGTTCATGTAACAGTGCAATGAGTTTTCTGTGTTGAAGTGGCCTCTACAGTCCCCTGAGGTCAGTCCATGGTGGTCTCTGGAAAGTGGTGGAAGATTATACTTAATAAAATGATTGGTGAGTGTTTATATATATATATATATATATATATATATATATATATATATATATATATACGATATATACGAGGCTTGGTAGATAAGTAAAATAGTGCGTACTGTTAATAATGGGAATATAAACATGTTTGAACATGTATCCGCTCGTATATAATGTCATGTTCAAACGTATTGACACCATTTTGTAAGGAGTTTGTGACGTATCAAATATTGACTAATTGTAGCATTTTTGGCACTCGAGAATTACGTGCCAATCGAAATCCACTGACATCTGAAAGCAGTTGATGGCAAAATTAGCATAGATGCAAAACATGTCCACCAGGTTTTTCACATGCCGAGACAGTAGAGTCAAAGGAGTGTGTTTGATAGGCAAACTATATTTTAAAATCATTTTACCTGAAGCAAGGCAATAAAGCCAATAAGACGCAAGGGGTTACTGAGTGTAAAAGAATATAAGAAAAAGTAAAACATTATTAAAGAGAACAATAACATAGAACCTACGGTTACATCTAGACTTTTCAACTGTAAAATAATGAAACGTGGCTGCCAATCTAATAGTGCACATAAATTCGTAAAGTTTATGTAGTAAAGACGAAATCAGAACAATTACCATGAAAAATTTATAGAAGTAGAAATGGTACAGGAAAACTACGGTGGGAAAGTGACTGTAGCCTGGATGCCAGTTCAGGACCAGCAACATTGCAGATTCTTCTTTGTGTTTTATCAAGAATCTCAAAATGCATATGAAGTGTTGACAGCTTGACTGACAGACGGAAGTTTATCTAATTTTTTTGCCACCAACCATGATGTGGGCATTTATATGATAATTTTATATTAGATTTAACATCGCCTTTTTATTTTTATCGCTGGATCTGTCATGTCTACGTTAGCTTACTGAGAGAAAAATTTGTCATCCGTATAGTTATCCTTTCTCTTAAGGGACACCATTTCAAAGCTAGATAAATTTTAAATTAGTTACTTCTAAATCTTATTTTTTTCATTTTGAACAATATACTCAAACGAATTATAAGAAAGCCATTTACGGTTTCTTTCAGTCGAATGAATTGTAAATCTGAATAAATCTTATTGAATGCTTTGAGTTTTGTCTTCTCTGTTTTTACTTAAGAACTCAACAATTAAAAATGGTTGCTCGTGTTTAACTGTTATCACACATGGACTTAAAAACTGAAATTAAGCAGCTAGAAAGCCGATGTACAGCGGACAGAAAAGTTGTAAAAAATAAAAAAAAAGGTTACTAGTGTTATGCAATATACAACAAGATTTGTACTCAAGCGATTTCAATCAATTCGAATAATTCAAAAACGAGTTTACGCATGGAACCCGTATATTCATAACATCGCTAAAGAGGCTGAGAAAATGGTCGGTTCCTCCAGAAAAGTATTTTACTCCTCCTGCCATGATCTATCTTTACAGTTCAGACCATGAATGATTTTTTGTTGCCATATTTGTGCTGGAGCTACCCAATCCTCACTATTCAGCCTTGAGAGCGTTCACAAAGCCTTGTGGGTGATGAGTTGTTTTCAACTATGCAACTCTGTTATACTGGAACATACCTATTCTATTGTTAATAGAATCTCCCACCTATAATAAGTAGGAGTAGTAGCAGTCGCCAAGGAGCTCAGAGAGTTGGTGAGTCAGTCGATGTCGGACATTAAAGTATCAACCACCACAACTAGATTGCTGCGTCATTAACTATTTTATCAAATTCCTAACGTTTTGTACGTCGAACCTATTTTAGGACCCACTTAGTGAAATACAAGCCTCCACTGTGAAACTACTCTATAACAAACTCCTTGCCACGGGCGAAACATTGTAAACAAATCGCTGTTCTATCGCTATTTCCATGGCAAATGATCAAGCAAGATACATTCCTTAGTTTCATCACTTCAGAACTTCATAGCTATGACCCACCATGCTACGCCCACAGGGTCAACATCCTCACTCCCTTCGTATTCCATTTTTAAAGAGGAAGTTCCACTCAGATAGCTTCTTCCGTTACTGTGTTGAACAGATTTCTGAGGGGATGCTTTCTCGATTACTACACTCTTAACCTCTTCAAGTCTACCCACCCTACATATCCCCATAATAAGCATCTCTTACCTCTGCGCTTTATGCCCTTACGACATCTTCATTCAGTAACCCTCTACTCTGAGTGGCTTTGGGACCTTGTACTGGGTTAACAATAGTATTAATGACGCATTGGTAAGCGAGTTAGTCTCATAGATGAATTCCTTAATGTAGTGAGATCGAGTTTTGAGGGTGCTTCACTATTGCGGCCTTGTAAAAGACTACACTAATTAACTTACTATTGCTCGTTTAGTAGTACTAAGCTGACTGCGATTTTTTTTTTTTTAAGTGAAGAAAATGGCGTTAGTAAATTTTTCTTTTGGAATTTAAAAATAATTTTTGGTGACAATTGAACTGATTTTAATCCCATTTCATTCATAAATTTACGTGGTTGTGTTTTTTTATAGTTATTTATTTTTTTTTTATTTTCAGAAGTCTAAGCTGCAGTCTCGAAAATATCCTTTAAATACCACCACGAATGTTAATAACAGATCAAGTAATGATATTTCTTTCATTTTAATTTCAAAATAGTCGAGAATTAATAATGGTTGATAATTATTTATTTAATAATAATATAATTTAATATAATATTACTACTTTACTACCAATAGTAATATGGTGGCACCGAGCACGTGAGACAAATAAGGAAGAAGCCTATAAGCTTAGATGTGCTCATCCCTGGCCATTTTTTTTCCATTTCGGAAGCGACAGACAAGTTAACTGAATGCAATTAGAAAAAGTACTGTGAGTTCGAGTCTCGCTAATTTTTTTTTTTTCGATCCACGCTGTATACTAGCAACTACAGAATATCAGGCTGAGTAGTTGTAATAAAAAGCAGCTGAAACTAAGATACGTAGGGGGAACCAAGGTCAATATTACAAGTGATGGTTAATATTCTATTAACCTTCAGTGCACTAAGAGAATTTGAAACAATTTTTTTGTCGGCAACAGTACCAAGTATGAACGAGAAAACGAATCTGTAGATATGGCAAATAACAACGATAAACTGTTATATATCAAAAGTTTTGTAAATACTTATTTGAGAAATTTTATAGTTCACAGTTTAGCTTTATGTTAATTAAAAGGGTCCTGTACGCGTACAAATGAGAATGTATATGTTGATAACAGAGGGTAGGTTTTGCTCATGTAAATACGCTCCGAAGGTGATAAAGGAAGACAGTCAAATAGCGGCTGATATCTTTTACATCTGCATCTGGCGATTTCTGAGTAGGAGGTATGTAATGTTTTTTGAAGTCGCAACGGTAACAATTGGGTCTTTTGATTCGAGTTAATCTACTTCTACTGAAAAACTGGGAAAAAACTTTATTTATCTTCGGAAGCTAAACAGGATCATTTGATTGGTTATTTATTCTACGTGAACGAACACGTGATGTTTTGTCTATCACACCCACCAAGATGATACTGGATCAAGTGAAGTGTTATTTTTATTTCTTTAGAACTCTTTAGTTGGTTTCTCATTGTTAATGTCAACTCTCATTGGTCAATTGTGTGTGTATATATGTCTGCATAGCCAACAGATGAAAGAAAGTCAGGAATTAATGTTTTAGGAGGAATTAAAAATCGAATGACCATAAAAAAAAGTCTGATAAAAATTATGAAAAGGAAAAATAGTGTAAAATCTTTTAAAATCATTACAGTAAGTCGCTTCGATGGCTATTGTTATTATTATTTCTGTAATATTTAATGATCTGTTATTAATCGCAAAACATGAAATATTGCGCGTTACTGAAGAGCGATGTAAAACAGTAAATAAAAATAAATTGATCAAAAGACTTTGAGAATTAATTTGCTGATTATCAGATCACGTGAATCGCTGATCCTGTTACAGTAGTTGTTTGTATGCGTTTCATGTCCGGGGGCCATTGAGAGTGTCCAATGCCAAAATACCGAGAAATAAGATACGTGAAATTGAAAATGTCATAAAAGGATTATTTACTCTGGTCATCGGCCATTTTCCACTCAAGTGACTGTGTTTCTTTATCCCCATGGCAACAAATGACATCCACTCACTAAGGTGTGCTTTACATCGATGGTATGTCAACAAAAATCAAGAGAAAAGTATACGTCCAATCGAATGTTGAAGACTACTAAATATTTCTGTTTTCTCAAGGTGTGTCCACTTGTGAAAAATATCTCTCTGTCTTTCTCTCTTTCCCCCTCTCTCTTTTCCCATCTCCCTCTCTCTCTCTCTCTTCCTCCCTCCCTCTGTGTTTGAGGGGTAGGGTGTTGGAGCAATATGGGTTTGTATATTTAGTTATTATCGAACTTAGGAGGGAGTGTTGAAAGTTCTCGGCCAAAACCACTTCTCAATGTTAAACCAAATGTCCTAAAGCTAGTTTTCAAAGAGATGCTTTTTTTTTTTAAGAATGGTACGTGGTAGAAATGTGAAATGAAGAAAAAATAGTTATTAGCGGAATTACAAGCTGGTGTTGAAAAGATCTCGAACCGAGTCTTTTTTAAAAAATCTAATTAATGTTTAAACGTTTTTGTTTTTTTTTTTGCGGGAGGGGGGTTCTTTTTTGGGTGTTGCTACGTGCTAGAAACGTGAAATTAAAAAAAAAAGAAGAAGAAAACAAGTTGACAAGATTAAAAAAAGGATATTTTTGTATTCATTAAATGTGGGTTTTTATATTTTCGAAAAAGGAGAGCAGGCCATTTATCGTGTTTCATTTTCAATTGCCCTTGTAATTTACGAAGCATCATTTACTTGAAGAGGTTAAGATTGTAGCTTGTTCCACAACTTTCAGTTCTTGGGAAAAATCTGAATCAATGGAACTTTTTTTTTTTTTTTCAGTTTCGGTAAAAATGAGGATGATTTGATTCCATAGAAGTAGCATTGTCTATCCTACTTGTAAAGGCCCGAACAACGGATAACTTACCTAGAGACCTCCAGTAAATGAATGATGCAGCAAGCATTAGGAGAAATAACAAAAAAGACACATTTTTAAAGAGCTACAAAGGACAGGAAATTGTGGAGAGCCATGATCATCAAATCCTGAAGTGACACGGCACATAGAAGAAGAAAAAGAAATAACTATTTCATACGCCATATTCTGTTTGAGTGGGCGTGCAGATAAATAACAATAAAAAGAGTTGCTCGTTAAATATTTATCTATGTTCTGTTGGAAAACTTATGTAAGCAATTACCTTCCGAGGCGCTTACTATTCTGTCTCGCCTCGCTGATCATTATTTACTGTAGTGAGTTCGATTTTGAATTAACACCTACCTTTTTGTAACCTACATTATACGAAACGAAACATTATACGAAACGAAACATTTATACGAAACGAAACTCGTAAATCGCATAGCTTGTTTCTTGGCTGAAATAGTTTTGTTGGTGGCAGACTCAGAAGAAAAACTGAAAGGACTCTGTGCAACAAAGGTAGCACAAGCGAGGGACGATCGTGACCCATTCATACATTGATTATGCCGGAATGGGAAAATGTAAAGGACCCAGTCGAGATGAAAAGGGGCCAAAACAAACTGGGGAGGGGGAAAAGGCTGGTCAGAAACTAAACTATCTTTATACCTAGCTAATCTGACTCCACGACCCATTCACACATTACAATTTACTCATTCACCACAAAAACTCATCCGTCACCAATCAACCTTCATGCACCATAATACCTGATTTTCACCAGGGGGACCTATAAAACGCTCCCCTAAACATGGGCTAAATTTGATGATACATAAAATGATATACTAATAAAAATCTAATAATGATAGGGATGCAAGGGAGGGAAATGAACCCAATAACAAATAAAATAACAATAAAATACAAACTAAACATAACATGTTAGTAGGGACCGGTCCAACCCTTCAAAAACAGATAGGGTTGCTGTATTCTGCCCAGGGACAGAATCAGACGCCCTCGCAAGAGATGCCGGAATGGGAAAATGCCCTCGAGACTAACAAACAAACCGGGGAGGTGGGAATCTCGACTTGGGAAACCAAAAAAGAGTTGCTCGTTAAATATTTATCTATGTTCTGTTAAAACTTATGGTATCCCTTTTTGAGGCGCTTCAATTCGTCTCCCCCGCTGTCAAACTGTAGTGAGTTGTTTTTAATTAACACCCCCTTTTTGAAACCCTACATTATGAATTGAAAATTATAGAAAGGGAAACAAAAGAAACGAAACTGTAAATCGCATAGCTTGTTTCTTGGCAAAAGTTTGTTTGGCAGCCCAAAAAAAAAAAAAGGAAAGGACTTGAAGGAGCAGGGAGATGTATCTGAGGATTTATTGCAAAAAAGGTTTCAATTGCGGAAAGGGCCCAAAAAAAGGGGAGGGGAAAAGGTGGTCAAACTAACATCTTATACCTAGTAATCTGACTAGACCCCAAATTACCCCATTCACCAAAAAACTCACCCGTCACCAATCAACCTTAAAACACCATTCCTGATTTCACCAGGGGACCAAAAAACGCCCCCAAACCTCAAATTTTAGAAAATAAATGCTTAAAAGAATTGTCTAGATGCTGATAAGAAAGACGGTTGCCCCGCAAGGGTTCCATCTGCGAGTCCAACCACTGATGTGCTGTGGGATTTCACATCAAGAAAATACAAGGCGTAGCCCCCGGAATACGGGGCGACACCAAGTCACACGCGTTTTTACCCACCTGGGCTGAAGACTGTCGAGAGCAGACGAGCCGTCAGCTCGCTGACATCTTCATCTGAGGCGGATGTTTAAAGAAGGATCAGATGCTGATAAGAAAGCGGTTGCCCTGCAAGACTCTCCGGGGCCAAATCACCCGAGCCGCCATCAGAATGAAACAGTCTGGCAACCGCCAAATTGTCCCGCGTATGCGCGAAAAGCCTTGTCGGGATTGGACGAGCCGTCGCCGCCGACATGGTCATAAGGCGGAGCCAGTCGCCAGGTAATCCGCAGCGGAAACTCAGGCCAGAGTAAGATCTCGAGCCAGTCGCCAGGTAAGCGAAACCTTAGGGCGCTGGCGCCGTTGGCGCCTATCAATAGGGAGCGATACCTCCTCCGACAAGTCGAGCGTATCACGTAGCTCATCCTTCGCGCGACCCTCCACTAAACCACGATAGAAGACCTTCCTAGGCTGAGAAAGCACACACCGGGAATGGCCTTCAAGGCCAACCGACACCTGCGGAGGAAATCCACCACCCCGGGGTTTACGAGCGCCTAGCCCGCGAGATGGGGATTGACAGGCACAGGGAAGGCGTCCCCCAACTCCCTCCCCAGAATCGGATCAGTCACGTGCGTAGGAAAGCCAACCTAGAGGCACGGACGTACCCAACAGATGTGGCATTCCCAGCCCCCCCACGACGTGGACGTTTAGTGACTCGTCTGTCGACCCTGTTCACGCGCGTCCCTCCATAAAATGGAGGATAAAGGATCGCTCGAGCACCTTCCTGCGGTCGCAGAGAGGAAGTATGACAATCGATAAAGAATCAGGGGAAAAATGTATGTAACACACCCGCCCTGCCCTTTACGGACAACCTCCGTCGATTCCAAATCTTACCGGCAAAATTGACCCTTGCTCGTACTTCAGACCAATTTTTCCAGCTGGAGGTCGGGTCCAAACCACACCCAAGAATGGACAGGACCGTCCGTCCAAACCGAAGGGCCCCAGATTGACCCTCCAGGCACCTTCCAACTGCAAGCCGGACGACTTGTCGTGGTTTTTATCTTGCCCCTGTCACTTTTCGTACCGATCAAGCGCCTTCTGTACCGCTCAATGTCGTTGGTGGGACGACATGGAGCAGATACGTCATCGGCGTACGCAGAAACCCCTGCTCGAGACCCTCCAGGACGGTGATTCCATCGAAGCCGGATTGCTGGTCTCATCCTTCAGCTGGCGAAGGAGAGGCTCCAACGCCAAAGCATAAAGGAGAGGCGACAGCGGACAACCCCTGACGAACCGACCGACAGCACGAACGCGCCCGGAGTCCCTTCCGTTCACCCAACCACAGCACTGGGGGAGCGACAGGAGGCTGATCCAGCGGCAGAAGTTGGGTGCGAATCCAGCGGCCTGCAGGCAGTAGTAAGAAAGAGGTAGCGATGGTCAACCCTATCAAATGCCTTGGACTGATCCAAATTGATCAGCGCGCGGCTTCGTCGTCTTTTACGCCCTATGATCGTGTGGATCAGATGCAGGTTGCTCTGAATTGTTCGGCCCTCACAGAACAAGTCTGCTCAGGTCCCAAACAGAGACCCGGCAACTGACTGCAAACGCCCGCAGGATCTTGGCCATAATCTTTAACTCTGTGTTTAGCAGAGTTATGGCCTGTAATCATCTGAGTTTTCACCACCTTGCCCTTTTCAGAGTGATCACACCCCTGGTGATCCGATTGGGATGACCCCACCGAAACCAGTTGTTGAACACCGCTGTCAAAACCGGAACAAAGATGTGCGACAGCCCCGCACAATCTATAGGGTTAAAACCATCCAGACCGGGCGGATTGCGGCTCTGCGCTGACCCTTCTTCAATACCGCGGTAGACTTGCCCTCCAGATCTCCCTCGCAGCTAGTTGCTTAGTCGGCGAAAGCTGAGGAAAGTCAGCCAAATAGCTACGAAACTCCTCCCACGGAGACCAGGCTCCTTGGTAAACTTTCGAAATGGCGCTGAAACGCCTGCACATGTCGTCAGTGGCCTGAAGAGTATTCTCTCGGGGACTCACCCTCACGAATGCAACGATCGCCACCTCGACGAACCCTTCCCTGCGCAGATCTGCGCCCAAGTTCTGCAGCTTCGGAAGACATCTTGCTTAACTTATGTCCAATTACCTGGCCCATGTACCGCTCGCTATTCAAACGATCCAGGGCTCCCTAGCTAAGTACATTCTAGGGGATCCCCCAGCCACCGCCCGGGTAAAATTGGCTTTAAGTGTTCAATTTTCCAGCTCTATCTAGAGCGAGCGTTTGCGAAATCAGTGGTGAAATTCTATCCTACTTTTGTTTTTCCACCACCATTCCCGATAACCGCCCCACTAGCTCCCCGCTGCACTAATCTAGTTAGCTGCTCCCGGAAGTCCTGTCGTCCAGTAAAGACTGATTGAACTTCCAGTAACCAGCATTTTCAGGGCCTATGGTTCAACGCCACGGGCACAAACCAGTTTGTGGTCCGTGTAGCCTACCCAGTGGAACGTAGGGCAATCTAGTAGATTCATGTCGGTTTTCTAATAACATCCTGTCAAGGTAGCTAACCACCCCTGTCAGAAGGCCACCTAAGAGCCCACGTCCACATTTTTCCCCTGGGATGATCAATGACCCGGTATCTATCGACGAGACCATAATCGTTGATCAGATCAACCAGGCTACGATCGCCCTTTCTCCCAATTAGCTCCCCAATTCCCCCTGGCTAACTTGGAGTCCAGGATGGCATTCCAGTCCCCATTAAAAAGGCGCGTTGAATCAACCAGGAACGGCCCCAACCGTGAAAAACGGAGACCCGCTCCTCCTGGTCATTGGGCGCATAAACCGCAAACGACTCGAACGAACCACTTTCACGGCAATATCGGCCACGATCAACCGGCCTCGGCATCGGTATGCACAAAGGTCCACCTTCGCATCAAGAGTCCGTCTGACATGGAAGAAACCCTCTGGCAAACTGGTCCCCATATGCTGAATAGACGACAAAGTCGTTCTCCAGCACACGCATCGGCACTGCAAACAAAGTGTCTTCTTCGATCGCGGCAACATCCACATCCAGGGAGAAGGTCCCGGAGCAGGCGGGCAGCCTTACCCCCGATCCCTTGCCCTTCACATTCAACGTAGCTATTCCAATTGACATCTTCTAAGTCCTGTAAATATAAAGAACAGAATTAACTCTATTCACATACCGGGCGGAAATCTGTAGCGGTAAGCGACCCCTGACAGACTGTCCCAGGTTTCCTTGTACCCAACTCGGTCGTCATACGACCACCCAGGACAATACCGCCAACGTCCGTGGGGTACTTAATTTTATGGCCCTATACAAAAAGAGGGATGGCAGAACTGGACCCTCCCCAGAGCAAAAAAAATGTCTCACAATCTTTTTTGAGGTCTTCATTATTTTCCTCCATTACCCTTATTTTCGGATAAGCTTCGAGCCTCATATATATGGCTCCACACCTCGGCATGCCCGGTGTTCTTACGACGGTGATGACACCTGGGGCGTTAGGGAAGTTTCGGGTTTCTACCGATTTCCCATCCACCTCGTTAAACTTAAATAGGGGTCCCAAGAGGGCCCTTTTTTTGTTTTGATAGTCCTTTACTTTGCCTCCTCCTTATCTATTTTTACAGATCCCCTCTGGACCCTGGAAGTATTTTTTTTTTTTTTCTTTTTCCTTTCCCTATCACGATGGGGAGGTGGAAGGGACGCGGGGAAGTAGCCGGTGAACTTAGGGTGTAATGGGGGAAGAGGGGGAAAAACGGAAGGGGAAGAAGGGACGCCCTAACTCTTTGGGGGCGCTGGAATTTATTGGCGGCTGGAAGGAACGTCGCCTGGTTTTGTCCATGCTTTGCCCTCTGCTCCGGCCAGACTGTTCTGTTTCCTCTGGATCTTCCTCCCTGCTCCTTTTCAGGGACGGAGTTCGCGGTGGAGGCATTTTATCTACCTTCATTGATGTTTCTTCCACCCGCTTTCCTTGTGGAGGTGTTGCCTTTTTGCTGCTGCTTCTGCTGTTCCGGTTTTTGCTGGGTTTCTTGCTGGATCTTGTTGCTGCAGTTTTTGTTGCTGTTTCTGAATGCTGGTGTTTCTGATGCTGAGCAGGTTGTTGCTGTTGAAGCTTCTCTTGCTGCTGGGGCTTCTGTTGTTCTTGTTTCTCCTTCCTGCCAGGAGGGGGGTGGAACTGCCACTTTTCCCCCCTTCCCCACCTCCGTCCAGGCTCCCTGGGCCAGCCTTTTTCCTTTGTTATTTTACTTGTCACTGTTGTTACTGTTGCTGAGTATCTTTGTAGTTCATGAGCCTTTTTCCTGGCACCCTTTGCTATGTGCCCCACCGCACCACACGCCCAACAGGGCTTCCTGCTCCACTACCACCACATCTTTCTCCTGGCAGGAAGTCAATACATTTGGTATGTCCTGGAAGTTGTCCCCATTCAGGGACTATTACCTGAGCAATCAGAAGAAATAGGTAATACGAAAAAGAGAAAGTAAAAACAAAAATGGGATAGGTTCTTTGCCGTAGCATAGCGATTGGCAAGTTTATCTCGCAGACCATTTCTACTGTAGTGAATTAACCATTCACTTTGTGTTCCTATACTTGTGACCTTGTGTCATACGAATCTAGGTTTGCAAGATACTGCAAATCAAAGGAAGGGGTGATGCAAATTGTGAGAGAATAAAGAACAATCTGATTCGAAGCAAAATTAATTAGTGCCCTAAGGAATAAAAGAAAAAGAGACTGACTAAAGAACGCACCCTTCATTTTTTTTAAAATATATTTTTTAATAAAAAAGGCACACTGAATTTCTAAGGAGACAGCAAATTAAAATATTGCAGGTAAATAAATACTGGTTTCGTGTTCACACTTAGAAAAGGGGAGTGGTTAGCTGTTTGCTTTGAGCACCTCCTTGCTTTTCAGTCCTTATCCTGACGAGCAGTCGTGAAGGTTGTAGCAGCCGACTTTTCAGCAGCGGAACAAGGCTCTCTTTTTCGTTCACAACAATATCACATCTATTGTCTCGATCCCCAATTTTTCCTCTGGTTGGCGTCATCGCGGGGACATTGTTTGTTTCATATCTCATTTCTTAATGTCAGAGAGAGGGAGGAGGAGGAGGAGGAGGAGGCAAAGAAAGAAAGTGCGATATTTCGTGACACGCGTAAAAAGTTTGAAAAAAGGTAAAAGCGTGGAGATGGTGGTGATGCCTCTGGAATATTTACGTGGTGTAGTTGGATGCAGCAGGATAGCAGAGGCGGTGTCTTTTACGATGAGGTAGCAACGATGTGACTCAATAAAACAAACGTTTACGAACAGCGAGCTAAAGATGGTGGAAAAAAAATAAATCAACACAGGACGGAAGACAAGAGCGCATGCGCGTAATATGACTTCTGTACATTGTACAAACAACTCTCCATTGATTCTGCGCACACGCACTCACGTAATCACGCTCAGAGAAATAAAGAAAGAACAGAAAGGACAAAGTATCAAACACAGTAAGAAACAATAAATTAATATTTTAGGAAATAATTTTTATACAGACGGCATAAACGCAATTATAGAAAGATTACAAAAACACTATATTACCTCATGATTTATATTTTTATATATATATGCAATTGGCTGATGGCTGATTTAGTAACACTGACAGGCGATGTTTAAACCCAGTTAAATTTCAAAACTTGTTTTTCTTCTTTATAAGGATTTGTCTCACTTATTGGCAGCTTCATTATATCCCATTTTGTTAGGAACTGACGCTTTATTTTTCAACGCTATTCCAGGAATTGAGCAGATCACATTTGCTACGATTTATCTGACTATTTTATAGCTACAGGGTTAGTAAGCTTATCTTTGAACCTGCAAGATAAGCATTTTTTAATGAGTTTGATACATGCTAGAGCGGTAAGTGTCTCATCAACATAAATTTCTCTTTCTGTTCTATCAATGAGATAGTCTAGTATTTCACGCTCTCTCCTTACAACCATGAGTATGGCTTCCGTTGAATGCACCATGCACTTTGTTTTAAAATCCAACATTTCCGAATTTTGAATATTGAGTTACGAGGAACACAGGCCTTCTCCATTGGGAAGAGCGATGTAAAATAAGCTTGATAACTTCCGTTTCCCGCTATCTGTCTTTGTGTCTGATTTAGTTAAGATTAACAAATATTTGTACTTTTTTTTACAAAGTTTTCCGTATGTAATTTTTCTACTTGTGTTTAATGTTGTTTACGTCAAATTCTAAGAAGACTTGGTTTTGTTGATTTTGTTTAGCGGCATATCAACCTCTATAGGTTATTTAATGCCGTAAGCTAAATACTTTGAACACAATTTTATGCCTTCAACTGAATATATTTTGAACGTAATTGTATGCCTTCAGCTACATATATTTTCTACATATAAGAAGAATTGAGGTAGCACTAAAAGCAAGAGGAGTTCAAACCGGTACAGTGTAACCCGGATATAAGAGACCCGGATATAAGAGAAACCTGGATATAAGAGAGATTTTCTCTGGTCCCAAATTAGAGCCTGTGTTAATGTATATAAAATAGACCAAACCCGGATATAAGAGAAACCCGGATATAAGAGACTTCTTCTCCGGTCCCGACAACTCTCTTATATCCGGGTTACACTGTACTAGAAGATTATATCTAATAAAGAGACCAATGAATGTAGCTAGCTAGCTAGCTAATGGCTGGCCGCTCGTTTTCGAGCATGTATATCCGCTGGGATGGTCAGCCAGCCTCTGTTGCAAACGATTGCTCAGGCAAATTTTGTATTAGTTCGATACCCACAGAGCCCACTTGTGGTTTATACAGCGACTATACTGAGCGAAACGCAAACCTTAATTACAGTTTTGGAGAGAGAGTGTATAATCTGGTGTTTGAACAATGCCAGTACGCTCACACTCTCGGTCACGATGACTTGTGACTTTGTACTTTTACAATTATTGGCTGATCTGTTCCGTTTACATTATGGTAGACGGAAATCTCCCGTTTACTGCAAAAGCTTGATTAAACCCGTGGTATTTCCAAAGGATCACAGTTCGAGATCAAAGTCCGATCACCGATATTATCAAGGTCACCTTCTTGATAAATAGACCGTATTGAAATTCGAATCCGACTAATTTACTGATAAATTACTATAGCTTTCCCAAGTGAAAAAAATTGCTATCAGCAAATAACGTTAAAGGTAATTAAGATCAGGTGGGAAATCCAACGAAAATCAAAAAGATTTAAATATAAGAATATCACGCGTCAGTCCTCTGAATGACAAAGAGTAACTGTATTAAGGAATTTAAGGGTTTGTGTATATTGTAGGCGGGTGTGTGTCAACATGTAAACAATTAAAGAAGAAGCATACAAATGCTTGGTTTTCTACTACAGACCGTTTATCCACCTTTTTTATATCAACTCTAGTGAAACGAAGTTTTCAATGTGTCTTGGGTAGGTCTATTTTCTTTTTCTGGTCCAGGAGTTAGGGTAAGTAAGGGTAAGTATAGTTATAATGGTCGAGCTCAAGTCAGCTTTGCGCAGAGTTGGAATGACCAAAAAAAGTTTGATTTACTCCATATGTGGAGGTTTTTGGAGACACGGGCGAACGCCATACATTGGAAAATGTAAAAAAAAAAAGATTTCAGTCGTCAGTAAACGAACATGCTCCAGCGGGGGTGTATTTTCCGCGTACTGAGACATCTTGGAACAAGAAAAAAGAAGGAAAAGTTTGTTTTTATAGACTTAAACAGATTAAACAATGTTTGACGAAGCCAAGTGAGGTAATGAAATTTTTAATTCCTTTATTACTAGAATCATGAGAAAATATATTTCTTTTTCTTTTCTTTTTTTAATTATTTATTATTATTATTATTATTATTATTATTTTTATTTTCTTTGATTTCTGGCGTTTACACATTTCTTTCCGTGTCCCGCCCAGGGACCTAAGGTTAGAAATGTCATCATGACACTTTCCACTGACAAAAAAAAAAAAAAAAAAAAAATGACGTAGATAAAGCCCTTCGTAAAGTGTAGGCTGTACTTGTCAGAACAATTTTTTGTATCTCCTTGAGGCATGGACTTCCAGGAATCCCTTCAATTAGCCTACTGCAATCTTTTCCAACCAGTTCTAGCGCTCCAACTACAACAGGGATTGTTGATGTTCCCATATGCCACATTTTCGAGATTTCTATTTCAAGGTCCTTGTATTTTGACAGCTTTTTCAATATCTTCAAAGATACATTGCAGTCAGCAGGGACTGCCATGTCAATAAGGAGGCACCGTTTTTGTTTGTGGTCTTTAATAACAATATCTGGGCGGTTGGCTTTGATTGTTCTGTCAGTGTGTATTGTGTAGTCCCATAGAATTGTAACAGGTCCTATCTCTGTAACCGGGTCTGGGTGGTGTTCATATTATTATTATTATTATTATTATTTACTGTTTTTATGACATTTTTCTACAATACATACCTGCCCAAAAGCGGAGCTCTACAAATGCGTTTATTTATATGAAATAGTGGTCGGTGTTTGCTTTGGCTTTGGATTAGGTAAATGTAGTTACAGGCTTCAGTCTGTCTAAGGACACAGTTGATTTTCAGAATGGAGCTCAGGAAATTTCTTCGTGAATATCATGCATCAATCAGTCATCTGAATCGACAAATGGTAGCTGTACAAGCATCCGTCTGTGTAAAAAGTTCTTGTATATTATCCAGTTTTCCCAAGAATGCCAAAAGAAAGGATGGTGTATTTTGTTATTATTGCGTTTATACTTGCGAGTTTTAAATTTATTTAAATAATAACGACATTATCTACGTCTGGATACATCTATTGGAATTCTCACGCTATGCTATGTCTTTAAAAAGTCGGATCAGACCAAAAATGGAATATAGCCTCCTATCCTTATTTTCTAGCATTGACTGAGGCCAAAAACATCTACGTGGCATTGTGGATGATTAGTTCATTTTCCCACTTTGTCATTAAAATATATATGGCCACTAAAAATAACGTTTAAGTGATGAAATCTGACAGATTGATAAATAAAACGTACTCATTGCTTCTTTAGAAATTACTCAGTTTACGTTAGGTTACGAAACTGAGCAGATATGCATGTTGCAAGAATCTTTGAAGAGATTTGCGCTTAAAGACATTCGATTTCATCGATCGGCAAATCTCACTAAAATTTTCTGCTGCATAGATTGTGATATGTGCGCACTTGGTGTAATATAAATATTTTATTGCTATTGTCGCCTTCTTAGATAACTTTTTAGTAAATAAGTATGTTTGTTGTCTTTATTTTTTTGTTTATTGTATTGAACAAAATGGTTATCCGGCCCGCGCTCGCCATTCTTTCAGTTATCATGCCCTCTGTGTAAAAAGTTCGGTGACCCCTGGGCAAGACACTTCGTCTAAAGTACGTCGGATCTAACGACAATTTCTAGTGTTAGGGGGACGCAGGATCGAATCCTGTCGAGGGCGTATCTTTTCTTTAATAAGGTTTCTGTAATATTCAGGCCGGTAAACGAAAATAAATAACTATCCTGTTTAATAAATAAACGCAGTGTCTACTTAAATATGGGAATCCACTAAAATTAACGTTTAAGTGATAAAATCTACCCGATGAATAAATTAAAAAATCCATTACATCTTTTTATATATATATCAACTAAATTAGGCGTAGTAATTAATGACTAAATCATTTTCGTTATGTATGTATATTCTTTATAGTTATGTGTTACTGTTTTTATATATATATATATATATATATATATATATATATATATATATATATATATATATATATATATATATATATATATATATATATATATATATATATATAGCGTGAAAATATATAAGATATATTATTTTAAAATAGAAATCGTATATAAATATTTAAATAAAATATAAATAAATATTATTTAAATATAATTATTTAAATAATATTCAAATAGATGAACGCCGGCCGCCAATGTAAACGGGGGTGTTTTCTATTTCTCCTTGAAGGAAAAAAATGGATGTAAAGAAAATCTTAAAAGAAAGTGATTATTATTATTTGTATTATATTATTTATGCATATAGTTTCACTTAACTGAATATGTCGAATTATATACCTATATTATCTATTTAATATTCTCATCATTATTTATTTACCTTATTCGTATAAACGCATTGAATAGTTATTTATTACTTAGGGATTCATTTTATTATATTTTTAATACATTATGTCAGCTAAGCTGAATTTAAATTTAACACATGTGAATGCTAAGTTATTTATTTTATTTTCTACTAATTTTACTTTTGTTTTTATACGATCCGATAAAAGTTAGGAAGACAAAATTTTTGCTTTTAGAAGAGATGCGTTCTTAAGTCTAGCGCCTTATTTCTAACATATACCTTCTAAGCTTTGATATAACTTTTTTATATTTAAACTTGATTTATTCATTTTTTTATATCATTAAACAATAGCAAGAACAATAATAATGAACTTATGTTAATAAAATAATTTCCGTCATTTTCTTCCTCCAGGAAAGCTATGGAAAGTTAAAGTTATTATTTCTTATTTATTCTTATATTTTTCATTTGTTTATTATATAATTTGTATTATATTCTTATTCATTCATTATCTTTATTCATGAAAATACATTTTTAAAAATGTCATGTTTTCTTGTTAAATAAGTGTTATTTAGTGAGTTTATTTCCTATACTAATATCTAATTTATTATCACTAAGAATTATTATATTATTATGAACATTTAGGTACCTTCATGAGATCGCTAAAAAAGAGCATAGCATGATGAAAAAGTCGACAAACTTGACGGAAACAAAATTTTATCGTCTAATTGTTTATGTTATTATTAAGCGAAAAGAACAAAGTATTTTTTAATTATTTAAAAATAAAAGTTCCCTCTTTTTAGAACATTCTAAATTTTGATTCAAAAACCTTGTTTTTCTTCGTGTCCGGCGGAACTACTAAGTAACATATTAAATTTTAGTGCGTTTTTTTTTCTATATGACAGGCATTAATTTTGAAAATCTTGCAAAAATAAAAATAATTGTCGGATGGAATTTATTATAAATATGTTTTCCTTTTATAAAGTCATGGCAAAAATATTGTTTTTTTCATATATATTACCAACCCCTAACTAATTGTACGAAAAATCTATAATTTCAATTTTGGGCAGATTAGTGATTATATTAGTTAAAAGCACAAGGCTTCGAGAAAACCAAATCATTTTTTTTTCTAGTTGGACCACCTCTACCTGAAAATCATCTCTGAATTGTAACATCCAAAACTCAATAAAACAAAAATATTATTTAATTTCAAAAGCTTTTATTTGCTTTTATTTATTTTAATGAACATGGTCAATAAAAGCAAAAAGATATTTCGATGAAAAATGAATTTTTAAAACAATTATTTGTTATTTCGTAAATATTTTATTATTTTTACATTAAATGTTGTTTATTCTTCTAAAATTAGGGAAGCGTTTGTAGAATTTAACGAATGTTGTTATTAAGAAGATATATATTTACAGATTATATTTATCAAAGTTTCTTACAAACTAACGGACACCAGTATATTTGTGTCAATAATACGACTGCAAATCAAATTTACGGAAGACCGGAAGTATCATGCGTGCGATAAAAAGTAAAGATACCTGGATCCAGTTTCTGTCTAGTATTTAACTTAAATACTGAATTTTTAATACAATTATTTGTTATTTCTTTAATTATAATAGATTTTTACATTTACGTTGTTAAAATATTATAAAATTAGTTAAAAGTCGCATTCAGTTTCGTAAATGTCCTTTTGAGATAGATATATTTTTGCGAAACACATGTGGAGAAGTTAATTTGATTTTTCAGTTTCAACTGAGAAAGGTACCTACACGTATCAGTATCATCTTATGAAATTTAAATTTGTATTTTATGTACACTTCTGATAAAATTTCATAAGAGAGGTAACTATAAATTAATTAGATAACTTTCTTATGAAATTTAATCTCACTCTCAACAGTCTTATTTTAATTTCTTTATAATATATTTTCCATAAAGCATCGTAAATGTGAAAGCTAAGTACCAAAACAAAGTTAGAGCGCTGAAAGTTTTCCTTAAAAATAACGAGGTAAATAATTTTAAATCTAAATAATTTCACTTCTCTCCTTCCGTAAAATAAATTTTCCTCACGTCAGCTATCAATACGTCATGAAAATTTCTTTCGTCACCTGTCAAGTGACGCGAAATATTATGAGCTGCTTTGTTTTATTTTCAAACTACATCTTTTTGGCGCAGAAACCGAATAATGCTTGTTTTTTATATTTTAAATAAACATAATTTCTGATTTTTAAAAAAATAAGTTTTGAAATAATTATAATTGAGTTTTAAAAGATTTTCAAACTGAGATTTTCATTTTTTTTATAAAATGGAAAAAAAATTGTTGACATGATTGATTATCTGTTAATTTTGCTGACTAAAAAACAAGATTTTTAACGAAAATTTTGGACGTGCTAGGAACGATAAAAAATGTAAAAAAAATACCCCCAAAATACTTTGATCTGTTCTCTTAATAACATAAACATTTAGACGATAAAATTTAGTTTTCGTCAAGTTTGGCGTCTTTTTCATTATGCTATTTTTTAGCTCTTTTTAGAGATCTCATGAAGGTACCTAATTTAATACATATATTGGGTAAACTATTTATTAGTTAACATGAATAATTTATACTGTACTTATATTTTAACGTAACATATTTTTTATGGACGAGGACGTACTTTCAAATTTGTAGTGAAAGCGTTTTGGGACGTAGCATTATTTTGCATTGTTTACATTTTTCAATTGATTCGGTATCGACAATTTCTTCCTCTAGTATTTAACTTTCAAACATTTTATCTACAACAATAATCAAGAAATGTTCTCATATATATTTGATGATAATTTTATTCTTTTCTTATTTTATTGATTGGTTTCTATTATTTATCGTTTAAACTGAAATTATAATAACATCAATTAATAAAAATAAGTGGTAAATTTAATGACAAACTGTTTATTTCGATATCCAATGTAAATTATATATGTCTGTTTATTTATGCATTTTTCTATGTATGTATATGGTGTATGTATATTTAAACATTAATTTTTTTATTAATTTTAAGTAGATTGAGTTACCAACTCTTGGGATAATATTAAAAGAAGTTTTAAAATTTAATAATTCCTCAAGGCCCGGAAGGGGTCTAGAGCCATATTCGGTAACCTTTCTAGAGATAGTGCCTCAATAAAAGCGCCCAGCTTTTCTGTGCTGTAAACAGGTTACTAGGAGTATATATATATATATATATATATATATATATATATATATATATATATATATATATATATATATATATATCCACTGAAGTCGAATGAGACTTAAAAATTCTGGCAACCAATTGTTAATTCTGGGAAAAATTCCATATTGCATTTAAAAAAAAATTCCAGAATTGAGAAATTAAACGTGAATCATGTAAGATGAAATCTCGACTAAAAAAAAAAAATAAAAAAATAACCCTTACTATATACGCATCGACCTGCAGGACATAATGTATCATTTTCAGAAAACGAACGCAACACTCCTTGGTTTTGAAACTAACAGAAAAAAAAACTGAACCTTGGAATCCGGCCTTCAGGCACCACCTCTATATTGCGCCAAAAGAGGAAAAGTGTGAACAACACACTCCAATGGCTGCGGCTTAAGAACATTTAATAATTGCAATAATAAACTAGTGCCGCTTTTGGTATCAAATGAAGAGGCGGGAAAATGATGTAAATACCGTAAAAGAAACACACACACATACATACATACATACATTTGAGTTTGCGAAGCAATTTCTCATTTATTGAAATTTGGTTTAAAACCAACGAAAGTTCTTTGTTAAGAATGTTTTAAATTCATTTTTCTATGTTTCAGATAATTTTCCTGGTTTCCGGTTCATGTTCAAATATAAACTATTCACTGTGTGTGCGTGTCTGTGTATGTGTGTTATGCGAGGACTACTTCCTAAGTTGTTATGTTCGTCAATTATCAGTGGAGGTTGAACATTCTTGTCAATAATCTATAATTTTTTTCCTTGTTGCAGATAATAGCTGAGTGGCAGCCTGTCAAGATGGCGTCTGACATGAAAGTGCGTATGAAGCAGAGGCATGTAGCTGACATTTTTTTGTGTGAAAAAAGACCTTGATACTCATTAATGTTTGCCGAACATTCACGTAGACTAGACAATGGATGTGCACACGTATTGTATAGACATTAAGAGTATCATTTTCTAAATAGGATAATTAAACCTTACATTACCGTAATGGCTTCTCGTAGTTTAATGACAAAGAGCACTCCTGGGCTGAAGGTGTTTTCCCAGTTTATAAAGGGAATGCAACTCCGATTCCTGTCAGGAGGCATAATTTCGTTAATATGAATTTCGATCTCTAGGTCAATAGATTCACTGCTAAAAAAAAGGTTTTTTCTACTTAAATACATTTACCCGGTAAATGTAATCATTATATGAATAGGAAATATTTAAAAATATATATTTAAAAACAAGTTAGATTACATTCAATCAACAAGCGCTGTATATTTAATCCTTTATTGTATTTTTCCATTTTTCGAATAATCTGTGACACCTGATCAAAATTGAGAAAAAAATATCCAAATTTAATATTTTTGTTATGTTTTTATTCGGGTACATTTGACTGGGTAATTATCAGGATCTAATTGTTGTGAGTATGGTTGACAAGGCTTTTTGACAACTTCATACCAATTTTGGGACATTATATTTAAGATTCAAACGTACGTCATGTTATCTATAGAAAAGTTTCACAGAGCTTCACACACCGGAAACGAGTATATTTAACATCTTAATTACACACACACACACACACACACACACACACACACACACACACACACACACACACACACACACACATATATATATATAGTGCTCAATATTAAAAAATTTAAAATAATATTAAAAATAGACCGTTAATAACATTATATGAAAACATAAGTTTTAAATATTAATTTTATTCCTTGATATTTAAAAGTTAAGTAATATTATCTGTGTGCGTGCGTGTGTGTATGTGTTTCATTAAAGATGACAGACAAGGTACTACGATTAAGCTTTTTATTTAATTTTTTTTTTGCGTTCGAACAAATGTTTTCTTTTTTGGACACAGAGTGTGTAGAAACTGTTCAAATGTTCTGTAATCTCGAGAGCTTTTAGCTATACTTTTAACCATTATCAAGGACGATTTTATTTTTTCAAATTAATTGGGGGTGTAGGCTGTGTAGGTTGTGTGTATGTTTTTAGTGTAATAGAGATGCTTTATTTTCCGAACACTGCTCCTTGTGCCTGTATTCGTAGTTAATATTATTAAGTATTGGCTTCTTATTTTTTATTATTATTTATATTATCTTTTTTTTCTACATGTGGATCAGGTTATTATTTTTGTATATTCTACGAGTATTTTTTCGGATGGAGTCTGGCAAGTTTGTTTATAAAACATGTATAAATGAAGGATTGCTGCCTAAATACACTATATATATATATATATATCACAATGCCCAATAATATAAAAATAGTCCAACACACAGGGCCTGAAGATTGCGTTCAAGCATGAAATAGATTGTCCTCAGTATCCGCACTATTTATACACGCTTTATCCTGTATATTGAGCACTTCTACCCATAAATACAGCATACCTTAAAACTATATATATATATATATATATATATATATATATATATATATATATATATATATATATATATATATATATGTGTGTGTGTGTGTGTGATACATCGGCACAGTCGAGATTATAGAGTCATTGTTAACTTCATGTTTTTATCGATGGCTGCATCGGATGTGATATATACCGTTTTGTAATTCAGAGTTGCCAACCATTGGTAGGGAGTGCAGTCAACCATCTTATTTAATCCATAGCTGGAGGTGTGGGAAGAGATAGATTCATACATTTCACAAGAGTAAGGGCGCGAAAATCGATGTAACAAACCTGGCTGGAATTCGAACTCAACATGCCTATTTCTCTTTCTGACCAGCTAACTATTGCACCACCAGTACATAACACACGCACGCACGTGCACGTAGTGATAGTAACATAGTAACAACAAAAATAAAGATTCTAAAATAATATGATCTGTAGTTCACAAACTCTTGGAATCATATTAATACTAATTTTCCGCAAATATAGATTAAATGGCAGACTGTTCTGTTCACCTGTAATTGTAATCTGTCCAGAAGGACAACTCAGAATTCAAAACCAATTTGTGTGTTATTTACAAAACCAGGAGTAAACGTTAACTTTCACCCTATGTGGACTGTGGAGTAGGCCATTTCAAACCTTTGTTCTGTTGCACTTTCCTTCGGGCGTACCTCCATATCACGTTGAAACACCTGTTATCGTATGATCAGCGAAGTTAATCAACATCGAGACTGGTCAGTACATAGATGGGTGACCACATGGGAATACCAGGTACTGTAAGCTTGGATGTGCGGTGAAATAACGACTCGGTATTTGAAATCGGAGAGCCGAGTTTCAATTCCAATCGGGTTCGTTGTATTCACTTACAGGCAAATCCCCTTGGGTAAAGGTATGAATCCACCACTTCTCTCCCCTGCTATGTGTTAATTAGTAGAACTTCTATCAGTAAATCATTATTCTCTCCAAAATGTTCTATATTTTCTGACTTTAAATAACCTGCAAAATGTTGATAAGCCGTAAAAATCAAATCAATCAAGCCACTTTCTTTCTTCCGCTTAGCATATGCTTAAATCTTAATTTAATTTTCACTACAGTGATAATTCTCTAGTTAGAAGAGAATTGTCCCGATCTTGGGTTACTAGGTATGTAGCCTTGGTTCATCGCATACTATGTTTTTATTCGTGTACATTTGACTGTCTGAGTAAATATCAGGATCTAATTGTTGTGTGTATTGTAGACAAGGCTTTTTGACAAATTCATGCCATTTTGGGGGACATTAAAATTCAAATTCAAATGTACGTGATGTTATTAATAGAACAATTTCACAGAGCTTCACACACTATCATAAAGATTATGGGTTGACAATTGCAGTATGGCGTTGCGGATTCGATGGTCTCTCGACCGAGGTCGAATTAAAAATACCTGGACAATAGAAATATCAACGTCTCTATCAAAGTATCAAGATAGCTTGCTCTTTCAGACCAACACTATTTATGAATGGATCGTAAAAATAATCTTTTACGTGATGCACCATGAAACATTTTCTCTGAACGTTCTTAGCTTAGCTTAAATTAGTCTGGTACAGGACCATAAGAAGAGAGTGCCTAGTTACATTCGAAGTTATTACACTGTTAATAACCTGCTAAATAAGCTTATTAACAATCGCTGACATCAGACATCTTTTTGTATACAAGCGTAGGTGTTTTTTTTATGTCACTCTGTATCTGGGTATGCTTATGTTAAACATGTTTACAACCGCGCCTACCCGCCTTCACATATTGAGTCACTACTTGTTTTTAGGAAAGGTCAAAACAACCTGACCTTCTTTACAACAAAGACTATTTGTACATTTGAATTCAAAAATCAAATTTATTATAAAACAAAGTAAGACAAAGAAAAATTGTTTTTAAACATTTCAAATTTTAGGGATACCATTGTTTACTGATTTTAAAAGAGCGGGAAAGAACTTTCATTATAGAAGTTTATAATTTTATCGCTCATCTACCGTCTATGTTGTGAAACGTTTTACCTCTTTTGTGTTCATACCCCTATAAGCAACAGTGCATGCTCTTTATTACTATGGGTTCCCACCCAACAAAATGCAAACGGCTTCACAGCTGCAGCTGTGGACATTAGAATAGGTTCTTTTTTTTCGGGTACACACACACACATATATGAATAAAGACAAAAGGAAAATTTCACCATTTGCCTTGATGAAGCCCATCAAAAGACGAAAGGCATCAGCTAAGGTAAGTTTCCCTTTTGCCTTTATTCACATTGTCCTTTTATAGATATCTTTTTAGTTATATCTAAATTTTACATAGCTAGCTATCGATATATATATATATATATATATATATATATATATATATATATATATATATATATATATATATATTGGTTCTGAACAAAGCCTTAACCATTATAATCAAATCATATGTGCTGGTGTCTGGCTGTAGGTTCCTAGGAACTGAGCTGCTTGACCTTCATACGTCAAATACGACGGGTGTCCACGATATATATATATATATATATATATATATATATATATATATATATATATATATATATATATATAACACCTATTAAAATACATAAAATGATTAGAATTTAACGTATTTTAATGGCAACAGAATTTTTCTCAAGAAAGGCCTTATTAGATAATTAGAGCGACAGACAATTGTCAATTCATTAATAAATATTCAAGTGACTTACCTCTTGACCGACTCGCGTAAAATCTCTCCTGTCAAGAACAGACAATAAATGAGAAATACGTGACACTTTGAGTCAGACAAGTGATAAATCGCATGAACATCTATCTATCTATCTATCTATCTATCTATCTATCTATCTATCTATCTATCTATCTATCTATCTATCGTGCCACACGCATATCCAGTTCTTTGTATTCAGTTCTTCTAAAATGTGTTCTTGGTTCTGCACAAGCCTTCACCACTATACTCAATCATATGCGTGGGTAGTCTGGCTGTCTAAGAACTGAGCTGCTGTACACTCGCACATCGGAAACGACGAGAGAATCCATTTGCGTGTGTGCGTACACACACATATATATATATATATATATATATATATATATATATATATATATATATATATATATATATATATATATATATATGTTTGTGAAAAGTGTATATAAATAAATATATATATATAATTATTTATATATTATATACGCAGTACTTATTAGAAAGCGTTCAATATCAGAGATAGAGTTAACATATTTGGTTGGATAGATGTGAGTTTGTCACTCACATCTATGCAACCAAATATATATATATATATATATATATATATATATATATATATATATATATATGTGTGTGTGTGTGTGTGTGTGTGTGTGTGTGTGTGTGTGTGTGTGTGTATTTGTGTGTTTTGTGTATGTAATAATGTGTAGATTTCCCAATTCTTTTTAAGAGCAGCAATGTCTGTTGCGGGTTCGATATAGCATCTATTAACAAAATGTAAAAGTAATATCTGGATATATGAAGTTGCATGATATACTCATGTGAAAAGATGTTATGTAATGCTATTAGTCATTGTGATATCTCTAGTGACCTTAGGTTTTGAATTCATTGTTGCCCTTTTCCTAGACTGGCTGCCAATCAAGAGCCCAGTCTGCCTTATTATTTAACCCAAAGCCAGGAGGAACGAACAGACGGATTCATACCTTTTCACAAGGTTATTTGTCCATAAGTAAATTTAATGAACTCGTCTGGACTTCAACCTTGTCTCACCGATTTCTCATTCAGAACCACTATCCATAGTACCACCAGCACACACACACAACATATATATATATATATATATATATATATATATATATATATATATATATATATATATATATATATAAGGGCAAAGACTATTCTTTATCGATGCGTTTCGCCCTTTGAGGGACTTTAGGCAATGTAGGATTTATTTTGTTGCAAGTGTTCATATACAAAAGCAAGGATGTCACTGGTTTATCAAGGCTTTTAAATTTGAGAAAGTTCATTAATGCTTATCACGTGGTTGAAAGGTCAGTCATAACATGTGAAGGACGCAAAATGTCATAATTAAACATCTAGTTGAAAGTAAGTTGAATATATATATATATATATATATATATATATATATATATATATATATATATATATTACTCGCTTACTTTTTCTTGAATATTACTCGCCTATTTTTCTTTTTGAAAATGGCAGTAACTCATTGGTTAAAAAATGAACAAATAACAAGACTCAAAGACAACATCAAAAGAAAAGAAAAGAAAAACTTTTATACTGCATCCCCCCCCCATTAAATCGACAGATAGAAATGTATCTGTACAAAAATATTCTCTTTGTCCCATTCTGTACGATTTGCATAGGAAAGATTTACATATTAATAAGCTTTGATTATGTTTAAAAGTGGGATTTTACTTGTAAAAATTCAAAACAATTTAAAGCTACTGATTGGATGAGAGTTCTGTAATGGTTAGCGACTCGGAAAAAGGACTCGGCAATCCGAGTTCGAAATCCGGCAGTGTTCGTTACGCTTACATAGACACAAATAGCATTGAGAATGGTATAAATCCACCTCTTCTTCCACTAGCTATGGGTGGTTGGACTCTTGAATTGGCAACCGGTCTAGGAGAAGGAAAAGTCTGAATTCAAAACCAACCTGAAGGGATGCGTCAGGTTATCTTGACCTAGACACTGTTATTTTCGTTGCAGGATGGTGCCCATCCAACCCTTGGGTTACGGAACTCGTGATGCAAAAATAGACTGTAGCTCGTCTAAATGAATTATAAATTCAAACGGTGAAAAGGAAGATATCCTGCAAATTGAACCCGACGCTTATTAATCGATTGTTTAGCAACCACCAAACAAATACGGAAGACAGAAAAGCTTACATTCTTCCTTGTCCTTGTGGCTCTAATTCTTCCGTTATTTTTTTTATTTATTTAAATGAATAGTCTAAATAAATCAGTTTTCCATTGTCCCATAACCATTATCAATCTGTTCGGATGATTTATTATCCCGGCAGCCAATCTTCATCATTCATGTTTTATCTGACCGCTGCATCACTTGCCCGTCCGGCCTCTGCGGCTCTCATTGTTTGTGACTATGAATATTCAATGACCCACTCTATTCACATTTTTCAATTGGTTCACCCGTGCGTCCCAATTGCCAGATTTGGTAAAAGGCGAAAAAGAAGTTCCCGTTGCGGCTTCTGACACGAACCCAAATACAAATCTTACACGTCTATTTCAACGCAACACACGCAAGTTTATCATCTTTGTCTCATACAGAGAAGACTCAAATCTTGTCAGCAACTCACCAATACTGTCCTTGCTTTCCCAGCCTGCGTAAATATAACAGACTTCAAAACAGATCTGTTTTGTCTGCGATGATAACGAGTTGAGGCGGCTCCAACTATGACGTTAAGAAATAGTCACAATTCATCCCAAGCGTAGGTTGTTTTGAGACGTACTAGTCACAACGCTCTTAGATATTAGGTTGAGTCATAGATATTTTCTGTTTATCAACTTCTTTCTTTAAAAAATAAAGTACAACTACATTTTATTCAATTATATAGTTACCATTATTTTCAATGACTTGTTTGCACTTATCAGGCAGCTCTTCGATACATTTTGAGTAAGATTCCGCAGATTTTGGTGTGTAAAACATTTTCGGCAGAATCTCGTTTTCATTAGAGAAAATTCCCACCTTCACCACGAAGAGTTTTTCAGCAATCATCAAAAGTAATAAGCAGTTGGTGTAGGGTCAGGTGAATACGGCTGGTGGAAAAGAACAAGCCAACAGAGTCCCATTTATATTCCAGTGTTATTTTGCTGAATGAGACATTATGCTGTCATGGAAGAGAATATTTTTTTCGATTGACGACCGCAGAGAACTTTTCGATCAAACTTTTATCGACACGTTGGAACTTCTGGGTGTATAAATGTGCTATTAGTGTTTCATTACATTTTAAGAACTGATTCCACCGCACCCACAACATTACCTTTATTTCATGGATCTCAAATTTAGGAGCTGTTTGTGAAGATTTATCCTCGTCAATTTGAATTTTTCATAAACCGAGTTTCACGAAATAAGGGTCTTTAATTTGAAAGCACATTTTCTTCTCGCTGATGGTAAAGAAACATGAAGTAGCCGAATGTTTTAGTTTTTGGCGCGCAGCAGAATTAGACCGGAAATTGTTTAAGAATAGTGTGGGTTCGTTAAGGACACTGGAACAAGGAACGGAATATTTAGGCTCGGAATGATATCAAAAATAGCAACACAAATGCAGAATTATATATACCTATGTTTTATATATTATGTAAAAGCGTTTGCACAAAGAACTATTGACTATCTTAATATATTTGGTAAGGATATCAGAATAATACAGAACCTACATTAGGAACAAAACGTCTGTATACAGATAGAAAATGAAATCAGTAATTATAGAAAATAGAAAGGTGCATGCTATAAGGATATATCTTTTCACCGGAGCTATTCAATCTGTATATATATATATATATATATATATATATATATATATATATATATATATATATATAAGTTAACTGATTTAAAATATGGTTTTCTCCGCTACACAGGAATTACCATGTTTCAAACAGAAACTAACAACTTTAAATTAAAGTTGTTGTTTTGTTTTTTGAAACATGGTAATTTCTGTGTAGCGGAGGAACCATATTTTTAAATCAGTTAACTTATAATATTTATGCTCTGTAAATTTACATTGAGCACTGTTTTGTAAGAATAAAAATATCAGTAAGAACACCGGATTGTATATCTTATTGTTCTTTTTTTTTATAATATATATATATATATATATATATATATATATATATATATATATATATATATATGTGTGTGTGTGTGTGTGTGTGTGTGTGTGTGTGTGTGTGTGTGTGAGGTGATTCTGAGAGAATTAGAAGTCCTTAACAACATTAGATATGCAGTGTTGGTAGCAGACACGGAAAGGAAATACAGAAACTCCTACAGAAAGTAGTAAAGGAAAGTGTGAAAAGGGACTAAACGTCAATTGGAATGAGACAATGGAATAGTTGTCAGTTAAAAGAAAAGCCCAACATGGGAATTACAAATCGGAAATACCAAAATCAATCAAGTATAGTAACCTAAATATCAGAGAAGTGTCTTAATAGAGGAGGGAAATTGCGATACTGAAATGCGAACGTGTATTGGGATAGTGAAAGATGCTTTCCAAAAGCTAAGCGAAGTATTAAGAAATAGAATAATTACATTGGAAACAAAGAAAAAAGTACTGAACTGTTATGTAATATCGGTATTTCTATATATCAGTGAACGTTGGACAATCTCCTCACAGATGAAGAAGAGACTTGAAGCAACAACAAAGTGGTTTTTCAGAAGGATACTGAGAATACCATGGATCGAACATTTGGAGAACGACAAAATTTTATAGAAAATGAAAAAAAAACTTTTACTTAACATCAGGAAGAGACATTTGAAATTTCTAGGGCATATAATAAGGAAAGCGGGTTAGTAAAATTTGATACTTACAGGGACAGATTGAAGCCAAAATGGATAGAGAAAAACAATGCATGACCTACCTAACGAGTTTGAGTAAATGGATACTGTAACTAAGTCTAGGAGAGATAACAAAAAAGAGAAAATTTATTAAGAGCTACAAAGGACAGGAAATTGTGGAGAGCTATGATCGCCATGTCCTGAAGAGACACGGCACAAAGAAGAAGAAGAAGAAGAAGAAGAAGAAGAAGAAGAAGAAGAAGAAGGTTAGATCCTTAAAATACCCACCTGCCCAGTTGCAAACAAACTAAAAAATAAATAAATAAAATAAACCCTGAACCAGTTTTCAGTTCTGGGCTGTCTGACTGCTCTTGATCTTAAAGCAAAGAAATTGAATATTCATCAGTCATAAAATTCATTAGCATATTTTTACATGTTTTCAGCGCGCATGTGCACGTGCGATCTTCTCTTTCGGTCAACTTCACAAAACATATTATACCATTTTGACGGTGGGGTGGTGGAGACGGGCTAGTATATGAAACCAAACACGGCAGTTATCGTATTTCACTGTGGTTGGAAAGTTATTTTCGAGGGTAGGCCAAAAAGTAATATCTATTCTTTAATTAAAACAGATTTTTAAAAAAATTTGGGAACCAATTTTAGAAACGAATGTATCATCCTAATTAATTAATAATTAATGTTATTGGTCCTAACATGGCATCTCGGCTTCAGTGACATTCCCACAAACGTAACGTAGCTTCTCTGTACATTTTCTATAAATATTTTTATGGTAGGTATTCTGACAGTACTTAGACTTTATGAGTTTAAGCTTGGTGTTAGATTGGCGGCAAGGTCACATCATTTTTACAGTTGAAATGACTAGATGTAACCGTAAGTTCTATGCTGACAATTTCTTCTTCTGCACTTTTCACGTATAAAATATAAATGCAATGTAAATTGTTATTTTCTGTTTTCTTAATCCCTGTTCCTTTATTGTTCTTTCTCCTTTATAATGTTTTTTCTCATATTCTCTCACACCCAGTAACCTCTTGCGTCTTAGTTGCTTTATTGTCTTGCTTGGAGTGAAATGATTAAAAAACGTTTCTTAAATATATCATAGCAGGAGATGAAAAATGGGTTTCATACGACAATGTTCAACGCAACAGGCAGTGGATTGACAAGCATGAATCTCGACAACTTTCGGTTTGTTAATTTGGTGGCATAGTAATTGTGAGTTCAATCTCTGAATCGAGTAGTGCAGACGTAGACTCAATTAAAACAGGGTGAACAATAATTGGACAGTAATAAAAAGGAACAAGATGAGATTTAAACATGTACAGTGGAAAAAGAACAGTTTACTTCTGTAGATTAAAAAAAGGTTTCAGTTCGAAATTTTCTGAAATTTACTCATATTGACAGACATCTGAATGTAACAGATTGAATAACTGAACCATAATAATACATGAACCTTCTTTAGGTATTGAGAGAACTAAGAATTTTATGTGAAATAGTAAAAATAATAATTGAATAAAAGTATAAAAGATTAGTTGACTGATGGAAGAAGGTTCAATTTAAAAAAATATATTAATCAAAACCTACAAAATTCTTATGGAAAAGGCTTCAGGAAGATTTCAATCAAAAATAGTCCTACTTACTAAATTCAGTCCGACTGAATGTTTTCTACCCCGCTTCATATCCCCGAACAGTTTGTGCTGACATGATTAATGCCTTTACCAAAATGCTGCAAAATCATATAGAACCTGTTTATTTAACGGGCTATCCTCCTAGATTACAATAAACCTAGAATTATTTCGGAGGCACTTTTAGAAAGGTCATGTGCTTTCGTAACAAAAAGGGTCTTTATGGAAAGATAACATCCATCAGTGTTATTTCCCTGGACAAAATGCTATGTAAGTGAGCGCTGCGGTTGCTTTCCCAGTTCGTGTCACAGAGTTTTTCGTTTCATCCAGAGAGGACTCTCTCTGTTTCTCTGTCTGTCTCTACAAACTGCAGGGACTTCCGACACCTATCCGTAATTTTTCTGACTTTCGAGAAAGTCTTCAGATCAAAAGAAAGACGGTCTGCTAGAATGAACCGAAGAGTTTTTCGATAATCTCATCCTGTTAGGTGCACAACATTAAACAACTAGACGACTGCAATTTTTAACCAGCAGTGAAGTGAAAATAGTAAATTGATGAACCCCCCCCAAAACAACAAAAAAAAAACACGCCCGCATCACTTTGTACCTCACGTCTCACTGACTATTAGAAGTGTACCGTTGTCACCACGACTAATCGAAGGTGTACCTGAAGAAGGCTAAAGAGTTCAACGCTCGAAACTTTGTGATAATAACAACAAAGACGAAAATATTGACTGTAAATAATGTAACAGAGAATTAATTTTGACCGATTCTCATAAGTTCAACACTGGAGGAATTAGGTAGTATTTCAAATACTCTTCTGAATGGAAAGAGATTGAAATTTCTAATTTTCCCTTTTACCGGTTCTCGAACACCGACTACTGGCGCCAAAAGGTATTTACAACTCCCTCATTTTCGTTAGGGAAAAGTTAAATAGATTTAAATGAAAGTTAAATATATTTCTGAAAAAGACGTTACTTATTTTTCCCTAAAAATACCTTACTTTTTGACGTCAATTTATTTTAAATATTTGATTTCTGTAAATGGTCAATTTTCGAAATATATATATATATATATCAAAGACTATTCCGAAAATTGTATTTCTGGAGAATAAAGCTTTCAACGCAAACAGTTTCTGTAGCTAAAAAAGTCACTATCAAGATCTGAAGCATTAATACTAACAAACAAGCTTCAATATTCAACTTACTTTAAATCTGTTCGAAGATTCGAGGATGTTTTATTTATTTGATTGTAAAATTGAATTTATTAGTAAATCAAAGGCAGGCGATTGTAGCGAGCAGGATGTTATGATTTAGTTATCACCGTTCTCTGTCTCCTTGGAAATTTTTTTTAGCTTAGAACCTATTCTCGATACATACTCAGTTTTTAAGGTGGGTTAAGTGTCTTGATACGGAATAGGACACCTAGTCGCTTCTTTGTTGTGAGAGGCGCATTAGTAACATTGGAAATATCAGGGGACGTCCTTCTTATCTGTAGTGACTGCTGTTGTCCGGTGTACTAACTTCAAATGCTTCTCTTTTACGACGCTTTATGAGAATGTTTAATAGTATCGACAGTTCACTGTTGAACAATGGGAGCAGAGTCACTGAGCTCGGTTATTAACGTGCTAGCACACCTATTCAACAGCTTCCGAACAGTTACATTTGCTAAAGTTCAATTGACAAGAATCGATTCAACCTGTGGTATGATTTTCAGGCATCCCTTCCAAAATCACTGCATAGTGTAATCACCTTCCCAAGCAGATGTTGTCAAGAAGTCACATCTCTTGATAATCGCCTACGATGAGATTCGAACTCCAGTTTCATGGTATAAAATCTAACACTCTAACCACAAAGAGCAGATATTTTTTTTACCGATATTAAAACAAGATTTTATCCCAGCTTAAAAAGCATTCCCAGCTTAAATATTCATCAAATTAACTGTATCCAATTATATATTTATACCTTTTGGAAATTAAAAATTTTGCAATGCTAATGAGCAGTAGAAACATATATTTATATTAATCTTTTCTTTTGATCACAATAAATATATGGTAATATTCCCTAATCGAATGGATAGTCAATCTCATGTCATATGTCTAAGTTATGAACACACCCGAGTATAAAAATGGTTAACTATGACAGAAGGCTACATTTCATGTGTAAGGCGCGTACTCTCAGTAATCTAGTCATTAAAATTCAAATCCATTGAAACTAATTCACTACGTGACGGCATGGGCCAACTGGCTAACATAAATTTCAAATGGCACATGGTATTCATTTATTTTTTTATGTAATAAATAAATGAATATTATTCACGAAGATGATTGGTTTATTGTCGTTTTTCTATAAATCAAACATCACCATAATTTCATTCTAGTCTATTTTTCGCATAGAAATGTAACACAACCAGAAACCAATTTTTTCTCTAACCTTATTAACGGAAAAAAGAACAAAGACAATATGGCGCGTGCACATGCGCACTAAAAACGTGCAAAAATATGCTAATGACATTTATCATTTATGAATATGCAACTTCTTTGTCTTCAGATGAAGAGTCGTCAGACAGCCCTGACCTCGAATTACATTTGGTTGACTCATATGTTTTTTCTAAAACATTTGTATAAAACTGGGCAGGTAGGTATTTTAAGGATCCGAATCCAAACCAATAACTGAAAAGTCGGATAATTTATGTTTCTTTTCTATCAATGAAAAGAAAATTTGCTTTTAAATTGAAGACATTCATTTATTGAGACATATTTTCTGAGAAATAAAATTCATTGATACACACAAGGGATGAATATTTTAAGAGATCTTCATAATTATCATGCACTTGATTGTTAAGCAAATGCACTTTTCCAGATCCACGTACACAATATATATGTAGCGAAAAAACCATATTTTAAATCAATTAATTTATAATATTAATGCTCTGTAAATCTACATTGAGCACTATTTTGTAAAAATAAAATATCTATAAGAACACCGGATTATATATCTTGCTGTTCTTTTTCTTTTTATACATACATACATACATATATATATATATATATATATATATATATATATATATATATATATATATATATATATATATGTGTGTGTGTGTGTGTGTTCTAAATATAAATATATATGTTCTAAATATAAAAATATATATATATATATGGTCTGAAGATTTCTGTTCCAGCCTGAAAAAACTGTTAATGCTAGGTGTTGACCAGTGTTCACTTATATATATATATATATATATATATATATATATATATATATATATGTGTATGTATATATATATATATATATATATATATACATTCGCTCTATCCCTGATATTGAGCCATTTAACCCATGAATAACATAAATTAAAACTACATTTTGATCATATATATATATATATGTGTGTGTGTGCGTGCATATATATATATATATATATATATATATATATTATGAAATGGACAAACTCCTACAATTATTTTTATGTTTATACATTCTTTTTATAGATACAAATATTTAAGTAAATACTCTGTTTATAAAAAACAGTATTAAACAACATTTACCGGCCTGAATCTCCGAGAAATTTTCACAGAAAATATTCGTCCTCCGACAGGATTCGAACCTGTATCCTATACGGAACCGTCATTCAGGCCGGTAAATGTTGTTTAATACTGTTTATTATAAACAGAGCGTTTACTTAAATAGGTGTACCTATAAAAAGAATGTATAAACATAAAAATGTCTTAAAATAATTTCATAATGAGTGACGTCATTTGTTTACATTTGATACGCCATGAGCAGATATGAATGTACGTGAGAAATTCATAGAAGATTGAAGTTCAAATACAGTAAATTCGACCTTGCTAACCGAACGCGCCTGTCGGACGAATATTTTCTATTCTATGAAAATTTCTCGGACATTCAGGCCGGTAAATGTTGTTTATTATAAACAGAGCATTTACTTAAATATTTGTATTTATAAAAAGAATGTATAAACATAAAAATGTCTTTATATATATATAGAGAGAGAGAAATCCATTAAATTTTTGATACCTAATGTTTAAAATGAATTTTTAAATATGAAAAAGTATTCTTGAAACTTTTTTTTTTTACTTTAATTGAAAGTTAAATGATTAAATTTACTATTTCCAGTAAGCAACCTACTCTGGAGTATTTCAAATAGAAATTATATTGAGTGGAATCTCAACTTTTTGGTCGCTTTCAGAAAATCGATAAAATTCGATAAATATCGGCTATTTCGACATATCTGTAAACAAAAGTTAATTTAATAGTTTGAAAAATCTTTCAAAAATGAAATATATATTTATGACGCGTTATTTGATGAAAATTAGCAAATTGAAAGTTAAATTAATTTGATTTGAAACAAATATTACTTACTTATAGCATAAAACGTAGTATACATTCATTTCTTAACCACGCAATCTTGTTTTCTAACGTGTTGATTGATTGGTTGACAGCTTAACGTGTTGAGAAGCTAAATATGGTTGACCATGAATTGACATAAATTTATGAAATCAAAGTGAACGCTTTGTTTTTGCTTTTTAACTACCTAGTATTTTTAAAAGATTAACATAATATTTTCAGCAATTATCTAATATTTTATTGAATTTTAGTTACTTTAGCTTTATAACCTTACGTTTTTATCAAAGTAACTCTCACAAAAAAGAACAAACTTAAAATTAAAAAAAAAAAAACTACTAACAACTAAATTTTTTATATGAAATAGTAGCTGAAGTAAAAATAATTTGAAAGGAAATTCCAAAATGACACGCAATTTAAAAAATAAGAATTTAAAAAAGAAATTGAATAGACTCTCATACGAAAATGGGAATGTTTCTACACTAAAATTTTTTAATTATTTTAAAATTCTTGATGCAAAATGACTTTTATTAATCTATTCAATTTTGATTCATAAATATAGTTTTCACTTAATAACAATATCACCTAATCGGATGAAAGTAATGCAGAATTTTAAACGATTTAAATTATTATTAAAATTTAAAAAAATATTAAAACAATTCTTGTAAAAATTTATTATTCATCGAAAAAATAGTATTTCTTAAAACAATGTGTTCTTAATAAATCTTATAAAAGCAATTGAATAATATCATAGATTTATTGCATTTTTTATTTCCCGGAAAAGTGTAGTAGTTTGAAAAAATGTGATTGATTTACATTCTCCAAAGAGTCTTGCTTTTAACTAATAAAAACAATTATGAGACTGAAATTTAATTTTTCGAAATTTCATCAAGTTAAGTAAGTGTGGGGAGGGGTAACATAGGTAAAAAAAAAAAAAAAAAAATTTACCAAGATTTTAAAAAAATAATAAAATGATTTCATTCATTCGTGAATAAGTCCTGAAAGTTTCAATAAAATCCGAAAATTATTTCTAAATCAATGAGTTTGTCACCTGAAAAACGGCGCTAAAACACTAATTATAAATATCACGTCGACAGCTGACACAAAATAAAGAAAAACTTAAAAACTCTACATGTTATTTTTGATTTTTACTTTATTTTACATATGTATTGAGTACTACTGTTTCCTGGCCTGATTCAATTCTGACCATTATATATATATATATATATATATATATATATATATATATATATATATATATATATATATATATATATAGGTTTACAGCCTAATGAAGGAAAATATTTACATTACAGTATTTTTAACATGATCTCTTTTGTTACTTGTTAACGCACTTAATTTAGTGTGGAATATTAATCACACAGTTCGGACATTACGTACTAAAATTTTTCGTTATAGAAGAGTGTGCTGAAAATTTCTTGGCTTAAATCATTTTTCTTAAACTAACCAAATCTCCAAATATGAGATTCTATTTTTTTTGAAAAGGCTTTTTGGCAATGCTGACAACTTTTCATCATTGTTTAATAAAATAAGCCAAAAAAAAAAAAAAAAGGTCACAGATAGCAACTCAAACACGTGTAGCGACTAAAAATTACGTTTATAGTAATAAGAAATAATGTCGGATAAAAAGAAAAAAAAAACTTTAAAAAAATAACTGTTCTTTACAATTCGGGTAAGAAACTGAAGTTAGCTGATAAGAAATCCCAACAAGAAAAACGTACTTTCGTCAAATAAATAATTCCAACCTGACCCTGACTCCTTCGAGCTTTAACGAACGCTGTATAGCATCAGAGTTCTGATTATATGCGTTCAGTACAGATCCATTAATGGCGGAAATGGATCATACCACACAGTGATCCACAAAAATGTTTTTTTGATGGAAAAAAAAATGATTCAGGTTTGAGTCCTGTCGGAGGTACAATTTTTCTTTACTAGGACTTCTTAATTTAGGCCGATTGTTATTAATTTAGGAATTAATAAAATAAAAAGAAAAACAGCATCTCCTCTCCTTCGTGCGCATGTGTAGTCACATCAATGTAAACATCTTTTTCGTTCGATAAAGTCCTAAAGAACGAATCACGTCACACGAAAAATTTTTCCGCTTTGTCGTTGTTTTTTTCCGCTAAAATTGTTCTTGATATATTAAAATTATATATCGTGTTCCTATATATATATATATATATATATATATATATATATTGCGTGTGTGTGTATGTGTGCGTGTGCAAAATTTCAGTTATAACTAAAATATATATCTGTAAAAGGACAATATCAATAATGACTAAAGAATTATTCCTTTGCCAAGTCAAACATGACTATAAAGATATTAAAAACATGACTATAAAATTTTTTTTAAAAAACATGACTCTAAAGAAATTAAAAAAATTAAAAGAAAAAGGTTAAATTCATAACCTCCTGTTATTTAAAATATATAATGCATAAATTACTCCCAAACTAAAATAATACAAATATTAATTGCATATCATATTTTGAAAATTCAACACCATTTACTTACTTTCGTTTATAAGGCATTATATTACGTCATTTAGTATCCTCCATAACTTGCCAACACTTTGTTTTTTTACCAGGGCATAATGTTATTTTAGGAGTTTTGAAATTTTATGGGGACTTGTGACCGTGGCAGTGTGCATTCTGAAATGTTAAACAAAGATTACAAATTTTAGAAGCTCTTCATATTAAGTAAAAATCACATCATCATTATCAGTTTCAAGACCCGGTGTGGTTTTTAAAGTTGTTGCGCAGCTGAACACCTAACCAGGCCCCCTCCAAAATTTCTTGCTTTCGTGCTAATGACTTAGTTACTGTAAATTATCTTCCAGTCCAATCAGTGACGTTGACAACCAATTAGTTTCCTCTGCCAGTCACCTCTTCTTTTATCTAATCTATCAGTAAAATCTTTAAAAAAATTAAAAACTTATGCAATAGCCTTTTTAATATATATTTATTAAAGACATTTTTATGCTTAACGTTTTTTGTTTTTTATAGATACAAGTATTTAAGTAAATGCTCTGTTTATAATAAACAGTATTAAATAACATTTACCGGCCCGAATGTCCGAGAAATTTTCATAGAAAATATTCGTCCTTTGACACGATTCGAACCTGCATCCTATACGGACCCGTCATTTACGCTGACGTGCCTTAACCGACTCGGTCACAGAAGAGTCGTTCAGTAAGGTCGAATTTACTGCTTATAAACTTCAATCTTCCATGAATCTCGTACATTCATAACTGCTCTGGCGTATCAAATGTGAACAAATGACGTCATATATTAAGAAATGGACAAAGTCCGACAATTTATTTATTAAAGACATTTTTATGTTTAACGTTCTTTTTTTTTTTTTTTTTTATAGATACAAGTATTTAAGTAAATGCTCTGTTTATAATAAACAGTATTAAATAACATTTACCGGCCTGAATGTCTGAGAAATTTTCATAGAAAATATTCGTCCTTTGAGAGGATTCAAATCTGCATCCTATACGGAACCGATATCTATCCAAGACGTCCTCATAAGATACATTTCTTATTTCTTTCTTTTCCTTGCCTTACGACAGTCTCATCTACATTGAGTGGCTCACATACTGAAAGTACATAAAATTATAGCACCCTAAAGGATGATTTTCACCTGTATATGCATTATAGCGGAAAGTATATATTCTAATAAAATTTCCGGTGGAGTTGTATATTAGGAACTGCAACCAGGAATAACATTGAAAATTGTTATTTCTGATCACAGTACAACTCCACCATATTTTCAAAGTTTCCACTCATCTTCGCCCTATTTTGTAGGCTAGTTTTTTATCTAGATGTCTAACATCATAATACTATAATACCAAAATAAATAACGGGGGTTGGGGTGGTTCATAAACTATCAAATCGACTAACAGCCGCTTCCGCCAGCGTGCCGGATGTACGTGAAAGCGCATCTAAAGTCAATTCTTTAACTATAAAGATGCACAAGCGAGCCAATGTATTTTTCAAATTTGCAGTATCTAAGTCGTGTCAATGTCAATACCGCTTCTCATCTCTCTAAATTTTGTCGCGACATGTGGGGTGTTTTTTTAGTTTTTTTTTTCTTAAACAAAGATGTCCGCCAAGTGACTCTAAAGAAAACATCTTCTTTTTCCTGTCGACCTGACTATCAGCTCTAATCCGTCATTTCCTTCTCTGTTGGGTACCGGTGGGGGGCGGCGGTCTCAATCAGCTCTGGGCAAACAAGGGCAGCTCCCCCCCAAAGTCTGAGTAAGTTTGTAGAGCTTTACTGTACAACACTTTCTTTGTTAAAAAGTCAACGACAACATGGACGTTGAATGGAGACTGAGATAGTATGGTGAGGTGGGTGGGGGTCGGGTTTTTTCTTAGATGTTATTTTTTTATGATAGGACGACAACAATATAGAGGGGGTAATTTTTATTTTTTTTATTCAGTTGACAATAGTTGAGAAAAAGAAAAGAAAAGCTGAAAGAAAGAAAGACAAAGAAAAACTGAGGTCATTATATGTTACAGGACTATTATGAATTGTATAAGTATTGCATCGATTGTTTGTTCATTCATGCAGTCTCTTTGAAGAGCATAGCGCTACAATCACATCGATTTTCTTGCTTTTCAATCACTTCACCCCATCTAAGGCGATAATGCCACTGGTAGTGAAAGATAATGAAAAGCTTTTAGAATGAACCCGAAACCCAATCCTAAACTGAGGTCAAGGGATAAACCTCTATTCCTGTACTGGGGAAGATTATGGATCGGACGACAGGCGAACCTATTTATTTTATTTATTTGCAACAAATTCAGTAGCAATTACCCCCCTTTTTTTAACGAGTTCTGTGTAAGCTTCTCTGATTAAGAAGTATAAAGTTTAAATCTCGATAAATGATTGAGGATGTTAAAGGCTACATGGTCTCTCATAAATTTTTGCAAGTATTACATAGATTGTTTGTTTATTCCACCAGTCGCTTCGAAGAGCTCTGGTCTGCAACTACACTTGAAAAGATGATGATAATGACGATGATGCAAATCCAGTAGCAATTACTCTTTTTTAAAAATTGCTGCAGATGCTATCACCACGTCAGGCACTCCTCTTTTACTTTGATTTGGGTGCTGTTTTGAATTCAGCGTTTTCCTTCACCCAGAATGATTTCAACCTGTAACCACAAAACGCAGTTTGTCATTTAACCTGTAGCTGGGACCGCTTGGTAGAAGAGATAGATTCAAGTTTTTTTTTTTTTTTCAAGTGAACACAACCTCTCTTTGTCGGAATCTGGACTGGGCTCCCCGATTCCATATTTAATCTACCTGCCTCTTCATTAGATTGTTTGATAGGAAAATTGTTATTCTCTTGTAATGGAGATAGAAAAACAGAAGTCTATTTGGAGTCTTCTGGTGTAAAATTGGCTATCGTTGAGTTTTCTCTAGTGGAAAAACGAGTAACAATGTCCTAGTCAAAAGCAGTGAAAACTATTTCTTACTTTCAGTTTAAAGCATCAACCAATTTGTTAACAAGTGGTAAATTCTGCCTATTCCTATGAATCTTAAAGTTAGCATAGATTTATATGAACCGCGAAAAAATACAAGAAATAGCCTAAAATCATAGGATGTTGATTTGAGGGGGGAATTTTAAAAATAAAATAAATAAATAATAATCATTTTCACCAGTTATAACCTTAACGGCTAAGACACGCCATGTCACACACATTCATATTCCATTGATGAGATGTAAGTTCTACTCAAGCAGCTTCTTCCAACGAACCATAGCTTTGTGGAACCGAATTTTAAGAGGATGCTTTCCTGATCAGTACAATCTTAACCTGTTGAAGTCTAGGTTCAAACGTTATCTATCACAGATATTGCCATAAACTGTACCTCTAACTCTGTATCCCCTCTACCTTGAGTGGCTTTAGAGACTTGTACAGAATGAACATCATAGTAAAAAAAACAAAAAAACTTGGATTAAAAGACATAGAAGACAATGCACATGAACAGGTGCCTGCATCCTGAGGGTAATGTGGCGAAGCTTTACCTACCCCGAAAAGAGGGCGAAAGAAGTTTCAAAGAGTTAGTCCTTGCATGAGTATTTAAAGAATAGTCAAAGAGTCATTGTGGAGACAGAAAGCTCGGCGAGTTACACGATGCGAACCTATGAAGAGAGTCGGCATAGAATGAAGAACCCTTGTACGGAGCATTTGCGCAAGAAACCCAAGAGGTGGCAGACCCGAAATCATGGAGGTAGCTTAGGAACGGTTTCTTAGAGAAATAAACTGAAGGGATGATTTGTTCAGCGCAAGAACAGGCTCTAAAACTGTTATAGTGGAACACACCTATTCTATAGTTAATAGACTCCCCCACCTATAATAAGTAGGAGTAGTAAGAGTAACGAGGGAGTCGCTCAGTCAGTTGATGCCGGACGACCGTTAGTCGGATACTAAAGTATCAGCGACTACAACCAGATTTCTCTGCGTCATTACCTATTATATGAAGTTCCTAACGTTTTGTACGTCGAACCTATTTTAGGAGCGACTTAGTACAAATACAAGCCTCCACTGTGAAACCACTCCATAACAAAAACAAATTCAATAAGTATCGTGCCAGACAATTTTTCTGGTCAGAATTCATCTTGCACATTCGGCCGTGCATTGGATATTGCTGCTATATCTGTTCTGGTGCTCCTACTATATATCTCAAGAAAATTCAAAGAAGGGTCTGTAATATTATCGATCCTGACCTGGCATCTCGACTTCAATCACTTTCTTACCGCCGTGATGTGTCTACCCTCTGTATTTTCTACAAGTATTTTCAGGACAATTGTTCCAATGCTCCTCCCAAAAATCTAGATGAACAGAGTTGGATAGATTATCTCTACTCTGATCAAGGCTTCAAAGCTCAAAGAGGAAAATAACAGTTTGTATAATTCAATATCCACAAAACCAAGCTATTGGCGTTACATAATCACCGATCGGATCCTTCATTTTTCCAGTTCAATGGTTGTACTTCCAGGTTCCAAGCTCACTCCAGGCCTCAACTAAAACTCGTATATAAGAACGATTTCTCAAAATGCCGAGGAAATTGTCGGTTCCTTATATTGCGTCAAATGCAGCCCAATTTGCCACTTGTTAGCTCAGTCTAGTCATCCTGTAGCTTTCCGTTTCTGAAGTGAACAAAGTCCAAACATTACACGGATTGACAAGTAGTGAAAAGAACGCTCTTGAACGCCCTTTCCTGGTATAAAACGGCTATATATCAATATATACAAGATAGATAAGAGACATGGACCCTAACCTATCCCGATCTCTAGAGAGATCATGATGTTAGAGGCTTTTCGCATTTGAAACCAGAGGTTGCTCAGAATTACATGGCGTGATCACAACCCTTATGAGACCATATTCCATAATGAGAACATCATTAGAACTGAGTGCATGATCATTACCAACCAACACAGTTTTAAGAAAAAGATTATTTAAAATTGTGCTATTTATTTGATACAGATACTAAAACTTCATCCAATTTTTTTAAAATAATTCGAATCATACAAAATCAAAATAATATTTTAGTCGTGTAACGTGCCGTCTTTCCTCGTTATTTTAAAATTCATTTAAATGGTATATCCGTGAAAAAATAATTTGGGATGCTTGACAAGTGTAAAACTTCAACATTATTCATGCTTTTCGTAATTTATACAACAATGAACGATGATCCATGACGAAAAAAAATAACAAAAAACAAAATCAACGGAAGGTCATTAGACCTATACTTTGAAGTAATTCAATGACTTGACCCAAAGAGTTATTAGTTCAAGACCTGGTCAGAGCAGAAGTGAAGAAAAACTTGGAGAGTTGTTACTAAAGGGAATCAACTGATACTGTGATATACAGAAAAGACATGGCACGCGGAACTAGAAAAATTTACCCCTGTGGACTAAATAAAGGGTTCGGTCCAAAATTCTAACGTATATCACCTGAAGAAGGCCGGAGCGCACAACGGCCGAAACGTTTTTAAAATGACAATAAATATGAGGAAAATAGTCCAGACAATGTAAATAGTGTAAATAGTTATAATACCTCATCTCAGAAATATAGACAGATACTAATGTTTATATTTATTTGAGGTATAAAAAAAAAGTGCTACAAAAGAACATTCTTTAAATTATTTACAGTATACGAGATCTGATCAAAAAATATCGGAACTGGTGCTGTAAAAAAGAAAATTACAACACATCAATTCGGCATTTAATTTCCTTTGAAGTATTCCCCTTCTGAAATCACACACTTTATCCAGCGTCATTTCCGTTGATGGAAGGATTCCTGGAACTCTTTTTGGGGGATAGCGAGCAGCTACCTCGTCGCAAACTCTTGGACTGCCTCAATGTCTTGAAATCCCGTTCCTTTAAGTGGGATTTAATTTTAGAAGAGGAAAAAGTCGTAAGGCGCAATATCTGGGGAATATGGTGGTTGTCGTCCCTGGGGAATAATGCGCCTGGCCAAAAATTGCTGCACAAGCCATTGTCAATGATGAAATCTCTGTGGTGTGGTGAGACGACTTCACTCTACACAATTTCCTTCCAAACACTGCTATAAACAATAGTTTCGAGCGATAACGTTATAATTTTGTGTGCATGCGCGACGAAGTTCAACGTCTGTCTGTGCCAAGCGGCTTCACTCTGCGAACTTTAGCACCGTAACCATAGTAACAGTCCCGATACTTTTTGATAGACCTCGTATTTAGATGCTATTTTACATTCAAATAAATTAAATTCTAGACAATTCATACCCGACTCCTCAGATTTTTCCAGACCCCGCTTGTTAGATTTGAAAATTCAAAACGCTCTTTAATGACCCTTAAATAAGCATTTAAAAAAGTAGCCCTTAAACTGATTATGAGAAAAGATAAAGACGTTTCAAGGAGCTCCGCGCATTTATTGGTTAACAAGCAAGTTTTGTAGATCATTAATGGGTTCAATTCTCATTAGATGCTCCACATTTTGGGCCTTACACCATCCTAAGTTAAGCTTAGTAAAGAAATATCAAGAAAAACGTAGAGTCAACTTCCGGTCAGACAGAGACGGTAAAGAAGTCACTAGGGTCATGGGGTCAACGAAGAACAGTGATTACATTTGGGTGGCATATTTGTTTTATTCGAAAGACAAATATAAATCGACAACCTCCTTTGTAGATCAATCTGAAGTGTTCGTTCCAACGTGACTGGATGCTATTGACATTAGTTGCTATGGTGTCGGACAAAGAAGAAATAACTGACACCAGTGTGTGTATGCGTGTGTGTGTTGCGGGCGCTTGTGAACCCATAAATATTGTGTGCATAGAACCCACGCACATATACACGGGCCTGTAAAAGTAGGTATACAGTAAGTATACCAGTATTACCAGTATTATAATATTGTTTCTAGGATTCATTTAAATTAGTTTTGTTTTTCATTGCTGTATACCTACATTTGCATCCCTTGTATACTTACAATATATTGCTCTCTCTCTCTCTCTCTCTCTCTCTCTCTATATATATATATATATATATATATATATATATATATATATAGTCAGTACGCCCACATCCAGATATTGTATATTTGGACGGCAAACATTCTTTTATGCATGATTCGCTAAATATGACGGACAGCGAAGATCTTGTAACTGTTTTCGTCCATAATGTTTAACAAAAGATATGCGAACACATAAACACAGTGGGTGTATTTGGGTAGCAGTTTTTCATTTATACATGTTTGTCGAAAAAGCAAATTCTTTGTTAAGGAATTTCATTTATTTATATATTTTTCTATATTTCTGAGCATTTCTTTGGTTTCTTTTATTTATCTGTCCAGTATCTTCAGTAAAATGTTATATGAACAAACATACGAGATGATAGCACGAACGTAAAAAAGTGATAAATGACATAGCATAAAAATAAAAAAGCCTTTAATAATTGATTATGAAAGCCACAATTACTCAGGCATTGGCAATTTATATTTATATGTACCGGAAACCAGGATTATGATCCAAAATATAGAAAAAAAAATAGAGTAAAATTTTTTAACAAAAACCTTTCGTTTAAACCAGTGGATCTCAACCTTTTTTACCCATGGACCCCTTTCCCTTCTTTTTTTTATCTTGGTGGACCCCTTCATAGCTATTGGACATAAGAACAATTTTCTATTCTTCACTAATATAAATTTTAAGGTTTTAATTATCAAAGAAATAGTATACGATTAAGCTTTATTTTTAAATGAAAACTAATTTAATACAAATAAAATATTCTACTATAATTATAATAATAATTATTATTACTATTTTTAATTAACACAACAATTGAGTTTTGCCTGTGGACACCCGGAAATATTACATGGACCCCTAGGGTTGAGAACCACTGGTTTAAACAAACATAATACACACACACACACACACACACACACACACACACACACACACACACACACACACACACATATTGATTTTAGGATATTAAAACAAAAACATTTTAAAAATCGATACAAAATGGTAGCATCTGTAATGTTGAAACATAATTGCTATTTTAAACATGTTTTTGTTTTAATATCCTAAAATAATTAATATTTAACTCTACTCTGTGTTGAGCCCTCTTTTAAATTAAATACTACAGACAGTGGAATTACACTCCTGTATTCCAATGGGCAGAGAGAAAACTTCGTTAGTTCCGACGTGACTTAGCCACGAAGAAACTTTGCCGAACAAGCAAGGCATCACCAACAAATTCGGGGGTACTTTTCTTATCAGAACGATCAGTGTGAATTTTCCAAGCTGCCGTGCCTTCGTAATCACCATTAGACTCATCCAACTCTTTCCGAAACCTTTAAAATTACAAATGAATATTACTTGCATATACTAGACTATTGCTTTTTTCCTCACAACTCTACATAATTATTTTGCAAACATTGTTTCTATCTATCTATCTATCTATCTATCTATCTATCTATCTATCTATCTATCTATCTATCTAACTGTTGGGACTAATAAAACTCATGCACAAGGCCACAATTAGTAAATTTTAAAACGCATTGTCACTAATATAAAGGAAAAAGTTTCAACAGTATTTATCCAGTCCCCCTAGTGATATAGAAAAGCAATAACTGGACGCCCACGATCATTTCCGCATGTTGTTTAAATACCCCCCCCCGCCCGGGTGCAGCGTTCTGTACGTTGTTTTCAGTGCTATTTTCTCTTTGCGTCTCAGGTGCACATTGATTTGCAGAAACGGATGTCCGCCATTAACAGGAACTCTTTCTTTCAATTCTGATGGCTGTTGGTCATGCGTTGATGAAATTAATTTAAAAATTGATTGTATTTTTTTTTTCTTTTCTCATTTTTCTCATTTTTTTGCCCATTTTTCATCCGTTCATTCACGCATTTATTTATTTACTATGTTTTCCCTTCTTAAATGTTTACTATTTTTATTGCTTTTCCCAATTTTTTTGTATTTTCTGTCTCTTTGCTGTTTTCCCTTAATTTTATTGTTATTTTAACATGATTCCTTTTTCAGTCATTATTCTTTTAGCTTTCGTTTTTCATTCTCTGATTTCCCTTCATGTCAGATGTTCTCTCCTAAATGCAATTTTTCACTTAAAAGTCGTTTTTTCCTTTGCTCCTCGTTTTGAAATGTTTCTTACTTTCTTCTTTTTGTAGAGTAGCTAGCACCTCTTCAGCACTCTACCAGATCGCCTGGCTCATAATCTTAAATAGTCTACGATTAAGGACTTCAACAGCTGATTAATAGGTTGATTAATAAAGTTGATACTAAGCTGATTAATATTCAGACTAATCTTACTTTATTTGGCTGTACAGCATTTGACCCTTCTCTATTCCTTGTAAGTTGTCTTGTTAATTGTTTTGTAACTTATTGTTGTGATTTTTGTATGTATCCGTTAGCACCTGATACTGGTACTGAATAAATATATTAAACATTCATTCTTCTCTGTGTATGATTCACCTCGACGATACAACACTTTTCAATAAAATGTTTTACATTTTTTGTTTGAATATTCTTTCACATTCCTCTTTAATTTTGAATATTAATTCTATTTAAATATTAATCTGAATTATTTTTTTTATTTCAGAATACTTATATGTTTTAATCTCTTTAAAGAAAATGGAAAGAACAGAAAAATGAGTTGATATGAAGAAAACTGAAGAAAGAACAATAATTGATAAATGAAGCAAACAAGTGTAAAAACAAATAAAACGATATATGTAAAGAAGGGGAAATATAGGTGAAAGAAAATCATGTATATATGAGGGGGGAGTAAAGAAATGAAAGTGTGTGTGTGTGTGTGTGTGTGTGTGTGTGTGTGTGTGTGTGTAGTGCAAGTATAGTGTTTAGGAGGGAAGAAAGAAAAGCAAAAAGACGCTAACAAGATCCAGCGGGAAGAGAGAGACAATCGATGGTGTGTACAGAAAAAATGAAGTCGGATCAGTTGAGTGGGTGTTAACATCGTGAATGATCTACGAAGTTTGGTGATGATAATCGATCGCAAACAGGACACTTGACTGAGCATGCGATTAAATTTGCACCAACAATGGTGTCTGGAACATTTGAGGATCGTTTGTGGAAAAAAGAAAAAAAAAAGGGAAAAATGATTACAAAAAAATAAAAGAATTTAAAAATATAAAAAAAAGATAAACTTCTGATAGAGACCGGAATAAGCAATTTCCGCTGCGGTAAATTTAAGGAAATGAAGAATGATTGGTTATTTCGGATTGAAAAAGAAACAGAATAAGACTTCTTTGATTCATGGGAGTTTTTATAATTTTTTGTAACTGGTTGAGCTTATGCAATGCACGTGGATTCATGTTTCTCTGCTCGTATTTTACATTTTGGGTCACACATACCGAAAAGCTTTCACTATTCCTAGAGTGAGTGTGTGTGTGTGTGTGTATATCTATATATATATATATATATATATATATATATATATATATATATATATATATATATATATATAACTATTCTGATGAGGTAATTTTAGATTTCTGTATTATGCTATATATATATATATATATATATATATATATAATACAGAAATCTAAAATTACCTCATCACAATAGCTATTTCAACCAAATGTTACTACGTTGGCATTTTTAGACTCAGTGTGTAGATATAAATCAGAAATTATTAGATTTTACTGTTTTCACACATATTTTTTAAATTTAAAAATAAAAATCTTGAATTTTAATTTTTTAATGTTATTTTTTCTTGATATAAACTATCTAATTAAGATTTGCTGATCTTGTATCATTTGCTAGCATATTTTTAATAAAAAGGAGAAAATATATATTTTTTGTTTTTGTTTTAGAACTATTAACTTCTTATTTCTTTTTTTTAAATTGTTTGATCACGGTGTCTTTAAATTTATGATTTAATTTCACTCTGACTTGGGGTGTTAAAATTTAAAGATCAAGGTTTCCATTTAAGCCATACATTATCCGCTTCTCCGTTCCACAATATTGTTGATTGGGTTAAGTTAATATTTGTGGTTTCAACGGCGGACTCCTCCTTCCATGTTTTCTTTCGCTTCTTCTTTCTTCTTTTTTCCCTTTTCTTTTTTTCTTTTTTAAATGTTTAATTTTTAAATTTCCGACTTTATATCTACACATTATCTGAGTTCAAAAATGCTAACGTAGTAATGTTTGATTGAAATAGTTATTCTTATGAGGTAATTTTGAATTTCTCTACTATGAAATTTATATGCTGTGTTATAATAAATACACTAAGCTATTTTTGTGGATCAGTTTTAATATTTTATATTATTAGGATTCACTTGGATTATGTACCAACGGATTATTACCTCTCTCTCTCTCTCTCTCTCTCTCTCTCATATATATATATATATATATATATATATATATATATATATATATATATATACACACACAAATGAGAGAAATCATTGCCTGAAGAAATAAAATCATTGTATTGAAACATGAAATCTTTTGTGTAGCGATTTGAAAATATTTTTATTATAATCTCTTATAATAAAAATATAATATACATATATAATATATATATATATATATATATATAAAAGAGAGAGAGAGAGAGAGAGAGAGAGAAAGGAAGAAAGTGAATGAGACATTCAGGCCGGTAAATGTTGTTTAATACTGTTTATTATAAACAGAGCATTTACTTAAATATTTGTATCTATAAAAGAATGTATAAACATAAAAATGTCTTTATATATATATATATATATATATATATATATATATATATATATATATATATATATATATATATATATATATACATATATATATATATATATAGGAGAGAGAGAATAGTAGAAACAGAATGAGAAATTATATATTTATGTATGTATATATATATATATATATGTACCTCCACTTGCTCGCTGAAAAAAAAACACCATAGCATGATGAATGAGGGCGCTAAACTTATTAAAAACAATTTTATCGTCAAAATGTTTATGTTATGATTAACAGGAGAGAAGAAGGTATTTTTTTTTATTATTTTATTAATTTTTTAATCTAGACTCGAAATTTTGCTTAAAAACCTTGTTTTTTTTTATTTACGTCAGCAGTCCGCGTAATATTTACTAGTGTTTTAGCGTCTTTTTTTTTTCAGGTGAAAAACACATTGATTTGAAAATTCTTGCAAAAATCAAATATTTGTAGAATTTTAATGAAACTTTCTGGACTTATTCACAAATGTTTTAAATTATTTTATTTGTTTTTAGAATATCTCGGTAAAACATATTTTTTATATATGTAACTTCCTACTTACTTAATTCCATGAAATTTCGAGAAATTAAATTTCAATCTTAAAATTCTCATTGGAGAATTGAAGTCATCAGTTTTTCTTTGTAAAACAGAATACCCAGTTACAGAAAATCTGCTCTGAATCGCAAAATAAAAAATACAATAAAACGATAACCTTATTTAATTAGAAAAGTTTTTAATTGCTTTTATAAATAAGATTTATTAAGGCACTATTGAATTAAGAAAAAAAATTTCGATGAATAATAAATTTTTGCAAGAATTGTTTTAATTCTTAGTAAATTTAAATTATAATAATTTATAATATTATAAATTGTTTAAAATTCTGCATTACTTCAATCTGGTTAGGTGATATTGTTATGAAGTGAAAACTATATTTATGAATCAAAAATTGAAAAGCTCAATAAAAGTCGTTTACAACCAATATTTTTTTTTAAATTACTTAACGTGCTCGTTTGAAAGTATGGTCGACTATACACGACATAATCAGAAAATAATTACTTAGAGATAGAGCGCTTATATTTTAGAGCATATATTTTTCTTTAATTATATTTACCGAATATTCAGACTGGTAGACGAAAATATACCGTTTAATAAATAAACGGACCACTACTCAAATATGTGTATTCAATAAAAATAACGTTTAAAGTTATATATATATATATATATATACACGAGGTGTCAATGGGAATAAGAATTGATTGATTTGTGTTTTTACGACTTATCAACCCACTGCAGGTTATTTGAAGACAGAAAATATTTTTTGGCTATAAGAATTTTTTGAGATAATAATGATTTTACTGATACAATTTCTATTAATTAAATCGTAGTCGGGGAAAAATATGTGGATTATAGCTTTCCCAAGTAAGTTAGTATAACGAAGCCGATTGGAACTGGAACTCTCCGATCTCCAATTTTGAGCCGTTATCCGTTACACCATCTGGACATTCAAGCTTACAGCACTTGGTATTCCAAATCTGTCCCCCATGTAGGTACTGAGCAGGCTCAACGTTACTTAACTTCGGTGATCGTACGAGAACTGGCGTTTCAAAGTGATATGGCCGTAAAATAAGAATAATTATTATTCATTGGATTCAGTTTGAACCATTTTATTTTCATTATCATGTCTGATACAATTGCCCGTGCGTCTGTTGGCTTAGAACGCCGACATAATCAAGCGGACTGTAAAGGCTTGATCTGGGTCTGAAGTGACTGGTGTTTTATGATTGTATCGTCAGTAAAATCGAGATGCTTGAACTTTTATCAACTCTCCACTGTCCACAAGTGGAAAAAAAAGGAAATAAAGTAAATATTTAAATAAATGAAAAAGATGGGAAGGAAAAACAACGGTAAGATCAAAACAGAAAGAAGAAGGAATTGATAAGAGAAAGTAATGTACAACGAATGCAATATATAGATGGATGTACAAATAATGTAACGGTTATCGGAGGGGAAAGTGAAATTGTCGAGCCGTGTTCAAATTCGATTCGATTCTGTTTTTGGTCACTTCATGCCTATTCCCTTGGAAAATGGATTTATCCATTTTCCTCTGGCTATGGGCTAAACAACAGGCAGACTGGGATCCTTTATCTAGGGAGGCAGGTAGTCTAAGCGAAAGAAAACTCTAAAAGAAAAATCTGTGAGCAAAATTGAAGAGGGCCGTTTGGAAGCACACTGGGCACAATTCCTTTGTTATCAGTTCTTCCGTAAAGTGTGGATGGCTTTACACAAGCCTTCACCAATATAATTAAATCATCTGTATAGAAAATCTAATAGTTCAGTTTAAAATCAGAACTATTGGGTTTCAACGAAATCGCGAGGAGAGTCTTTTGTTTGATAAAATATAGTTTTTAAGGTAAGCTATATTTATGAGCAAAAAACGATCCTATGTAAATGTAATTAAGCTGGACTTCGATATTAACACTGCATGATGTGAGTCTGTTTCATGATTAAACTCAATAATCATGTCTGTCAATTGTTTCTAATCATGAAACAGAGTATCGCCATATAAAAGCTGGAGTCGGGATGCTGAAGATAACATCAATCAGCTAAGTGACAAAACAATATATATATATATATATATATATATATATATATATATATGTGTGTGTGTGTGTGTGTGTGTGTGTGTGACTTGTACTGAGAATTGTACTGAGAATTATCTTTTGTACTAACAATTTTCTATGAATAATTTGTACTGAGAATTATCTTTTGTACTAACAATTTTCTATGAATAATTTTTGAGAATACCCTTAAAAATGTTTCTTTTTTCCTTCAAATAAAATAATAGAATCCTTGTTATATACTTCTGGATATCGACTAAGTTTAACTTAGTACAATACGTGTACACATGAAGGGAAATGGCGGTAGGGAGATTGTGTTTTGCTAATATACCACATGAAGAGTGTCTACCTTCGAAATTCTGACTTATTCTTAGCCTCAATCTCAGACCGTTGGCCCTAAGGAAAAATAAGCAACTATTTCAGCCATGAACCAAGCCTACTTGTTCTACTTCTTTATTGACTGTCTACGTGGCACAACATGTCTCTCGCGAGGCATTGATGTAATTTGAAACGAATTACACGAGTCTATTTGTTTAAGCACCATAAAAACACACTTTTATATGTGTAGATTATCATTAATGGGCTATAAGAACGATGTGAGAAAATTGTAGGTAAAAACTGACATATATTATTTTTGTTTTTTATTGAATATTAGTACATGTTTCGGGGTTTCTATTCCCTTCATCAGTAACAGATTTACATTTGTTTAGATTTTAATTGTTGGCACATGTTTCGGGACTTCTTTTCTCTTCATCAGCAAGAGATTTATATTGATTTAATTTTAGATTCAAATATAAAAGAACATCTTTACACTTGTAACGAATAATGATTCAATTTTTAGGAAAGTTTTCTTTCGTTATTGTGTCTCTGTAAGATTCATTTTAGCTTTACGTTTTCTTATTACTTTTTCAATTTTTATTTCTCTCCCTATACTAGACTACTACTACTAATAATAATAATAATACGAACTAGATATCACCGTGGTAGGTACACAAAAAATTCTCCTTATCGTCGTGACTGCGATCTGAGGTCATACGACTTGATGCAGAACACCTATAATGTTGAAAACAAAAAACTATGCGGCAGAAATTACAACGATAATAATAATAATAATAATAATAATGAGAAAAAAATTCATAAATAATATAGGTGATAATCAACACACTCAAAATAAATAAATAAACCTTTTTTGGATTGGTTGACATCCTTAATAGGAAGGAGAATGAACAGTATGAAAAAGAATTAATATGTGGTAAGTTTTTGTCGTAAGTCATTGTGTTCTTCCAGAGCCGTATTTCTCTGAATGTTAAATACTTTCTAATTACTTCAAATACTCTTTGTGTTTAAAAAGAATGTATTTTATATTAAAATTAGTATTTTAAATGGGTAAACAATTTATCATTTTGCTGCCACTGAAATAGTGGGGACTGAACTAGTTTATATATAAATTAGGAATGTGTTTAAGCAAAATGTATTTTATTGGATTAGTTTATTCATTTTTTTTAATTTTTTTAAAAATCAATTCACTCCAAGCAAGGCGATAATGCCACTAAGATGCAAGAGTCTACTGGGAGTGGAAGAGAACCAAAACACTTTAGAAGGAACCGGGAATCCAATCCTAAACTGGAAACAAGGGATAAAACTTCTACTTTTCTTCAAAAATTCAGAAAGGAGTATGAACCCGGCGATAGGCGAACATATCTACTCCTATTGAGGAAAAATTAAATAAATAATAAATAAAATTTCTGAGTTTAAGCAGAGACGTTAGAAGTATAGAGTTGAAGTAGACTTTGGAAGGAACAGGAAAGCCAATCCTAAACAGGAAACAATGGATAACTCTCTACTCCAGTTCAAAGGACAGGAAAGTGGCTATGAACCGAATGATATGGGAACCTCTCTACTCCTATTATTTTTAATTCTTGATTTATACAAATGTCAGTTTTTGGTCTAAAATGTTTAATCGGTTCTCCGGCGTTTATCAACTCTTTTTTTTTATCCACCATGCATTTATTGGTCCCCTATGAATTCCAAGCATTTATTGTCCCCATTTTTACAGACAGGCATTTATCGATGTCCTTCCTTTAGATTCTTATGTATTTATCGACCCGCTTTTGACTTCCAGACAATTACCGACACCCACGGATAGTTCACTCAACCCCAGGGGTCGATGTCAGTCATTTTGAGGGCGCCTGATTTTGATCACAACTTAGCTAGCTCCGTATTAGGGAACAACTTGATTCACCTTCATAAACATACGCAATAGGGCACTCTGACGTGGTGTAATGGTTAGCAAGCTTATCTTGTTAGATCAATTACGACTGAGTAGTAATTTCGATCCTCATTGGGTACCCCGTACTTTCGTCGATGAGCCACAACAAAGCAACGCTTAGTAAGGTGCACTTCAACGTGCTTAGTGTAATAGTTAGCAAGCTTGTCTCGCTAGAACAATTTCGACTGAATAGTGAGTTCGATCCTCACTGGGTGTCCCATAGTATCGACCTTGTGACACATGTAAGCTACGCCTGGAAAATCATCTTTGGGCACCTCGAGGCGGTGTAATTGTTAACAAGCTTGTCTCGCTAGAACAATTGCGACTGAGTAGTGAGTTCAATCCTCACTGGGTGCCCCAGACTTTCGGCCTTGGAAAATCACTATACATACGCAGTGGGTGCATGAACTAGAGTAATAGTTAATAAATTTGTATTGCAAAGCATTCCCTTGAGTATTTTCTTTGATGACTGACCATTCCGAACAGTTTATCCTGTTTTTGCTTTAAACTAAACTTTTATTTGGTCTAATTAATTAACATCTAGCTTTTCTAACTCGCCATCCCAAAGAGAATCTTCGACTTCTTTCGACTTGCCATTCCTTTGCTCTACCGCTGAGTCATTGCAGTATGCGCGAGCGTCTCAAGTAGAAACATTCAAGCATGCTTTGTAAAAGTGAACGGTTCGATACACATACAACTGCGCTTGCAACCTACTTGGCGCACATGGGCAACCGTTGCTCATCTGAATTACATAAAAAAGAACGAAAACGAAATGCAAATAAAATAAAAGAGACAAGAAAAGAAAACATGAGCTTCCTCCCCTACCAAACTAGACTTCAAAGAGATAAACGTAACGTTAACAAACAGGCGGTCTGTACAAACTGACATCTCATTCCGTTTCTCAACTGCCGTCGACATCTGCAAAAAACAAACAAATAAATAAATAAACAAATAAATAAGTAAATATATAAAAATTCATTTATCTCAAATTCAATCTTTTTTTTTTTTTTTTTTTATTCGATGAAAAAAAATGTTGATTTTTATTTCAGCTCCGAATTGTTATTTCAGGATAACTGAAATTGTGTAAATTTAAAGCTCAGTTGCTTTTGTTGTTCGTATAGTAGGAATATTACCTGTAGATATTTGGTAAGTGGGTTGTATATATTTATGTGAGAATAACAATTGCAGTTGAATGGGAAGAGTGGGATTAACCTAAATTGTCTGCCAGGGGACTTCTTTTAATTTCAACACCTGTACAAAGGTGTATAAAAGAAAATGACTTGAAAATATTTTGCTCTCTTCGACCACAGGCTGTCATAATGACAAGATATGTTTCGCTTCCCCGGACGAACCAATTGTTATTCAACCAAATCACATGACGCATCGAGAGCGCGTGCGCGCACACACACACACACACACACACACACACACACACACACACACACACACACACACACACACACACACACACACACACAGATAATCGCATAAATATAATTATTTTTTAAAATTATGTTAACCAGAGACGCACATTTTCTTTATTAATGCTATCAAGTGAACATGCCGGTAGACACAATTCACGCTGATAAAATAAAAGAGCAGAGCGTCTATTCAAACATGGGTATTCACACAATACCATTTGGTGCAGTAATATATATATATATATATATATATATATATATATATATATATATATATGGGCACCTCCAAAGATTAGCTTATGCATTGCATATATGATGAAAAAATAACTCAAACTTAATAAAAACAAAGTTTTGTCGTCAAAACACTGATTTGGAAATTCTTACAAAGATCAAATAATTGTCGGATTTTAATGAAACATTCAGGACTTATTCACAAATGAATGAAATTATTTTAGAAATCTTTCCTTTCAGAAAATCTTTAACACCCACTTATTTAATTTAATGAAATTTTTAGAAATACTTTTTGTGCCGCTTAAAGTTTATATTAGTTCTAATTAGAAGTCTTTGGAAAATTTAAATTATTAATTTTTTTGTTGTAACCATGAAACCTTACTTATCGAAAATCTGCTCTGAATCGTAAAATAAAAATGCAATAAAATTAAGAATTTATTTAATTAGAAAAGTTTTTAATAGCTTTTATGAACAAGATTGGAAAATATTGTCTTGAGAAAAAAACTTTGAGGAATAATGAATTTTTACAAGAATTGTTTTCATTTTTAAAAATTTTAATTAGAATAATTTATAAACTTTTAAATCTAATTAAAATTCTATATAAATTTGAGTCGGTTATACCATATTGTTATTAAGTAAAAAATGTATTTACTAATCACAAGTGGAAAAGCTTACTACAATTCAGTGATCACCAGTATTTAAAAAAGTATTTAGAGTTTTGTGTGGTGGGGTATAAACACGCAGATTTTTCTTAATACCAACGTCTATACACAACATTATCAGAAAATAAGAGCAATAATTATAGTAAGTTTAAATCTAATGTTTTATTGAGGTACTTGCCTAAAATTCAATAAAAAAATAGATTACGGAGAATATTTGCCTAAATTTTTAAAATTACAGGGCAGTTAAAAATGAAATAAAAAAGGCGCTCACTTTATATTCTATATTTTATATTGATCAAGTAATTTTTACAGATATTTTCCCCGTACAAAAAATGACTTAAATTTTCCGTTCTCAACAAAGCTGTCAGGTTGTCAATAAAGTTTTCAACATCTCATAAAAGCATCTACCTCCGTGTTAATAAATGCATTTCTGCGATATTTCAAAATAAAAGCAAGTAATATTTGAAATTAAAACTAAAACAAAGTTTCACGAAGGATATTTCATTTTTAAAACTTCATTTTAAATATATATATATATATATATATATATATATATATATATATATATATATATATATATATATATATATATATATATATAAAATTATAAAAGTGTACATTGAAGTCAACACTCATTTGTTGACATAAATAGCTACCTGCTGATGTGTAAAAGTTTTCGAATAATGAAATAATAAAAATTTAAATTTAAACTCTCTGAGAGCTCGAATAAAAAAAAAAAATCTTACTTATATTCGCGCTACCACCCCTGGAATTTTATGTGACTTCTCCAACAAAATGCCTGTCTCAAACTCCAACTTTGGAAAGACTGGTATAAAAACATTGTAACTTTATATAGTTATCATTAACGCAACTTGATCTAATTACTATGGAGATATTGCGTTGATATTATAATAGACGAACATATAACTACGGGATATCTGATTAGTAAGTAAGGAGGGCAGGTTATCATTATATTGATTTTTCTATCTAGTTAGTTTTCTTCATTTTTTATTATTTAAAACAGAAGAAGTCCTTCTTACGATAATAAATTTAAATATATAAATAAAATTTTATATTAATTATACTGAAAATGTAATTGCAAAATGATTTTAAAATTGGCGTTACTTTTTGCGTTACGGATAATCAAGTTATAATCATTTAGGGAGATGGATCAATATGTACGGAGCCTGACACAGAGGTTTTAACTGAATTTAGATCTGATATTTTCTCTAAATAATATATAATTAATCTATGTGATTAATGTTATTATTAAATAATGAAGTGCAATAAGAAGAAAAACGGGTTTTCACCAAGAAGACCTTAACTATTCTCCGGTCTTCATGAACATGTATGGACGTTAATAATTCCTCACAATGAGGCTACCTGCCTTGAAATTGGGACTGAATTTCATTCCAGACCTCAAGTGGAACTTGTACATATGAATCATCACTAAAAATGCTGGAAAAATAGTCGGTTCATTGTATCGCTTCTCCAGCCATTTTCTATCTTTACAAGAGACAGATCGGACCAAAAATGGAGTATTGATGCCATATCGACGCTGGAGGTACCCAATCCTCATTTTCCATCCTTGAGAGAGTTCAAAAACGTTTACGCAGCCTTATGGGTGATGAACTTTTTCCCGATCTACAACCCTTTTTCCACAGACGCCGCCTCTCGCTACACTATCGCTATTTTCATGGCAAATGTTGAGACGAGCTACATCTCTTAGGACTCACCATGACATGAACACAAGGTCAACATCCTCCTTCCTTTCGTATTCCATTGGAAAGAATAGACTATTTCCCAGAACTGTTAATTTATGGAACAGACCCCCGGGAGGACCTTCCCCAATCATTACGATCTTAACATCTTCAAATCTAGCGTTAAACGTTATCTATTCTACATATCCTCACAATATGGACTACTTATGTGATCTTTTTAAGCCCTCACAAAAACCTTATTCAGTAACCCTCTATCTTGAATGGCTCTTGGGGCTTGTATTGAATGAATAATTGTATAAAAACGGTTGTCTAAAATAAATGTTTTTTTTCATCTACCGGCTACGGAATTATTGATGTCCATACATATTTGAGGAATTTCTTTTAGTTTTAAACAATCTTTGAGTTCTTATTGAGTCTAGTTTCCACTAAGTTCTTCACATGAGAAAAATATTCTATCAGTTAATCGGGCATGCATCTTATCTTTGGTGTTTGAAACCCAACGTCCTATCCGACGCTCTCCCTATTTTTTCTTCGGATGTACAAGTGGGTGCTGAAAATTTCTCGGTGAAACAAGAATATGTTCCCCACCACACACAAAATTTAATGTTTGGTCATGTGGTCATAGTTTGGGAAGTGGGTTGAACCATTTTTTTTCCGTTTTGGTTTTTCGTTAGTACGTATAAATTTAGCTGAAAAAAAATCTAAAAAAAAAAAAAATCTATAAAAAACAACCTGATATAAACAAAAATAAACCATTAACATATTATATCGTTATTACACTATAAACAATGTAGTTGGCCCTGCTCTGGCGTCTCGTCTACAGTCACTTTCTCACAGACGTGCCGTCGCCTCTCTCTGTCTTTTTTACAAATACGTTAATGGAAATTGCTCCGAGGAGCTGCATTCGCTGGTTTCCAGACGTCATGAGTTCAAGCGCCCTACGAGGCTGGCATCCCGCTCTCACCCCTTCACTGTCGAAACTCCTAAATGTAGCCGTCTCTTCTACTCCAATAGCTTCATGTCTCGCACCTCTCGCCTGTGGAATTCCCTTCTCTATTCCTGTTTCCCTGTGAGCTATAATCTCCAGCTATTCAAGTGTAATGTCAATCGACATCTCCAATTGCCTTGATCTATCCCCTACCCTTCTCCTCATCCTTTCTTCTATCACTCCTATCTGATCTTGCTCTAAATTTTCTGTAACCCCTTGCGTCCTAGTGGCCTTGGCCTTGCTTGGGGTGAAATGCTTAAAAAAAAAAAAAAAAAAAAAACAAGATGAAAAACCAACAGAAATATAATTCCCTAGTTTTTGTCACTTAACGATCGCAACAAATATTTTAGATTTATCATTTACTATAAAAAGTTAAAAACATCTAAATTATTATCAATGACTCGAATTCTCAACATATATATATATATATATATATGTGTGTGTGTGTGTAACTATATATATATAATATGTATTATATATATATATATATATATATATATATATATACAATTTATATGTAAATTCTCACTCGACACATTCAAATTACTAAATAAAGGACTAGTCCCTCATGGTTTGATAAGGACACATTGGCAAAGAACCTGAAATCTCCTTCTTTAGAAGAATACGGCTAAAATCCCACTACGGAGACAATAACCATACGCCTCCCATACTCGAAACATTAAAAGAGAAGGACTCTACATTCACCCCACAAAACACGGACATCACGAAATGGCAGTAACAAATGACATAAAGAAAACAACAGTACGTAAGCTGCCATATAACAATATCACTGAAGGGGAACGGGTGGCCCTTCACACGCTGACACATACAGATGACCTAATCATTACATCGGCTGACAAAGGTGGTGCCACACTGATCTGGGGAATCAAAGAATACCTTAAAGTGAGCAAGAATTAGCCAGCCGACAAAAAATACCTACAAAAGCCTACCCACAGACCCTCTCCCTGAATACAAAATAAATAAATAAATAACAAGCTCGCTAAAACATGTTGCTTCAAAACAAAATAATTGACAAGGAAACTTGCACAACACTTATGCCCACAAACATCACACCTGCTCGCTTCTATCTCCTTTCCAAAATAAACAAAAACAGCAACCCAAGAAGAACGGTCATTTCATCATTTAACTGCCACACGACTAAAATATCCAAATACATAGATCATTACATACAGCCCCTAGCTAAGGAAGTAAAATCCTACATCAGAAAACAAACAGTGCCAGAAAATGTTACTCTAGTAACCATGGACGTAAGGCCACTTAATTCAAACATCAAACACATCGAAGGACTAACCGCACTTAAAGAATCAACTAAAATAACAAAACAAGCCCTCGCCCCTACAGAAGAAATCATAAAACTTATGGAACATATTCTTACATTAAATACTTTCGATTTCAATGGAAGACACTACCTACAAGTAAGAGGATGGGTCCGTTGCAACTCCATCATATGCCACAATTTTTATGGTAAAATTTGAGGAGACCCATATTTATTCCTTCATCGACTGCATATTCTATGCAAAATATATCGATATCTTCTCTATACACACGGGCAGTGAAGAGAAAACTCACTGAATTCCTTATGACCATAAACACGGTATATGACTCCATTAAGTTCGACCACAAAAAATCAACAAGATCAGTAACATTTTTAGACACCCGCATGTACATCGATAAAAACAGAAAACTACAAACGACACTATACACTAAAATCACCGACACCCACAACTATCTACACTTTAAGTCTTCCCACCCAAACCAACTCAAGGAGAACCTTCCCTATTCACAAGCACTTAGACTCAGAAGTATATGTTCTAGCATTGAAGAAACTAAGTAAACACACTAAAAATCTAGAGCATCAATTAATGTATAAAATTAAAAATAAATCCAGGCGCATCCTTTTAGTTTTGACATCATTCTTCCTCTACTATTTCAGATAATCAAAAGTTGCTGGAAAATACTACATCCCAAACCAGACATAAAAAAATTTGTTTGAGGAACCCAGTTTATCGTAGACCTAAGAACCTTAAGGAAATTATAGGTAGTAACCAAATTTCAAATGATAAGGTAACCCGTAATAGACCAAAAATAAAAAAAAGAACTGTAGGATTTTCCCAACCATGTAACAACAAAAGGAGCCTATGTTGTAAGCACATTAGACATACCAATTCGTTTACTAGTTTAGTCACTAAATCTACTTTCAAAATCTACCACAACTCTAACTGTAGAAATCATAACATAATTTACCTATTAGAATACACAGTATGCCAGAAACAATATCTGGGAAAATCTGAAATTGCCCTTTCACTACAGAATTAATAATTATCGGAATCGGATCAAGTCGGCTCCCCACAAACGATTATTACCTGTAGAACAACATTTCCGCCTAGAAAAAAACATGATTATAAAAGCCATGCGAAATTCACTATAATTGAAAAAAACAGAAATAGACAGAAAAGATAACCTCAGAAAAACACTAGAGGAACATGAAGACACATGGACCTTGCGCCTCAAAACACTTCTTCCAGATGGACTTAACCACAAATTTAACAACATAGATAGAATTAATATATAACTCCATAAATCAAGCCCTACCCACATTTTTCACCCACACACGACAGACCTGCTTGCAGAGGTGTTGAGGTCTTACACTTATACACACACTCACACAAATATATACGCATACACACATCACACACACTCCCAAAGAACTAAAAGATAACCTACATTATATACACATATCCTATTCCCAGCAATCAATATAACTGTCAAAATGACCAAGTAGGGTATTCTGAAAGTCAGAAATCTTTCATCCTTTATCTTAGAAAACCTTAAAAGAGGCCATTTGACCAACACAAGCACTGACCAAAATTAACGATAAAAAAAATGAAAACTACAAATAAAGTTCACTTTCTTCAGAAACAGTCATTCACTCCTGTAGTTCGCTGCTACTAACAGACAAGGATTTTTCTCCTGATGATGGCCATGCTGGCCCAAACTAGTCAAGGAACCTAATCGATTGAAATAATAAAACAAAAAACAACAACAAAAAAATAAAACAAAAAATGAATATACAACCCAGTGTATCCGAAAATATAAGCCATTATCAAATATTTCTTTGTTTTTTGTACTATGTCAGTGCCATCGTTGTTCAAATATTTTATCTTTGCGTGTCGTGTCGTTTTTTTTTAAGTATCGTCAGTTCGTGATTTCGTATCATGCTATTATTATTATTATTATTATTATTATTATAACTAGTAGTAGTAATTGCTTCTGGTAATCTTTAAAGCTCGTCCAATTTTAATTCCTATCAAATTTCGCTTCTATCCCTATTAGAACCAGATATCCTACGTTAAAGCACTGAAGTATAAGATATTAAAAGTATAGATTCAATGAAATCCAGCCATTGCATTCAAAGCGAGATCACTTGGGAGCACTTCGAGGTGGAACGTTTTATTATAGTGTAATGAATGGCAAACTGGTCGAGCAAACCATTACAACTGTGTAATGAATTTGATTGTTACCGAATGCCACACACTTATGGCCTTGTGTAAATAACTATTGCGCCCAGATTATAATGCAATAGTTAGCATACTTTTCTCATAATCTATTGAAGTTGAGTTGAATTCTCACCAAAGAAGACATAATGTATGGTCGTTAGCAAGACGGATAGTCCAAGGTGCGAGCTACACATTCGGAATGAAGCAAACACAGATTTAACTTTCTAGAAAGCGCTAGACAGAAAAAGTGACATTGAAATCCAGAAGCTCATTGGAGAACCTAAACAAAATATTAATAAACAGAAAAAAAAATCCTTAGAAACAGAAAAATGCTGAATTGGTATGCAATATCAAGCCTTCATTATGGCAGCCAATGTTCGACAATGTCCTCACATAAGAAAAGGAGAAATGAGGTAACAGTGGTGTGGTTTTACGGAAGGATGCCTAGAATATTATGAACGGGGCAACTAGGAAGTTTTATCGAAAACTGGAACAAAAAACAAACTTCTATGTAGATTCAGAAAAAGAAATATTAAATCTACGCTTACTCAATGAGGAAAGAGGACTTAGGGAATTTGACGCTCACAAGACATATTGAAGGTCAGAAGAAAAATCGAGGAATCAACGAACTTGTTTAAATGGATGGCATAACAGGGTCTGGAAAAATAATAAGGGGAAAAACTATTACTTTCACAGGAGAGGAAGTTATGGAGAGCCATGATCGCCCATATCCTGAAAGGACACAGTACATAGAAGAAAAAGAAATTGAAGTTAGATGTCAAAGTAAATCTAATATCTTTCTTTAATCATTTTACCCCAAGCATGGCGATAACGCCAAGGAACAAGGGATAGACCTTTACATCTGTTCATAAGACAAATAAGGAGTGTGAATCGGACGATAGGCGAACCTATTTACTCCTATTGAAAATAAATTAATAAATAATAAATAAAAACATTTTTAAAATAATTTAAAAAATGTAAAAAAAATAAGTAAAAGATTAAATTAAAAATAGTAAATAAAATTGATATGTTTATTGTTCATGGGTGGGTGGTAGTCAATGAGGTATCAAGAATATAATGTAGGAGTCGACAGTCTTGAAAGTTTAGGGAACCCTCATTTACATCAAAGTTCTATCTGGCTGTAAGTAGAATAATGCAAAGAAGATAGCAGTAACATGCAAACCTGTATTTAAAATAATAAATGAATAAACTAACCAGGGACTATAACCGGAGAGAGTCAGGAAAAAGTTCTACGTCATCCTCTGTTTAATTTGTTGTCTGGGATTCAAAATAATGTATGAATCTTTGCTCTCACTATTTGTACGTGACCATATGCTACATATGGTCACGTACAAATAATGATAGGCGAACACTTACGCGCAAGAGTTTTCCTTTGTGCCGCTTCGCACATATGTCGGCCATTGAAAGGATGACGTCATTAGGAAAATATCGTTTAGACTAAAGCAACCGGAAAGAGACATATGCACATTTATGACAAACTGGAATGATTAATAGGTTCCTAAATATGAGTCACTGTGTCTTTTAAAACAATTTATTGTTTGAATGCTTTTTATTGCCCAAAAGCCAGCCTTGCTAAAAGCATTTTATTATATATGCACACAAAATAAATAAATAAATGGATTCTGTTTAAGAATGTGGATTCCCTTAAAAGGGTTAAATAGAACCTTAGATGGATGTGACGTTCTCTGTGGACGATCATTCTAAAGCCCGCCGGATCAAACAGAGGTTGCTCTTACAAAGGGAGAAGCAGGTTCAAACCCTGTCAAAGTGCACGTTTTCTTTATTGAAACTTCTTGAACGTACATGCCTGTAATACATATTGTTTAAAATAAAAAAAAAAAACGGGGTGTCTCTTTCAAACTCAGATATCCACTAAAAAATAACGTTTCAACTAATATAAAAATAATTGCATTAATTCTTCATATATATATATATATATATATATATATATATATATTATTTGTAGATATAGACAGTGTGGGCATAGAAATCAACACTCAATAATGATTGTCAGTTTCATGTGTTACTTTCCACTCGGTGATTATGGATAATACGAAAATCGCCTCTTCCTACTTCTTTTATTTAGAGCTTACATTTTATGTTATTTATAGTAAGTAAATATGGGCGTAAATTTACTTTTTCAAATTATGTATTTACTTATTTTTAAATGTACACAGAATCTATATAAATAAAGCGCAGTGTACGTGTGTCTGTCCGTCCGTCTGTTTTTCGATGTCGGCGAATCACAATCAACCTGAAGTAACAGGTAGTAACTACTGTAGTTACACGCAATTAAAAATCAAACAAAAAACTCATTTAAAGTTGAAATAGCAGTACAATCCGTCTTCTGCAATCAAGGCGCGCGCACACACACACACACACACACACTCTCTCTCTCTCTCTCTCTCTATATATATATATATATATATATGTATATATATATATTTTTTTTTTAAAAGAAAAACAGACCACTTTAAGGTACCATTATAATGATTTATTTCACCTGAGCCCTTTTTTTGGAAGTGCCATCTAATGATCCGGCGTCCTTTAAAAGGTCTCTGGTGAAAAATTATTATAATGGTACCTTTTAAAGTGGTCTGTTTTTCTTTTAAATATTAGCTCTGGATTTACATTGAGCTCTCAGGATTTCTTCCTCCTTGGGATTACCCATACGGATTACCAAGTTCTTCGTAACTTAATCTTAAATATATATATATATATATATATATATATATATATATATATATATATATATATATATATAGAGAGAGAGAGAGAGAGAGAGAGAGATAGATAGATAGATAGATAGATAGATAGATAGATAGATAGATACGAGCGGATTCAGATAGGCCCAGATTATAAGGGATTGTGAAAACTGGGAAAATATGAAAGTCAAAAACATAGATGAAAGAAGCATAAAATGTTTAGAATGTCGGTGTCGGTGAATGCAGAATCGTTCGTGTATAAACAAATATGGAAGTGACACTAAAACGCATACAAACGATCTATCTTTTCTTCCTCATCCTCCTCTGATGCCAAATTTCCATCTGCGTGCAGCGGGAATTGTTGATAAGATGGAAGCTGTTTCAGATTGGACTGAATTTATTAAGTATGCAATGGTTATATAAATATTTAGAGATTCACATATGTAGGAGTGTACGTCGGTCTTGGAGATTTTCAAGCAATTTATTTGCTTTATTAAATATTAAATAGACATGAAACATGTGTATTGCCAATGCCAGCAGTTTAGAATAGCAACAATAGAGTTGAAGAATGAACAATGCTTCAAAGCATGTCTGATGCCAACCAAAAAGATGTAGTTTCTGCGATGGTAAGGGTTCGAAAAACATAAACATTATTGTTATTCCAATAATGATTACATTTTGATCATTAAATTTTATTATTATAGCAACGATAATATTATAAGTAAAAATAATAATAAAGGGTTTATAATGGTTCGAGATTATAAGATACATATATAGAATTTACAAAAAGGCAGTTACACATACACTAACGTGCCAAAACTCACCGTATGGCAGTATATAAAGGTAATGGGAGGTGGCACCACGATGCCTTGAAGCTATGTAAATGCATCTGGTGAGTAAACACCGGCTAAGTTGCTCATAGCAAGGTAACGTGAATTGTTAGATTTCCAACGAGGAATGATCATGGAAGTCAAACGGGTGGGCATTCCATTTCTGAATTTTCAGATGATATTTCATATCTATCGATCTATAGTGACACGCGTATAGCGGGAATAGACGAGAAAATGCATTATCCTCTACCATGGACAATGCAGTGGCTGACAACGAGTCTTTAATGATCTTGATCAGAGGTTGTCTGACAAGAATTGTATGTAGTAACAAACAATTGACATTGGCTCAAATAACATCTACATTAAATTCAGGCGCTACCAAACACGTATTAAGCTGGTTGTTTCAACTGTCTTTGGCTTCCATAGTTTATAGGAGCAGAAGGCCCACTTTGACGCCTCTGTTAACCAGGCTCTCTGGCTCGCCTGGCAATGTATAGCGTGTTCCGATGTATCACAGTTCCAGTTGTTTTGGGCGGATGATAGGATTCGAGTATTTGTAGATATCATGACGTAGTACATTTCCAGTAGTTAACAAGGTGTCATGTAGGCTGACACTGGTTCCATAATGGAACGGGGCATGTTCACTTGACATATGTTGGTTCCACTACACTAATCCGCCTAAATACATCATTGACGGTAACCACTGCCTTACACTGTTCCGTGATCATCTGCACCCACTCATGAACTCAATGTATCTCAATATTGATGGTTGATTACAGCAGAATAAATTACATCGTCTTCTAACCCAAGGTGCCCAGAAATGGTTTGTGGAACAATTTAGGGAAATGTTTGGCCCACAATGTTCGTCCAACTTAAGCCCAGTGGGTGTTGGAAGAGGTTTATTCGCTGTATCTACCCACTTCAGGGAACGGTAGACATCTGTCAAGACGGGCGGTATGGCTGAACGCTTTCCAGAGAACTTCCGACTTGTGAAATCGATGTCAGGCCGATTTGCTGCAATTTCCCGGGCTAGAAGGTGTCCTACTCGATACTAAGCACCTATCCCATGATTTTGACTGGATAGTGTATCCATAGGTGTAACATATGTATAGGAAAATTGTAATTGATGAAACACGAGAATTATTTATATAAGATTATTTTTATCTGGAGATACTATTGGCTATTCTATTAGTTTCGTGTATTTGAAAACTATTTAAAGGATTTTACTAATACGTGAAAAAACCGAATAAGTAGGAATATTAAATGGAATCAGTTTTCCATAGGAAGCGCTTCTAAATTTGAAATAAGCATTTCCAATATTGATTTTTGAAAATTGACGGTTTCTCCGAGAGCATTTTGTACGTCAAGATAGATATAAACAGAGAGATTTTCGAATTGAACAGATAAATACAAAATAAAACAGATTTAGTGATAGATAGATCAACTGATAAAAATATAGATATGAGCATACTGCATTAGATAGATAGATAGATAGATAGATAGATAGATATTGAACAGAATTAGATAAATACAGCGATAGATAGATAGATAGATAGATAGATAGATAGATAGATAGATATTGAACAGAATTAGATAAATACAGCGATAGATAGATAGATAGATAGATAGATAGATAGATAGATATGTGCATATTGAAGTAGATAAATAGCTTCGTTAAGTATTCCTTTATGGGAGGTTCGCAGTTTGTTTCAGGAAAAATCTAACCATCAAATACATTTTGCAATAAGATCCCCTATCATCAAATATAAAGTCAAAATCAAAGCCTCCTTCATATTTACTATTTTTGTTCGACTAACAAACGCCGATAACAACCATAAGCTGAATTTGAAACAGAAATGCGAAAACTACCTCTTAACAACCGTGTCAGCCGGAAACTGCAAACGTTTTAACGTCCGCATCGCCTGACATTCACGTTGCAGCAAATGATTTGCTAAAGATAAATTGAAACTACCAGTAATTATGGATGCGCAGATCAAGAAATATCCAGTAGATGGCTCTGTTATAATGTCCGGTTAAAGCCTGCAAATCGCCGCTGAAGAACATTTGAACGCTTTAACTGAAACGTCTTGTGCCAAATTTTATCAGAATTGACTATAGAATCGTAAGCAGCAATGTACCTAATATTTAACCCATAGCCGGGGATATATGTCTCTATTAACGTAAAATATGAGTGTGTTTGTTATACACCTATATTTTCTCACGACGAAGACAATGCTAATCCACACTCCGCTTTTGCAACCAAGTCACATCTCTTTTCGTGAAGATTATTCCGTACAAAAGAAACTACCAGGAAGCTTATAACGTCACTTTCCAGTCTTTTTAATTTAGTATTAATTTGTTAACAGTAATTTATTAGGCGGAGTCGTAAATAAGTTTCGGTATTTTTTGATCAACTTTATTAAAAGTACAATAACATATGATAAAGTACAATGATATTTTATTCAATTATATACTTGCCATCATTTGCAATGACTTGTTGCCACTTATCACACCAACACTTAGATATTATTTTAATAAAATATGTTTTTTATATGAAACACTTTTTTGACAAAGTTTTGAAGTTGGTTTTCATTAGAGAAAATTTTCCCACCATCAAAGCGATTTGAATCGAAAAAATAAAGCAATAACTGGTTGAAGCAAGGTCAAGGGAATATGGCGAGTGAGGTAGAACAGATCAATCGAGTTCCAAAAGTTGTTTTTGTGTTATTATTTCTCTATGCGGCCTTGCATTGTCATGGAGGAGGTCAGTATTTTTCCTTGAACCCGCCGTGTACGCTGCTATTGCAGTGTAAAAACTAATATATATATATTACTCCAGATTATACTTAATTGTCATGTATGATTAATAGTTAGGATGAGACAATAGTCATTACATTTGGTTCCCCCAAATAGACATTACTTATGATTTTACTAATGTTGTGACATAATGCATTAGTTATTTTATTTGTCATTTCTTAATTATTTCAAATATGATAGGTGAGCCACAAAGACACCTTTTACAAACTGACTAATTTGGTAACCAGTTTCTGGGTTATTACTCTGCAACAAGCGCCTTGTGTTATGTTTACAAATTTTAAAACATTTTGAGAGGCAAGTTGCAGAAAATATATAAAGCAGACAAGCTTTAGTAAAGTCAAGTGATATGTTTGTATCTAATGATAAAAAAAAACTTTTTATTTTATTACTTGTTTTAAATGGCACTTTATTGAATATTACTATTTCCTGGTAACCTGATTATTTTAATAAAACTCTCTACGCACAAACAAAATATTCTGGACACTTCTTTTCAAATGAATTACAATTCCCTCTTGTGCCCTAATATTCACAAACCGATGAAATATTAACCACAGCACTCAACTTTCAACGCACAGCAAATCTTGCAGATTCTCGTTTTATCACGCAAAGCTCTCGTCGTGTCATATCAACTCTCGTGTGCCACGTCTTCCATTGTTGGCATATAATTCGTTTATCAGAAGCCTTCAACACCACACAATAGATGGCTAGCGTTCTAATAGAGCTCAAAGCTGTCAAGTTTGAAACAATATTTTATTTTTTCTTGAAGGATTGTCTCTGGTGACCCGATCAAAGAGCAAGAACTTTAAGGAAGCCATTATGACATGTTTGCGCTCAAATCCGATGAGAGTGTTGACGACTCAATCGTTTGTAAGGCGTGTGGTTAATCCAGCTTGCCATTGTTATGTTCTGTCAGACTCTCGTCTTTAGAAATGTAATTATTTCGCCATTAGCAGATTTTCTTATTGTTAAAGTGTAAAAAAATGTCAGATCTTCTCTTAGTTAAAATGATAAATAATAATTCTTAATATAGCTGAAGAACTTCTAATTATTATATTTTCATAATGATTCGTATTAAGGGGCACACACACGCACACCCACAAATTGCTGACAGACATTAAAAATCACATATAAACTAGAGAATATATATATATATATATATATATATATATATATTAGGCGTTATATATATATATATAATTTAGGCTTTATTTTTGTACCGAGGACTGTTTTTTAAAAATAAAAACAAAAATACTAAATAACTTCGGATCATCAATCTAACAGTTCTTTCCTATTATATCAATACACACACACACACACACACACACACACACACATACATGTATATATTTGCTCATGTAGTTTACATTATTCCAAATTATACGATTGGTGGATCAGAAAATACGTAGTCTAACATGAAATTATTAGCCAAATATTAACTTGAAATTTTCACTATATAATGTTCAGTCCATGTGATTAACGTCTAATAATGAATCAAGTGCATTGTCAAGGAAGGAATTTATGTTGAAAAATAAGTATTTATTGCGTAAAATAAATTCTTTTTTTACATCATTAGGCTGCGGATTAGTATATATACAAGCTTGGTTAAAGAACAAGAAAGGTTCTTTATTAAAGAATTTTAATTATTTTTTCTATTATTATTTGGTTGAAATTTGCTCGGATATTCATGAATCTATCACGCCAACCATCATGCTCCTGCATCATGGTCGGAAGTTAATTGTGGTGGCATCTTGTGTCATCACATAGTTGACCCTATGTAAGTAATTGCTGGACGTTCAACCTGTCTGGCACCATGGCTTGGGTCATTTTGTCTCTTTACAACTCATTATTGACTTAGCAGAAGAATTTTTGCAGTAGGTTACCGTTATTTTCTGTGATAGACTGGTTGCCACCCAAGGCTATAGGACCCAGTCTGTCCATTTGTAGCTGGAGATAAAAGAAGCGGATTCAGACCTTTCCCAACGGTATTCGCGCATGTAATGAATTCGATGTTATAATGGTTAACGACTCGGAATGTGAATTATAATTAAATATGCAACGTGGATCGCACGTAAAAAAAAAATAATTTCCAGCGAGAATTGAGTTTGTGCCCTCTATCTTTGGAAATTCGTTTTATCGTGACAAAGCTGTGACAATCAAGGATGCAGGATATGATTTCAAATCTCGTCAAAGGCATATTCTTTATTTCCTACATATTTAACTTTCATTTACAGTTGCGATAAAAAGCAAGATGAAAGACTAGATTATGCTGTGCCAGTAACGCTAAACTTTGCCATGAACAAAGTACATGGATATTGACTTTCCCATGCTTTTCCTATGGTCAGTTTTAGATTATTTCTTCTGGGATTGAATCCCAAGCAATCTTTTCATACGAGTGCTTAATGGAAGAAGCATTAATAGTGTGTAAACAAAAGCCCTGTCAAACTAACTCCCTACATAATTTATTTTGTTTTCGGTATCAAAATATTTTTTCAGTGACAGCTACTTTTGATGTTTAAGTAGTGCGAATAATCACTATTTATTTTTGATGCGTTTTATAAGAAGAAAGTAAAGAATATTTTTCCGGTGTCGCAATATTTGAAATTTTTTGTGCCTGAGCAGCGCAAGGTATTTCTGCCAGCATCTATCTATCTATCTATCTATCTATCTATCTATCTATCTATCTATCTATCTATCTATCTGTGTGTGTATGTGTGTGTGTGTTAAAACGTAATGAAACGTGTGTACCGATTAAATAACACGAGGCTTGAATCTTCATGGCATAACATTTTATTCACTTGAATATTTAGTCAGTTACTCCCGGCCAGTCTGTGGTGTCCGATACGTGGACCTTACATTATATCTGCGATATGTGTGAAACTGCCTAACACATCACTTGGGTGACTATTTATATATCCATTTGTCCAACATTCTTGTTCTTACGGGATACAGACGCATTAGTCACCAGGAGTAACTCCAGGTCAGCTCTTCACCTATTTTTGGTGCAATGTCTATTCCGTCATATGATAATCTTCTATTTCTATGTGTCATTTCAATTCAGTACGTGAGTAATCATTACTCACCACAACATCCTATCCTTTGTAGTTTTTATTAAGGTTTGTCTTTTCTTTATCTCTCCCAATCCTTGTTTTGCCATCCATTTAAACAAGCTTATTAGGTAGATTACTTGCTGCTCTCCTCTGTCCCTCTGGCCTTCAACATGTCCTGTGAGTAACAAACAGATTGTCCAGGCTCACTTTCCTTGTGTATCCTAGAAATTCAATTGTCTCTTCCTGATTCTAAATATAAGCGTCCTTCTTGTTTCCATTTACCTTAATAATAATAATAATAATAATAATAATAATAATAAAAAAAAAAAAAAAAAAAAAAAATTAACATGAAATGTGGCCATAACAACACACCACGACCTGCCTTAGGTCTTTCCGCAGACTTGGTAGGTAGTGTGTCCATAGCAGAAATCGAATGATGATGATGATAATAATAATAATAATAATAATACCTTGAAATAGAAATCTCGAAAATGTGGCATATGGGAACATCAACAATCCCTGTTGTAGTTGGAGCCCTAGGACTGGTTGGAAAAGATTGCAGTAGACTAATTGAAGGGATTCCTGGAAGTCCATGCCTCAAGGAGATACAAAAAATTGTTCTGACAAGTACAGCCCACACCTTACGAAGGGCTTTATCTATGTAATTTTTTTTTTTTTGTCAGTGGAAAGTGTCATGGCGCCATTTCTAACCTTAGGTCCCTGGGCGGGACCCGGAAAGAAATGTGTAAACGCCAGAAATCAAAGAAAATAATAATAATAATAATAATAATAATAATAATAATAATAATAAGCGCTATCCATCCCATGAAAGTTTCTTTAAAAAAATAACAGTATGTACGCGAGTGGATTTTTAGGTGAGTAAGGAGTTGCACAGGTCCAGTTCCAGTCCCTCGTCATCCCATTCAGAATTCAGCGGCAAAGGTGAAGGGCTAGTGGAGGATCAGTTGAAGTGAGTGGACAGACCATGTTTTAAAACAAAGTATATCCTCCTTGCCCTTCACGCCATCGGTTTTAATTCAAAGGTTTACTTTCTCCCAAACTGGTTGCCAAGAGAACCTAGTCTACCGTCTTCCCTACACGCAAGTCATTAGTGGCCCGCTGGTGAGCCGTCGATGGCAACACCAGCGGTCCTTAGGTGGCAGCCACCGGTGGGCCTCTAGCGGTCTGCTAGTGGTAACAGTGCCGAAACGAACACGTCACGCAGTCAGACAGCGGGCCACAAACAGTAACGCCAGTGGCATACCACCCAGTGGCAGATTGGTGGCTTTCGTGTAGGGTTATTTAACCCATAATTGGTGAAAGATTTATTCGTGACTTTTACGAGTGAACGTAACAGACTCGATCAGAAGTTGATTTTTTTTCACGACTTTTTTGACCCATTGTTAGTTATTTAAATTTTTGGATTGAATCATTCTTTTTTTTTTTTTTTTGCGAGAGAATATTACATTAATATTTTTTTTTTATAGAAAAACAATGAAATTTCCATATACAGGTCCTGCTATTTAACCCATAGCTGGGACGGGGAGATTAATTTATACCTTTAACAATGTCATTGTGCATAAGTGGATGTAACGAACTTGATTGGAATTCGAACTCGCCTCTCCGATTTCTCATTCCGAGCCGCTATCAATTACACCACTCGCACACCCTATCAGAATTCGAACTCGACACTTCGATTCCGCTTTCTGCATTGATAACATTAGACGATTCTCATATCCATGTCAGAATAATAGCGAGAAAATACATGCCAAGACGGAAACCTGTGCAGTGACGCGTTTCGTTTTGTAAAGAAACCTCACCTTTTCCGCTTTTATATAAAACATTGTTTATATATAGAAAATAACAACAACGATACATTCATTTTTATACATGAAACAGTTTCTTCTCGGAATGAAACGCGTCATTGCACAGTTTTCCGTCATTTTTGTTTAATAATGTTCACCCAATACAAGGCACAAGAGCAACTTAAGGTAGAGGGCTACTGTGTGGAGTTGTATTAGCGTAAGCACAATAGTTAGGAGTATAGAGCTGAAGTAGACTTTAGAAGGAATCGGCAACCCAATCCTAAAAATGAACCAAGTGATAAATCTCTACTTCTGTTCGAAGACCGGGGAGCTTTATTTCCTTTCTCTCCCTCTACATACATACATATATATAGAAGAAGAAACTTAAAAATATACACATAGATAGATAGATAGATAGATAGATAGATATTGAACAGAATTAGATAAATACAGCGATAGATAGATAGATAGATAGATAGATAGATAGATAGATAGATAGATATGAAAAGCCTAAGCAAAATAATTTCAATAGATTTTTATCAGTCCTTTGTATTGGACCGTAGAGATTTAGCGGCCACGTGTGACAGCAAGGTTCACTTCTTTCGTTTCACATATGGACACGAGAGAAGCATACTGGGGTAAAATGAAGGCTTTTAGCAAGCCGACATATTGGAAATCAATCACGCACACTTCAAATCCTATGTACACACATTTAAGAAGCATAAAGGCTGATAGAGAGATACGCCTCCCTGCTTTTTGACCCTTTCACCTTTTCTTATTCTTATTTCTTTCGTTCCATTATAGTTACAAACCCCTATCTAGTGTAATCTTAAAAGCGGTTGATTTTATCCTCGTGTTCACGTGTAAATAAAATACTACGCACCCTCTGCGAAAGCTATCGTCACAGTATTGCGACTATAGCTTTAAGTGAATGCACACGCACAGACACGTGACATGATCACATTTGGATAACAGCCTCGTTCTGGCTGTCCCCTGCTATTCGACGATGTGTCCCTGCGGAAAAGATAAGAATTGGGGGAATTATGTGAGATATAAAAAAAAGGAAAACATTACTTTTAGCATGAAATGCCAAAATGAAAACAGTCACGGGAACGAATAAAACGGCTAACATTATTCCATAATATTTATATATACTTCAAAGTTTTCGAGGACTTTGGAAGATAAAAAAAGAAACTGGTTTAATGTTGTTCCCACATTTGAAGAAAGGATATTTTCTAAGATATTCACAAAATTCTGGTACACGTTTAAATTCATGAAGTCCGGAAACCAGCGACAGTAGTTTGTCGGAAACATCTTATAACAATGCGATACTACATTTTTCATAGGTAAAATAATTGTTTAGTCAAATTAACGTCGGCCGATTCGAGGGTATGTGGTTTCGGGTCTTTCTTCGAAAGTTCGATCTTCTATTAAAATCCTTCTATTTAGTCTACTAACCATTGATTGGTGTAAAAGATTACTACATCAAGAGTTAAAAGAGAACTTGAAAAAGAAAACAAAAATCTGTTCATTTTTTTTTAACAAGGAAATAACTGTGGGTAGCAGAAACTGCCAATATGGAAACAAAATTATATATTTTCCAAACGTTCACTTCCCGCCATTGCTGCTGAAATTTCCTGCCGCCACATAAATAATGGCAGCTGTCAGCTTGTCTATATTCGCCTAAATATTCGTTCGTCATGCCAAGCAACAAGCAAATATATATATATATATATATATATATATATATATATATATATATATATATATATATTGAGAAATGTTTCATTGAATAATTTAGACAAGTTTTGTCTACTTATTTTCAGTTGAATTCTTTCATATTCACGGACAAGGTTTTTGGTGTTATTATTAAAGAAAGAGAGAACATTACCGTGTTGATACATATTATTCCGAGTACTTTTGACATTAGCACAATGTTATCATCAGGGTGTTCTTTATTTCAAGACAAATATAGTAGTGTTCATCATTTTCAAAGACAAAATTGCTGTGTTCATCTGAAAGTTAATTTTTTTTTTTTTTACTAATGAAGTGAAGAACTCTAAGTTTACTGCAATTAGCCTGAGTAACGCTTCAGGGGAGGTAACTAAGTTATGAGGTGTCGAGATTTTTTTTTTTTTTTATGTATTAAAAGCTATTGGTACAAATCTCGATATTTTAAACTATTTGACCCAGGGCAGCGCTTTACACAGAATATTTGAAGCGCCAATTAACGAAAACTTCTAAAACGATGGGTTACTAGGTTTTATTCCGATTTTCTCAATGTTATATTTTAACTTCCACAACCCCCAATGATAACTAGGACAATAGTGGTATGAACATGTCACATTCTGGTAACTTCAATCCGAGGGTTGGTGTATTTCTTATGACTGTCATTTTATTTGACCTTGATATTATGGCAACCAGGAACAGCCACGTTGATAAGGAGGCATTTTTTCTTTTCAACGACGGCGATGTCTGGTTTGGTGATCTCAAGGATGCGGTCTGTTTGGATGTTAAAATTATAGAAGAAACTGACCTGGTTGTTTTCGATCACCTCTCGCTTGTGGTGGGAAAATTATTATTATTGTTGTTGTTTTGGTGCTGCTGATGATGTTATTTTTTTTTTTATTTAAATGTTAAATAATAACCAAAACTAAAGAAAGAAAAAATCCAATATTATGATTTGAAATAAAATCCAACCTGTCGTTTGTGTTCTAATTTGTAAATGGGGAGAAGTCGGCATTTACCATTTTTTTTTTTTTTTTTAATAATCATGGCGATTGTGTATGCCGTGTTTATATAACCCGCTTTTTCTGGTATTGCTTATAGCGGATAGATATCTCGGATCTTGATGCTTTGAGACTTTGCCTCTTCTGAAGATGTTTCTCAAGTTTGGAAATTAAAGTAGATTTGGCGGAAAATCTCTGGATTTCGGTCATGCCGTTTCTGGGTGGTCTGAGGTAGAGAAATCTGAAACTGGATGGAGATCGCCGTGAGTAGAGTTATACAAAGTTATCATCACCCTCACCGGAGAGAGAAAAAGCGACCGGCAGAGGAAAAGGACGAAGCAAAAAAAGAAGGTAAAAATGAAAAAAAAGAAGCAGGGTTTCAGAAAGGGTGGATGAACTGAAACTGAAGCAGTGGCAAGTGATAGAAACAAGTGAACACATAGAGGGGAGGTTTACGATAAATAAAAGAGAAAGAAAGAAAGGAAAAAATAAGCGGGAAGAACGAGTAAAAATGGATACACAAAAAGAAGGAAATGAAAGAGGTTTTAGACAAAGAGAAGATATAATAAGAAATCAGATGGAAAAAGAAAAGAGAAAAAAAGATTAATGAGAAGAAAAATACTTTCTGGTGTTATTTTTGACAAAAATTGAAAATGATAAAGAATTATGGGAAATATTATGTCTTACTTGAAAGGGGTTTTACGTTTATTGCATATAACAAGATGTGGAATAAGAAGGGTCACAAGAAAAGTTGGTGGGTGGAAGAATCGTCTGCGTTTCTCATATTTCGAATCAAATAATTAGATTTATGGTTACCAGGGGAGGTTGAAAAGTTCTCGGCTGGATCCACTTCTCAAGATTTGTATTTCAATGGCCAAATATTAGAATACAGATTTGGGAAAATGCGTCGGACAGATAACTTTCATTGCCCGTTTGTTTTGTCACATATATGCTTGCATCAGGTCGTTTTCCAATAGTTTCAAAATTCTTTCTTTCTTTTTTCTCTTTCCTTCTACATTTGTCAATATTCCTGAGATGAGGTATTGTAACTATTTACATCATTCGGACTGTTGTCATCATCTTTATTGTCATATTTTCTTTCTTTCTTTCTTTCTTTCTTTCTTTCTTTCTTTCTTTCTTTCTTTCTTTCTTTAGTCTTTGTTTATTTATTTCTTTCTCCTTTCTTCTCTTTCTTCTTTTTTTTTCTTCAGTCTTTCTTTCACTTTCCTTCAGTTTTCGTTTCTTTCTTTGTTTCTTTCTCCTTCCTCCTTCTCTTTATCCTCTCCTCTTCTCTCTTCTTTTTTTCTGTTTATTTCTTCGTTTCTCTCTTTTTTCTTAACTTCATTCTTTCTTTTTTCTTTCTTCAGTCTTTCTTTCAGTCTTTGTTTCTGTGTTCCTTCCTCCCCTTTCTTTCTTTCTTTCTTTCTTTCTTTCTTTCTTTCTTTCTTTCTTTCTTTCTTTCTTTCTTTACCAGACTTTTAATATCGCCCTCTTATCGTCTGTGTGTGCTTGCTTGTCGGCTGAGGAAGTAGCGAATCTTCGTCGCCGGTAGGCAATTCAAGTCAAAGATATTCATCTGTAATGTTCAGACAGTCGCTTTTTTCTACCATCTCGAAGTCAGCGCTTTCGTGTACTTAAACATGTGATAGGCATGTGGCATAGCCAACTCAGCCTCTTCATATCTCTCAATCTGGCACAAAAATAAAACATCTCAAATACTTCCCAACCTCTTTATTTCTCACTATTTTTTCAAGCACCTTTGTTCCCTTAGAGAATATAACATTAATCAAATGCTTCTTCTCTATGTGGGGAAGATCCTTCGTGAATTTAAAAAGCAGGTTTACCACCGGGGACCCGTGTAAGTGACCCGCCATTGAAATATTTCCCCGAGGAGCATTGTAAGGAAAGGGAAAAGCGATGAATAAAAAAAAGTTATCCACCCCTGCAGGGCAGGGATCTTTATGAATGTTAAACGTACAAACCAAACTAAACTGTAGATCTAAAGGAACAGAAGCGTTACACACACGCGCGCACATAAACACACACAAAACACACACACACACACACAGATAGATAGATAGATAGATAGATAGATAGATAGATAGATAAACCGATTTCTTTTTATGAATTCAAACGTTATTTTTAGTGGATATCCATGATTGAGTTAGACGCCTTTTTTAACAGTGCGTATTATATCTACCAACCTGTGCACTCGAGACAAGAAAATGTGCTCTCCGGTAGGGCTTGAACCTGTGTCGTCTATTTTGTTAGCGAAGCCATATTTAGCTTTTTAAGGAATGCACATCCCTTCGTTCAGATCTTATCGAAAGCCCATATCTATTCGATTTCGCAAAATTATTAAAATTATTACTTCAAACATTGTTTTAGTGCATACATGTGTTTGAGTAGACGTTCCATTTTTAAGACACTGTGCATTACGTCCACCTACTCGCGTACACATATGTAAGTGTATGCGGACACGTGCGTTTTTATGCATTCAGATTAAAACCAAGAAAATAAAACAACTGGGCCAAAACCTATTGCCGTGAACTGCGAGAGATATTTACAAGTCTCGTTCTCATGCCAGTGAGCTGCAATTTTATCTCATGTTATTTTATCTTATCTGCACTGTGGTGCTTTATTTTAATCGTTTTGACTAGTTTCATTTTCCCGCTTTTTTCTTCAACTCCTTGTTTGTATTATGCTTATCAGATCTAAGCATCGTCCTTGTTTTCTCTTATGATATTTGTATAGAGATACGGACATATTTATATATATATATATATATATATATATATATATATATATATATATGTGTGTGTGTGTGTGTGTGTGTGTGTGTGTATATCTGAAATATATATATATATATATATATATATATATATATATATATATGTGTGTGTGTGTGTGTGTGTGTGTGTGTGTGTGTGTGTGTATATCTGAAACTATATATATATATATATATATATATATATATATATATATGTGTGTGTGTGTGTGTGTGTGTGTGTGTGTCCGTATATCTATATATATATATATATATATATATATATATATATATGTGTGTGTGTGTGTGTGTGTGTGTGTGTGTGTATGTCCGTATATTGAAATATATATATATATATATATATATATATATATATGTGTGTGTGTGTGTGTGTGTGTGTGTCCGTATATCTGAATTATATATATATATATATATATATATATATATATATATGTGTGTGTGTGTGTGTGTGTGTGTGTGTGTGTGTGTGTGTGTATATCTGAAACTATATATATATATATATATATATATATATATATATATATATATATGTGTGTGTGTGTGTGTGTGTGTGTGTGTGTCCGTATATCTGAAATATATATATATATATATATATATATATATATATATATATGTGTGTGTGTGTGTGTGTGTGTGTGTCTGTATATCTGAAACTATATATATATATATATATATATATATATATATATATATATATATATATATATATATATTATAATAAAAGTATGTATATGTGTGTGGTTTCACATATACATGCTTTTATATACGCATATATAAGAAAACGTATACACATAATAAACACCTAAATATATATAATTACTTCAAACTTTATTTTTAGTGTATTTGAAGTAAAAAAAACGTCGGGTTCTGAATAAATTCATTGATTCTTATATATATATATATATATATATATATATATATATATATATATATATATATTTTGTTTATACATTAGTTTTATAGGCACAAACATTTAAGTAAATGCTCTGTTTATAATAAACAGTATTAACAACATTTACCGGCCTGAATGTTCGAGGAAAAAAATGCGTCCACCGACAGGAATCGAACCTGTAGCCCATACGGAGCACGTCATATAACCTGACATGCTATTCAATTTAGCTACAGGGGAAGCATCTGGTTAGCATGGTGAAATTACTGTTTTTAATATATTGGGATCAAATATGGATTAGAATCTGACAGAATAATAGGATAATAAACAAATAGGAGATTTATATTGTGGTGTTAATTCTTAATGTGTGTGTGTGTGTGTGCGCGCACGTAGAAGTCCTGCAACGACCCAGACACGCACAAACACACGCACACACACACGCACACACACACGCACACATAAAAAAAAAACAAAAAACAAAAAAAAACGAAAAAATAACAAATAACATAACTAAAAGTACCGGAACTTTATTTTCCATAATTACTTTTCCCAAAAATTTCTGCTGAAGCTTAAATAAAAGCGAAACATGTTAAGGTTTTAAACGTTGCCTATTTGTTCCTTATTATATCTATCTATCTCTCTCTCTCTCTCTCTCTCTCTCTCTATATATATATATATATATATATATATATATATATATATATATGCTGTATATTTTAAATTTAATTTTTTATGTGTTTTGTGCATATAGCCTAGCCTATTTTATTTAGTTTATTTTCATTATTGTTTGCTTTTTTTCAATTTTGTTATGAAGTATCCCACATTGTAATGATAGAAGATCTGTCAAGTAATGTGAAATGTTGCAAGAACCTGAATGCAAATTTACTGTGGATTATCTAGTGATTAAACCACTCTCTAAACATTTCGTCTTAGTAAATTGCATTCTCTTTTAATTAAAGTAACATTTTTAAAATGAAAATTATGGTCAGACTCATTATTGTGAGCAATTAATACATTAAGTGTATGTGTGTGTATTTTGTAAATGATCTCTTTTGTGTTCATATATTTTATCTAAATTCCTTGATGTTTCTCTTATGTATTCCTTGTGACGATTATTAAAGTAAATTCTGCCTTCCAACTTTAGCTTATTGTTTTATTTAGTATTAATTAAGTAATTTATTGTTTTTGAGGTACCTGTAACAAATTTTGTGTTAATTCTTTTCACTTGTAGCTGTGATGGAATTGATTGATAGAACAATATATTTTGATGCATTGGGTTTGTCATAACTGTTAACTCTTTTTTTTTTTCTATTTTGAAATACTTTACGAGCCTTTTGTTTCGCATTGAATATAAAAAAATTAGTGAATTGGAAGAGTTTAAAAGTACTTTCAATGTATTTTTTGTTTCATTTAAATATTTAGTGCTACAAACACTTAATGCTCTTAAATAGAATTCGATGGTTATTCTGGATGTGATTTTGTTGTTATGGTGAGAATAGAAATTTATGAAATCATTTTTATGAATTGATTTGTGACTGACACTTAGTTTTAGGCGATTTTCAAAGCAGACTTTTATAAAAGCTTAAGATTTTATTTTGCAGCAAGTATTAAGAGAAGTAAAATTATCGTTACATTTTTAAACCTTTTATAAATAAATGTTGCAAAATAAAATCCTTACATTTACATTTATTTAAAGTCCATCGGAGGAAAAAACGCGTTGGTAAAGAAAAGTCTTCCTTTCTGGAATATATATATATATATATATATATATTTATATGTTGTAAACTAGACAAGGTTACTGAATGAGGAATAAACAAAACGGAGGTTGCAAATGAAATAGTAATCTTTATAACATCAACAAAATACAATACTCGCCAGCGGCGTGATATAGGTAAGCCATTGCTAGTGGTGGACTACTTAGACAGCATGTTACTCAAACTTACAACGTATTTATGAGGATTGGGACATACCCATAAGTGTTCATAGGTTCCGTATATAACATTATATATATATATATATATATATATATATATATATGTGTGTGTGTGTGTGTGTGTGTGTGTGTGTGTGTGTGTGTGTGTGTGTGTGTGTGTTTGTTTGTGCGTGTGATATGATAGGATAAGGGACAAATAGTAAAAAGTTATAAATTTAAGATGTTTCGCTTTTATTTAAATTTCGTCAGAAATTTTTGGGCTCAGGGACTATTTTTTATGAAGCAAAGCATGTTAAATTTATAAACGTACCCTATTTGTTCCTTATCCTATGATTCTATTGGGTTCTAATCCATATTTGGTCATATATATATATATATATATATATATATATATATATATATATATATATATAATCTGTTTATATACATTTATATGGTTGCAGAGAAAAGAGGAAAGAAGAGCCGGGTGTGGTTTTGACACTTGGCTTACGCAAGTGCAGGTTCGACCATGCGTAATAGAACAGTGAATAACAAATGTAGAATCGTGTAGACAATCCCCTGGGTGAAAGCAACGAAAATAGAAAATAAATTGTGAGAGTGAGTGAAAGATCGAAAGATTAAGTAGAAGAGAAAAGCAATGAATAAGGCGGGAAGGTATTATATAGACAGACCGACAGGTATATACGAGCATAATCATGGCGTAAAATTACCCAAAAGTGTTAATCAAAGAGCTAGATTAGATACAAAAAAAGAAAAAAAGAAGAAGAAAGAATAAGAAAAATGAAAGAAAAGAATAATTTTTCAACCTTCGGTGTTTATCCCCTTTTGGAAATGGCGTAATTGTTATCAACTTAGAAAATGGCGTAATTGTTATCAAAGAAAATGGTCTAACCGGTCGGAGTTTGAATAACGACGGAAAATTATATTATTTTTGCGCTAATACTGTATCTTTTTGGTGTATAAGACGCACTTTCTACACGGAAGTTTGATGTCAAAATCTGTTTATGGCTTAATGCAGCGAATATATACAGGGTGTACCAAAAATACTCTTACAAAGTTTGGGGCGGGTTCCTGACACCAGAACAAGTTAAAATGTCCATATAAACATATGTCCAAAAGGCTATCATTTTACCTCAACACAGTAACTACACACACGCATGCACCCGTCGGATCATGGACAGGAGGATCCTTTCAAATATTCCCACACTGTGTCGAATGGTTTCGCAGCACCACATGACACGTTGATGAAGCGTTTCTGCATTATTAATGTTTGCTGTATAAACCAATTTTTTTAGGTGGCCCCACAGATAAAAATCGAAAAGACTGAGGTCCGGGAAAACGTGCAGGCATGAAACCGATCGTCCCCTACCTGTTCATCTTTCATGGTAGATATCAGCCAGTGCATCGCGAACAATGTGACTAAAATGTACTGTAGCTCCATCATGCATGAACTACATGCGTCTTCGTATTAGCAGGGGTACATCCTCTAGCAGGTCTGGAAGTGTGTTTCGTAATAAAATCCCTGTAGATAGCTACTGTAAGACGTGCTAAGAGAAGATATGGATCTACCAGGCAGCCACCTACAATTTCAGCCCATAGATTAATAGTAAACTTATGTTGGTATTTGGCCTGTATTGTACCATGGGGATTCCGATCCACCCACAAATGTTGGTTGTGTAAATTTTTTATTCCATCTTTTCCATAAAAAAGAGACAAACAACGGATCGGCAGTTTGTGCAATAATCCATCGGCAAAAATTCTCTCGTGGTGAGTAATCAGAGGATGAAATACCCTGCACGCGTTGCAAATGATATGGATACAGGAACTGCAGTACCCTCCATGTGCTACTATGAGGTGTACGACATTTTCGAGCCACTTGACAGGTGCTGATGCCTTGATCGTTTCCAACAGCCTGTAGAATATGTTCTTCATAGTCAGGCGTACGAGCGGATCTCGGTCTTACTAGTTCCATAGGTTGTGGTGTCACGGATCCTGTTTCAGCCATGCGACGATAAGCAGCATCAAAGGTTGGATGACTCGGCTGCCTTCGGTCTAGAAACGCGGTCTGATAAAGTTGTGCAGGCTCTCGTCCATTACCATTCGTGCGGCCGTATATAGAAATAATATCTGCCGGGTCAGTTTATTAATATTAAACAGAACACTTCTCAGTTAACTCACTACTACATACGTTAAACTTTGAAGACAGACTAGCCACAAATGTACACGAATGAGAAATGTAACCTAGTCTACGTGGCATCACATCACCATTTACCGTAAACTTTCTTTAAACTTAATTACTCAAAAACGAAGGATTTGCGGACATATGTCTATATGGACTTTTGTCCTCGTTTTGATGTGAGGAAACCGCCCCAAAATTTTGTAAAAGTATTTTTGATACCTCCTCTCTCTCTCTCTCTCTCTCTCTCTCTCTCTCTATATATATATATATATATATATATATATATATATATATATATATATATGTGTGTGTGTGTGTGCGTGTATATATATATATATATATATATGTGTGTGTGTGTGTGTGTGTGTTTATGTGTGTGTACATGGTGACACAGAAATCACATCAGGATTTACATTTTTAGCAATTTCAACATTTTTATTATTCAAAATTAGTTTTATACAGACAGAAATGTCTTCCCATTTAATCATGAAAAATTATACGACGACAATATCTTCTATTTTCCCTGTCATCTGCATGCGTTGTTTACATAGGTTTCTCCATAACAATATTTAATAACTTACGCTGTAAATCTCGAATTTCTGTACAGATGTTATGCTTTAGTTGCTGAATTGTCTGGCGTTTATTGATTCATACACGCTCCCTAAAATATCCATGAAGAAAATAATCAGGAGACGTCAGATCAGACGAAAGTAGTGACTAAAAAATTGCCAGGAAGCAAAAATTTGGTTAAATCCAAAATAAAATTTCAAGATTTTGGTTCTTTATTCAATGGTGAATTTTTTCAGGGATAATTTTCCTATGTTAATCTAATTTTGTTATTTTATTAAATGTTTGGCACTCTTTTGAAATTAAAAAATTTAAATCAAAATTTGTTTTTTTATATTAAATTTTTGGCACTCTTTCAAAATTAGAAATTTTAAATCAAAATTTGTTTAACTTGACTCGCAACAACTCCAAGCCTCAGAATGAAAAATTAACAAAAATAAGGGAGTTACTCACATTTCGTAAGTGTGGATGATATTCGAGGTACATACAAGGAATATATATGTATATGTATGTATGTATGTATGTATGTATGTATGTATGTGTGTGTGTGTGTGTGTGTGTTCTGGGCTTGTTTATTGGTGTGAACGGAAAATCCATGCTTAGAAATAGCGCACCAAAGCTCGACCCAACCGAAGTGCAATGGAAGAACCTCGCTCTGGGAGAATTTGATGTGAATTTTAGTAAATATAAATTCTTTTTATTTTGGGGTGAATCAATATTTTGTGGATAGTTAACAGAAAAGATTCTTTCCTTCTTCTTTTTTCTTTTTTCTTAGCCACTCTTCGCAAATAGACGAAAGGAGAAACAATACTAAAAACAGAAAAAAAAAATGAATAGGTCTTAACTCTTAACTTAAGAGTAATACTTATGATTAACAATGCCATTAATCGGAATAACCAAGCGGAAAAGAAAGGAAAACTGTAAATATAAATAAATGAATAAATAAAAACAGAAAGAAATAAAGAACGATGGATAAATAAATATATATAAATAAATAAATAAAGATTAGAAAGGAAGAAAGAACGATGGAAAATAAATAAATAAAGAAAGAAAGAAAGAAAGAAAGAAAGAATAAGCGAAAAGAAAACCAAACTAGACAAGTGAAAAATATTACTTTAATAATTTCTTTAATGAAATAAATAAATAAATAGATAAAGAAAGAAAGACAAGATAAAAAGAGGGAAGTTATAAAGTACGAAAGTAGAAAAGGAAAGGCAAAAAAGGAAAAAAAATAAACAAATAAAAAGGGAAACAAAAGATAAACTAAAAAAAAAGAGATAAAAAATATTGCTTTAATGTTTTCTTGAAAAAAAAAAAAAGAAGAAGGAAACACAAGGAATTAAACGGACGATGTCATCTGGTAATGAAAGTGCTAAGAGGTAAAAGAGACGGTAAGAACACTGTGCATAGAATTGTTTCAAATCTCCTAAGTTGTGTTCAGCTGAGCAAATCCAGTAACATATGTTCAGTCTGGTTTGTTAAGAACGTCTCTAAGTTTCTTGCTTGTCGGAGGTCAGAATCTGACTGAGAGGTGACGACAAGTACTCAGGATGTAAAAAGGAACAATTGATTATATCTTCTGCGCAAGATTTTAAGGAATTCCCGAAGCGAGTGAAACGCATTGTCTATAGGCATACACACGTACGTTTGGCTATTTTTAAAATCACTTTCATTCTATCCCAAACATATACACGAGTACATGCGTTAACAACGGAAAAAAAAATTGGTTTTTGCATTTTGTGGTAGATTTGTTCTTTGAAAACCGTTCGCTATCAGATTACAAAAATAGCATAGTTCATCGACCCATTTATATAGCACTGAATACTGGAAAAAAAAGAATCTTGAGGTAACTGAGAATTAGTTTTACAGAGCGATGCTGAGAATACCATGGACATAACATGAGATCAACGGGGAGGTTATAAGGAAAATTAGAAACAAAAAGGACACTTATACTTAGGATCAGAAAGAGAGAGTTGAAATTTTTAGGGAACATAATGAGGAAAAAAGGGGCTTGCGGAATTTAACATTCACAAAACATACTTAAAAAAAAAAAGAACAGAGGGGAAACTGCAAGCAAGCTACCTAATAAACTTGTGTAAATGGGTGGCAGAAAATGGACTGCGAAGCATAGGAAGTTGTAGAGGGCCATGACTGGCGATGTCCTAAAGGGACATGGGAGAAGTTCATCAGCTATAAGCAAATATTCAGAGAGCTATTTTGAAATCAGTTTATCTGCTGCGTTCGTTATTGATAAGGTTTCTGGATATTTCATTTATTCAGTTGTGCCTCATACTTTCGACCTTGTGCCAGACGTATTCCGCTTAGTTCATATAGATATTTAAAAACATTCTGGTGGGTAAAAGTTTGTATTAGGGCTTTAAAAACGGACATTTTAAAAGTATATATATATATATATATATATATATATATATATTTGTATATTTAGGCAGCAATTCTTCCTTTATGCATGTTTCATTAAAAACGACAGACAAGGTACTACAGTTGAGCTTTTTATTTAATTTTTCTTGTGTTCTGACAAGAGCTTTCTTTTCTGAACAAAAGTGTGTAAGAACTGTCCGAATGTTCTGTGTTTCCGAGAAAAATTAAATAAAAAGCTCAACTGTAGTACCTTGTCTGTCGTTTTAATGAAACATGCATATATATATATTTTTTTTAATATATATATATATATATATATATATATATATATATATATATATATATATATATATATATATATATATATATATATATATATATATATATATATATATATATTTCGTATAGAGAAAAACGTTAACATTCTCTTCCTCTCTAGGGTAGGATATCTGACTGATGTCAAATCAGTCAGGTTTCGATCCTGGCTTGAAGCAATCGGACGTCTAGTCACACTGAGGAGCTGTGATACAGCGAAAGAGTATGTGTGTGTATCTATATCTATCTATCTATCTATCTATCTATCTATATGTAAGTGTGTGTCTGTGTCTTTTATCTTTTATTAATGAATAAAACAGCGGGCATATGTAGTAAACGTTATGCTTTTGAAAAAAAATACATCCAATAAATCAGTGTCTAATAAGTATATATGAATTAATATTGCAACTTTTGCAAGAATTAAAGCTACATGTTATGAAAGGCACTAAATTCAAAATTTTCACTTCGTTAAATAAAACAATATTAACTGAGAATATAGTTTATTTATGTCACATTTCTAATCAACGACCTCAACTGCTATTTATTAATTTTTAAACAATAACTTCATTTTACAGGATCTTAGCTGAACTTTATTGTTTTTTTTCTGAAATTTACTGAGTTTGATCTGAATTTACTTGGTTTGGTCTGAACATTGTTGAGTTTGATTTGAACTTTGTTGAGTTTTATTTTAACTTTATTGGGGTTGATTTGAATTTTATTGGGGTTGATCTGAACTTTAGCGGGTTTGATCTCAACTTTGTTGCATTTGATCCAAATTTTGTTGGGTTTGATCTGTATTTTATTGGATTTGATCTGAATTTCTTTGGTTGTGATTAGAATTTTAATGGAACTGATCTGAATTCTCCTGGTTTTGTAAGCTTTGATCTGAATTTTATTAGATTTGTTTTGAAAATTATTGATTTTGATTTTATCTTTGACGGGTTTGATCTGAATTTTATTGGGTTTGATTTTAGCTTTATTGGATTTGACTTGAACTTTATGGTCTTTGATCTGAATTTTATTGTTTGATTAGAAATTTATTAGGTTTGATATGAATTTCATTGGGTTTGATCTGAGCATTATTTTGTTTGATCTAAACTTTATTGTGTCTGATATGAATTTTCTTGCGGTTGGTTCCTTATAGGAATTGATTTGAACTTGTGTTTTTTGATCTGGATTTTATTGTTTGATTTGAAATTTGTTGGTTTTGATATCCATTTTATTAAGTTTGGTCATAACTTTTGAAGTTTGGTTTGAATTTTATCGGATTTGATCTGAATTTTGTTGGTTGTGATCTGAATTTTATTGGGTTTGAACTGAACTTTATTGGGTTTGAAGTGAATTTTATTGAGTTTGTGAGGTTTTATCTTAATTACATTGGCTTTGATTTGAACTTTATTGAGTTTGAATTGAATCTTGTGGAGTTTGATATGAATGTTAATGTTTTGGTCTTAACATTTTCGGGTTGACTTAAAATTATTGTCTTTGATCTGAACTTTATTGAGCTTCATCTGAAATTTGTTGGGTTTTAATTGAATTTTGTTGTGCTTGATCTGAATTTTATTGAGTTTATCTGAACTTTGTTAAATGATTTTGCCTAGGTGTGAGTCTGAAACTTTTCTAAAGATACCCACAAAAGTGTCTAGACAGGGAATGCAAAGAATTTCAGACTATTCCATTTTCTGATTCCTTGTTCATGCGATTGATTCTTTCAAACCGCCCTAGAGAGATACATTTAGCAAATTCTGATAACAGAGAAGATGCAATGTGTAAATACCTGCTTGAGTACACATATTTACCTCTTGTTCTTGTTCCATAGTTTGAGATCTTGACCGAATAAAAACGGCTAGATAGTTCAATGATTAACTTGTAATAATCATGAAAGCCCCCTACGGGTTCATGTAGTGTCCCTTAAAAACTGAACTATGTAAACTAATTCTGCTCAGTCAGAGAAACTATTCCCTTTTCGGTATTCTTAACAATGGCAAAATATATAAAAGAATAAATAAAGAAGCAAGCAAAATCTCCATTTTGTCTACTCATGCGTTGATAGGATGAAATCGAATCGTAAGTCAATTTTTCTCCAATTCTAATTGGAAATGTTTTTTCGTTTACGTGCCTGGTTGATTAAAAGTCGACCGTCCTTAACTGTCATTTTTGCCTGAATGCATCTCAGACGGAAGACGATTTGTAATTTTCCCGCCCAAATAAATACGAGTGAATCCTTCGTAATATCTTTTTGATTGGCCAGTTTTCCACCAATAAGGGTTTTTTTTACTTCTTTATAATGATTCGCATTAAGGAGTCCTTAGAATTGATGAATTGGAGCTAACTGGCAATATGTCTAATAATCATTGCTTCTTTTATAAAAACGGTTTTTGTTATCTCTCTCTGTCCCTCTCTTTTTCTCTCCTTTCCTTATTCCTCCCACTTTCTCTTTCTATCTCTTTCACTTTCTCTTTATTTCTCTCCATTTATCACTCTGTCTCCTATATTCCCCTCGATGTCTCTTTCTATCTGTCTCTATCTCCTTATACCTCTCCCTTTCTAAATTTCTCTCACTCTATTCCTCTAACTTTCTATTTCTATCAATCTATCTTTCTCTCTGGTTTTCTCATTTTCTCTCCTTATTCTTCTCACTTTCTCTTTCTACCTCAGTTTTTTCTATTGCTTGTCCTTTCTCGATCTCTCTCTCTCTCCTATATTTTCACTTTCTCTCCTTATCTCTTTCTATCTATCCCTCTACCTTTCTTCCTCTTTGCTTATTCCTCTAACTTTTTATATCTCCCTTTCTCTTTATTTCTTTCCTTTTCTCACTATATCTTTTTATGCCTCTCTCTTTCTCATTCTGCATACCTCTCTTTATCTCATAAAATACTACACTAATAATAAACTATCCTAAGTAAACTTTATCGATATTCCACCTAATTTAATTTAGAAATGTTATCAACAGTTTGCTTTTCTGAAAGTCCACTAATATTCTTCAGTTGGCTATTAGTGCAATTTAGTCTGGTACATGGTAATAGTATCGATGTAAATATTATTAAGAACACGAGACTAAATCTCTCAATATTTAAAGTGTTGTTTCTTCAGCTGATTGGGGTTTTCTTTTTTATTTTTGTGATCATTTAGTTTTATTATGTTTTGTACATTTTATTAATCATTTTTAGCGATTTTTTAAGGCAATTATATATATATATATATATATATATATATATATATATATATATATATATATATATATCTTTTTTTTTTTACCTATTGCGCCACTGATATTGGTCTCAGAAAGAGATTGAAAGTATTTCGGAAATAAAAGTGATTCTCACTGTTATAATGCATTTCTTGTCTTGTTTAATTATAACATACAGAAAAATATTCGTGAATATGAAAGGATTATGATAAAAATAAGCAGACATAATGTTTGTAATTTATTCAATCAGACATGCCTACATATACTAAATATATAAAAAAAAATTTACCGTCTAGGTAGGCAAGGTAGTCAGTGCCTACTCTGAATTGGGCACAATATTCACCTAATCCAACAAAATTATGAAGGCTACTCTGATTATTATGCATAAAATGCATTTAAATTTTTATTTTTTTTTGTAAATTTACTATACAAAGGTCACAAGCTGTATACCCTGAATAATTACTGACATATATATCATTTCACCCCAAGCAACGCAATAAAGCGACTAAGACTTAGGGGGCCGCAGTGTGTGAGAAATATGAGAGAAAGAAAATTTTATCAAGAAGAAAGAATAAAAGAACAAGAATTAAGAAGACAGAAGATAACAATTGACATTGTATTTGAATTTTTGAATATTTTAATATTTATAGAAAAGTTACAGGGAAGCTACGTTATGGCGGCGAGAAATTAACTGAATTCTTCTCTGTATTTTATCAAGAATTTCTAAATACATAGCAGAACCACCAGACCAGATGTGTAATCACTTTTTCTAATCGCAGATTTTTCTTCTAGCGTGTATGTTAGAGACTTTGTGTCATTTCCCTATCGGGTGGAACGCTTATATATATATATATATATGTCGATCAATTGTCCCACTTGTGCACATCATAAGCACATCTGGGTTGACCATCTGCTAACGTGTCAGGTGCAGCCATTGAGCCACTGACCTTCTTTGAAGCGTGAAAAATTATTCAGTCAAACGTTTTTAATTTTATCTACTTCCGGTCTAGTATGTTGCATTTACTTTCGGACATATGCCCTTGGGAAAAAGCAGGAATCAGTCTTTTCTTCTCCAGCTATGGGTTAAATAGCATGATTTGGAAAGCGACCAGTCTATCAGAACAACTTTTTCTTCGGTGTGCAGTGTTCATTCAAGATGTTGGCGATCAAGGCTCTCCACAATTTCCTGTCCTTTGTAGCTCTTAATAAACTTTTCTTTTTACTATCACTTCTAAACCCTGCTCTGTCGTCCATTAACTCTAGCTCGCCAAGTAGGTTATACGTTGCTTTCCTATGTCTCTTTTACCTTCAATCTGTCCTGTGAGTATCATAATTCGCAAGCCCTCTTTCCTCATTATGTTCCACAGAAATTTCAACTGTCTTTTCCTGATGTTATGTATAAATGTCCTTTTTGAAGCCATTGTGTCTAGATCTTCGTGTTCGGCCCATGGTAACCTTAGCATCTTTCTGCTTCATGTCTCTTCATCATCTTTCAGGAGATTATCGAGTATTCACTGCCATATAGGACGACTGATATTAATTAACAGTTCAATACTCTTTTCTTTGTTTCTATGGACTTTTTCTTTTTATACACCTTTTACTGATGACCATGCTTTCTATGTTCTTGTACTTTATGATTAGTCCTTCGTTACCTTCTGTAGGAGGTTTTTTCTTTTCCGTGTCTGCTATCAGTACTGTGTCATCTGCGTATCTTATGTTGTTAAGATTGTGACCGCCAATGCTGAATCCCGGAAGGATCTCCAATTCTCTCAGAATTGCTCACTGTATAGGTTGAATAAGTCCGGTGAGAAGAGACATCCTTGCTTTACGCTCCTTTCTATTTTTGATTATTCGCTGAACTCATTCTCAATGCGAATGCATCTATTTTGCTGCCAGTATCGGTTCTTGATTATTCTAATATCTTTCCTGAATATATCAAGGTTGCTGGGCAGTTCCAACAGCTCCTTGTGGCGTACTTTGTCGAACGCCTTTGCGTAGTCTATAAAACATAGATGCACGTCCTTCTACATTTGTATTGCTCTTTCTGATAATATTCTAAGCGTGAATATCGCGTTCCTTTTTCCGGTGTCTTTAACGAACTCGCACTGTTTTTGTCCTATCTCTGGCTCGATTCTGATGCGCGCTCTATTCATTAGAATACAAATGAGTTTGTTACGTGGTTCATTAGGCTAATTGTTCGATGGAGCTCGCACTCGTTTGCACCTGGTTTCTTAAGTAGTGCTATGAAAATAGATCTGCTGAGATCTTCCGGTATGTCCCCACCTATGGACTACTCATTCAAAATCGTGGAGAAAGCAAATCGATTTCCCGATTTTGTATTCCATATTGCTATCCGTTAGACGAACAATGCACCTCTAAATGACAAGTAAATAAATAAAACAAAGTAAAGTAATAAAATAAACTAGACGAACAGTAAAAATCATTAATCATTTGCTAAACCGTTGGAAAACCTTTCCGCCACAGAAAGCCACGTTCCGTAGAGACAAGAACAAAGCATATTTGCCCGCGAATTAGCTTCAGATAATATTCGTTATTTAAGCGACGCCCAAACTAATCAAACGTATTCCAGATGTTCGTTCAGGTGTTAAAGAATCCCGTAAATCGGAATGATAAAGCATATTCAGCATGTTTTCTTATATTGGGTGCCAAGCTAACAATTAAAAACACTGCATATCAATAACATTTTTAAAGAGCCGTGCCCCATCAGGACGTAGGCGATCATGGTTCTATTGGTTATCAGCCAATTGGCATTATTTCTTGGAAAA
>CAHIKZ030000624.1:617500-657500 GCA_903632075.3 Acanthosepion pharaonis
GTAATTCAGAAGTAGGTTCAATAATCCAATTATTCTAAATATTTTTAAAAAAGGTGGATATAATCAAAAGTACAAGCCATTTTTAGTTATCCAAATCTTATTTAAAACAGTGTCAAATTGTTTGAAAAAGATTTTGTTGTTGTCAAATACAATTGTAATTACTTCACCATTTAATTATTTGATTGCATCAACAATATATAAAAAATTTTCATATGAAAAGTTGCATCTAATTTTGAAACTGGGATCACTGTAAGTAAAATTTTTGGTCCACCATTCAAACAATTTACCATGATTATTTTTAATGTCTTCTATTTATTTACGAAAGACAGAAAAGTTCAATATGCTTTTTAAAATACCTGCTAAAGAAAAACATAAATTATTTATAAAAAATTATATATTCCATATATAGAGAAAAAATATTAAATTTATGTGATTCTTAGTGACACTTAACCTGTGAATTTTGCAACATAAAAGTTTAAGACAAAATATGCAAATTTCAAATCAAATAAATAAACATTATACTTACTTCAGTATCTTAAATAATAAACTTATGTTGACCCAAAGGTTAAACGTAAAAATTACTTAAAAATTTATTAATTCAATTCCAACAACGAAATTCAGCGTGTTAATCGTCCGCCCCCAGTCGGCTATTGGTCGATTTCGAGGCCTGAGTTCAGGATCACATTGATTTTAAGGTATTTATGGGACAAAAGTGGTCGATATCTAGGATAGAGTGTATGCAAATATAAGCAGTAGGGACATAGATTTCAATACAGAATATAGGCCTGAAGATTGCCTTCAAGCATAAAACAAACAGTCGCCATTCGGCGTTGAACACTGTGTCCACATTACTTATAGCGTAATGTAACTCGTCTAATGAGAACTGAAAGCAAGAACCTGTAAGTCTGTTTGCATATATTACTGTACGTTAGCCATAATATATATATATATATATATAATTAATTAGGTAATTCGCCGAAAAATTGACTGATGATGATTCTTTTAGTTTTACCACTTCAGGTTATAATGGACTGCGAAACAAAGTTACTCATCACGACACCACATTGACTCTAAATGCAATGTCCGCTAAAATACAACCGTGACTATTGCTGTATTTTCATTTGCCGTCACCGCAGGTTTTTTAAAATTATTTTTTAATAATAGACTAACGACGAGGTCTCATCAATTTACAGCTGTGTTGGCTAGATGTAACCGTAAGTTCTATGCTAACAGTTTCTTCTCTCGCATTTCTCATTTGTGGAACTCTCTTCCGGTTCCATGCTTTCCAACGAACTTTCAGAAGTTTAAATACAATGTCAATCGCTATCTACTGTACACCTAATTACTTTTCTTTTGTTCTCACTCCTTAGTAATTTTGCCGTTTTTTAATTCTCCCATACCTAGTAACCTCTTAGTGACTTTATTACCTTGCTTGGGATGAACATGATTAAAAAAATAAAACATCAATTGATAAAGAAGCTGTAAAAATTGACGGTTCGCTATGTCGCTCCAAGATGTATCTAACTCCTTCTGCTGTTTTATCTTTACAAGAGTCAGATTATTAAAAAAATAACTATTACTGCTATTGCCATTCAATACTCACTTCGAAATCGTTTACGCTGTTTTGTTGGGAAAAATTTATTCTCCTCTCTGCAACTTCTTTTCCCACAAATGAAACATTGCAAGCCAGTCGCTGCTCTGTCGTTATTTACATGGCAAATGTTCAGATGATCTCCATTCTTTAGGCTCACCAGTCGAGACCATTACAGGTGAGACGCGCCATGTTACATTCACTGAGTCGAGTCGCCGTGATTTCCTGCATGTTTCAAATGTAAGAACGTCTGCACTCTCAATACAGCTTCGTGCTTGGAAAATCTATTGGGTCTCAAATTCATTTCTGTTCTCAAGTGGAACTCAGATATATAATCCATTGCTAAAGAAGCTGTAAAATGGCCGGGGTCACTACATCGCCCAAGGAAGTACCTGGCTTCTGTCATGCTTTATTTTTACAAGAGTCAGATTAGACCAAAAAAATGGAGTATCACTTCCATATCTGCGCTGGAGATGCTCAATCTTCATTCTATAGTCCAAAATCGTTTACACTGTTTTGTGGGAGAAGGCATTTCGTATTCTGCAACCTCATTCGCGCAGACGCAACCTTACTATTTTCATGGCAGATGAATTTCATTATTTAATACCATCTGTTCAAGCATTTCCTTGCTACTTCCACGGTGTCGAATCATTGTCATTTCCCCTTTTTCTAAATGTAAGAAGATTCCACTCACTTTTTTCCAAGAACTGCGTGTGATTTTTTTTTCCCTCAAAACTGCGCGGGGTGCTTACCAGAACACTACAATCTTGATGACAAGGGTCAATTGTTATCTATCCTCCTTATCCTCATAATCTCTACTTCCTATCACCTTCTCTTTCATTCATATCACACACCTCCTTCATCATAACCCTTTTAACAGTAAATCTCTACCTTGAGTGGCTCTCAAGTCTTGTATTAGGCGAACTTTAGTATATAAAAAAATCATGTCGTGATATCACGTGTTCTATAAAAAACAACTAGTTTTAAATTAACTCAGAAGAGTATGTACCAATTTTTAAGAATTTAGGTATAAAAGTCACCCTACATTGGACCGAAATAAATGTCACAGGATTTAGGCTGCTGCTGCTGCTGCTGCTGGGGTTTAAGACTTCCGGCCTTTTGATAATAAATCAGCAACAGTTGTGCGCGCTCACGATTTGCGCTTATATCTGTGACAGAATCAAAGAAGGCCCAGTTTTTTTTTGTGCGACCCAGACGCGGACATTAGACGGGTCGATTTTTGAAGAGGTTAGATAAAGAAAAATTAGGAACGTTCTCGTGTGGGACGAAGTGCTTTTAACTCAGAGCGTTGCTCAGTGGACGAGCGTTCACATATTATCAGCAACTTCAGAGATTTCATCAGCAAACAGCTTAGAAGGGGACCATAGGAAAGGGCGATCAAAGGTAATAATGGTTTACCCTGAAGTACAGAAGAAAAATAAATAGATAAAAAAATTTAAAAGCATGCGGGGATCTGTACCAGTTAATCGGATGCATTAAGTACTGGAAACAGATGGGAAGTTAAATGTGTCTGTTCTTGTGTGCGAACCTATGAGCATATATTGAAACAAGTTAATAACTAAGTTGTTGATAGGACATAGTTTGATGGTTAGGCACAGGACTAAAGGTTTACAAGGCTTCGTTTTTAATTTAGCTGTTTATCTACCCCGACCTATCGCAATTAGGTTTTTATAGGCACTACTTAAGTAAATTGGTTCACTCGTAAAAACTAGGGAATTTTTTTTTCGACCTTTTGATCTTCCTCAAGCTCCGACATGTGTCAGAATCGAAACACATTCATTTGTTACCCTCTTAGAAGGTGGAGTAATGGATAACGGCTCGGATTAAGAAATCAGAGAACCGAGTTCGAATTCCAGTCAAATCCATTACATTCACATGTGCTAATACCTTTGGGAAAGGTATGAATCCTTTCTCTGTCTCTCTCGCTCTCTCTCTCTCGCTCTCTCTCTCTCTCCCCTATGGGTAAATAGCAGGAGAGTCCGGGTTCTATAAACTTGGATGACAACTGGTCTACCGCAGAAAGAAATGGCAATCTACTGCGGGGAAAAAAATCTGCCTCGTCAGTCATGTATCGAAAGATACATGATCGCCTGGTATCACGTATGGTATATAACTGATTATGTTCATGTTATCGATACAGTGTAAAATCGACGCTGTCTTTTTATAGAGTTATCGAAACTTAGACGCTTGTTCACAAATATTAAGTTTGAAACTGTAATTACATCATTGACATCTGTGAACGAAAACAGACTTTTTATTTTACAGAAAGATTTTCAATCGCTTTCATACGAATTATTGAAGAAAATATTTTAAACGAGCAATCGTTTGGCGAAATAGATTTTTTTCATTTCTTTACAAAGATATTTTGTGATTAAAGGATAAACAGATGCAGACATTTTTAAAATAGTGCCACATTTTTATTTAAAGAACACATATTTACATAAATTAACAAAAGCATAATAAAAATTATACAGATATCAACAATGTAAGCATACTTTCAAGGCACGACATCTGTAAATAAAATAAAGTGCAGATAAATTTGTAAAAGTCAAGGATCGATTTTACACCGTATCGATATCATGAACTAGATTCCCATCTGAATCGATAAAAACCAATATTTTTCTATTCTGGTAAATGTTACGACTTGAGAAATGTCTAAAGAAAGTTAATCGACAAAAATTATTCCGCGGACAAAAATTTATCTATTTTTAACGAGTTGACCAGTCTAAATAGAAACAAATAATTCTATTCTCTCTAAGGATTAGATATATATGGCGAACAGTGTAGTTTTAATTTTATACAAAACATCACAGAAAAATTTAGTATCCACATTCATCAGATGTAATCTATCAAAAGACTTGTCTACTCAACCAAAGAACAAAATTTCAAAGTTATTTTTTGGGACCAATCCGAAACCGATACGTGTATACACGTTACCGAAAAAGCCTTCAGTTTTTTTTGTTTTTTTTTTTCGAAGTGTCTTCTTGGTACAAGGCAATAAAAAAATAAGTAAAAGTAATAACCGGCATGAATCGCGTTTATATATCAGCGCTGCTTAGGCACTTCGACGTGACGTAATGGTCAATTGTCTCGCTGGATTAATTACGACTGAATAGTGAGTTCAGTCTTTCAAAAGGTGAAACAAGTTGGCGAGAATGGAGAGATGAGCAGATGTCAACTCAGGATTTGAGGTTGTTTTCAGACAATTCATGAAGCACCCATTTTCCAAGTTTAGGATGACGGTGAACAGTTGTATGATTTGAACTGAGAACCACTGCCAATTCCTCAACTGATAAAGCAGGATTTTCTTCAAGGGCTGCTTCAAGAAGCTTTTCATCAAACTCAACTGGACGTCCGGTTCGATCTTCATCTTCAAGGGTGAAATCTCCACCTCTGAATTTTGCAAACCATCTTCTGCAAGTTCTTTCATTCACACATTCCTCTCCATAAACTGAGTGAATGTTTCTAGCCGCTTCGGCTGCTGAGTTTCCTTTCTTGAACTCATAAAGCATTGCCTCAAATGATTCTTGGGTACTTCCATGTTAGCAGGGTTTTAATCAAACAAAATTTAATTTTATTTTCTCTGAAATAAAATTTGATCAGTTTAAATGCATCTAAACATAAGAATAATGTTCAGCTCCATTAGACATTATAAAATACTCTTTCTTTAAATTTCGTTCATTTTAAAAAAAGGTAAAATTCGGACAGAACTTATGGGATGTCACATCTGGCCCGCTGCCTCTGCTATGTATTTATAAATTTTTGACAAAATCCCAAAAAAGAATCTGCAATGTTATTGGTCCTGAACTGGCATCTCGGCTTCAGTCACATTCCCACTACCATAACTTTACGTTCGCTGTGCCTTTTTTTTCTGTAAATATTTTCATAGTAATTGTTTTGACTCTTTAGTACCTAGACTTTATGAACTAAAGTGTGGTCCTAGACTGATGGCAAGGTCTTACTATTTAACAGTTGAATGCTTTATGAAGGTTTTGATGCTAACAATTTTTCTCTTGCACCTCTCAATTCTCTTCCCGCTTCTTGCTTTCCCGTCAACTTTAAAAATTCAAATGCAATGTCAATCGTTATCTTTATTTTTGTTCTTTTACTGTTCTCTCTCCTTAATGTTTTCTCTTTTTATTATTTTCTCTCAATGTTTTCTTTTTCTCATATTCTCTCATACTCAGTAAGGCCTTGTGTCTTAGTGGCTTTATTGCCTTGCTTGGGGTGAAACGATTAAAAAAATGTTGAAACGTTAAAACCAACAAAAATGAGGATAGATACGAATAATTCACGGAATCTTTTTCTCTTCTCTGAAACTGTTCTTGTATACTGAATTTGACTTTTGTTGGCCAAGACCACTTTTGACAATTTGCTTCACCACATTATGGCTTTAGAAGAGAACAGTGTCAAGTCTTCAGAAATTCTGGCGGGGGAGATGGATACATTTTTTAAATGCCGTCTCCTTTCCAATAGTAGGCGATGAAAGCTGCCCACAATATTTTTTCCCTAAATAATATGTGAATTATCATGAATTCTCGGGAAAGTTATTGGGGTGGTTTCATATTATCTTCTCTGTGGTTTTAATTCATTACCAACTTTCTCCAACACTGACTGGCACACAAGGGTAGTATAACCAAGTTTACTTTGATATTTAATCTATAGCTAGTAGGAGAAAATACATTCATGAAAATGCCCCCAACTATAGGTTAATTAGTAGAACATTTAGAGATAAATGATAATTATTTTCGAAAAGATTCACACACTCTAAAGATACTTTTGGGGTTTAAATAACCTGTAAAAAACGTGTATGAGCGTGTCAAATTTTCTAAGCCCTCTTTCCTAATTATGTGTCCTAGAAATTCCAATTATCTTTTTTCGATGTTTTCATTATTTTTTTTTTTTTTTTGAAATCTCACGTCGTTGGCCACATGTTCAGTTCATGGTATTTTCAGCCTACTTCTGTAAAACGAAATTTCTATTTCTCTTCTTCATCTGTGAAGAGATTGTTACGCTCATACAAGACCACAGAGTAACCCCCCTACCTTGAGTGGCTCTCGGGCCTTGTATTGCGTGAAAATTAACAAAACAAAACGTATAACACTCGGGGTTGCTAATTCAAACCTAAGCGAATCAAATGACAACATCTTCTTCATAAACCAAAAATCATAGTTCTCACGATATTTTCCTCACAACGTTTTACTCACGGCGTCTTTCGCACAATGTCTTTCTCACGGGACTTTCTCACGACGTCTTTTTCGTGTAATTTACACAACAAGTCTGCACAGTTTGATGATAAACCTGTCAAAATTCCTTATTAATTTTATAATTTGAAGTCCCATAATTTACAGCGTGTCAGGTTTATCAAACGGTTAGGAATCTTTGGCAAAGTTGAATCCCATGAAAGAAATTAGCAAAGAAATAGTTGGGCGCCTGTACTCTAGACGTGGGATTCCCCATGGAGGTGGTACCAGCACCTCCTTGGGGACAGTAGAAAGATTCAGAGGGCGGTGAGGAAAAAAAGGTGGAAGTAGCTGGCGGCAAGACGGTATTAGAGTCAAGTTATATTTTTCTTTATTTTACTTTATATCATTTTTACAAAATTTACATGACAAAATCTAAGTCATTTACAATTAAGGAACACGTATGCATTACAAACAATAATATTCAAGAAAACGTAACCTAAAGCGAATTCAAATGTTGTTGGTGCACGGCGTGTACTTTAAAACGGAGTTTGATGGAGCCCATCCCTCTTCAGGCTGGTTTTGAATATAGAGCTATACTTACCAAGGCTAAAGAGTTCAATCTACCCTATTATTTGCAAATGTCGGCTGTCATTCAAACCAATTTATTTAGCACAGTGACTTCCAACCACGAAATAACTCATGTTATTTGGTAAAATTCTTTGTGATTCTGTAGCGTCAGTCCACAAGATTCGATGTAGGATGATCCTCTCTAAGACCTACAGGGTTCATTCGCTCGAGACCATTTTTTTAATCATTGATCAGAGAATACAATTGTATACAGCTGATAGTTTAGACCTTACTGAAAGAGTCGGGTGCTATGCATGGCATCCATATGTGTCTAGATTTGACGAGGTTATTTAAGAACACGACAAGAATTTTTAGGTTAATGTTTTGGTTTAGTAGCATCTTGTGGTGTTGGACAAAGCTACCATTGGTGCGGCATATTCTAGGCTCAATTTCTTTAATGCTTTTCATACCGTATGCCTTTCTCATCGGCTCAGTGAATCTCACATATTAAAACACGTTAAATAGAATATATTTGAAAAAAAAAAATCTTTGAACCTTTTTAAATCACAGCTCTCACGTTTGCTTACATCTCAGTCCGATCTTTCAGCCCTTCCCATTGGCATTTTTTGTAAGTACGCGATCGACTTATCATTTATATTGCTGTGTTTATAGTGTTATTAAGTAGAGCATCAAGAGGCTTAAACCAGTGTAAGATAATTATCTGTGATAACGGATACCCTGGAGGTAGAAAAGAAGCAGAAGAAGAAGGAAAAATATAAGTTTTGTGTTTCTCATACTTTTAAAAACAAGTCTTATAGTCTAATTAAATTAGTAACCAATGAATTATAATTTTTATATTCCGTTCTCAGTTTCTAAGACGTCTCAATTCTCACCACTCCAGAAAACCCCTAAAAATATTACACTCGAAACTGGCGACGCTTTAATAATTTTTTACTCTTTCTCCTGACGCCTAATAATGTATTTTCACACACACACTCAGACACACACACACACATATATATATATACATATGCGTATATTTCAGCAGCATATTTTCATTAAGACAGGTTTCCTTAAATAATTTAGACATGCCCTGTCTACTTATTCTCGATAGGATCCTTTCATATTCGCGAATAAGCTTTTTTGTGCGATTATTAAAAAACGAGAGGGAAACACCGTGCTGGCTCATATTGTGTTTATTATGAGTACTTTCGACTTAGCATAATGTCATCATCAGGTTATTGTTAATTATAAAGTAAATATTTAGTGTTCATGGTTGTGAAGGGCAAAATTGTTGTGTTTATCCGAAATACATTTATATAAAATTACCATATATATATATATATATATATATATATATATATATATATATATATATATATATATATATATATATAATCACACGCACGCACGCACGCACGCTTGCCTGGCTGCCTATCTATCTATCTATCTATCTATCTATCTATCTATCTATCTATCTATCTATCTATCTATCCTAACACTGACTTAAAATGTCGAATGCACGTGAAACGTGATAAACCAATGAAGATCAAACAATCCAAAAGTAAAAATAGCAGAATTTCTTTTTTCTTTTTCGTCATATACCATTCTTTGGTGAAGCTTTAATAAAAATGAAACATATTAGAGATTGAATAATGTTTCCTATTTGTCCTTTATACTATCTTTCTATAAGTCTATCAATCTGTCTACCTATCTGGTTATCTTATCCGAAGATGATAGCTTTCAAAATAGCTGGTAGACACCTGAAATAGCGGATAATGCCAAACCCTATATATATTATTTTCCCTAGACACAAATTTCTTGATAAATTTAACTTATAAATTATACACAATAAAGGATCAGCAACAATCCTTAATAATAAAACACAACAATTTAAACAAGGGCACTTCAACGTGATTTAATGGTTAGGAAAATTGTCTCGCTAGATCATTTACGACTAAATCGTTATTTCAATCTTCGCTCGGTGTCCCATACTTTCGGCTTTGTGCCACATCTAAGCTACTCTGAGAAAATCACCATTATTTCGGCATTTCGACGTGGTTTAATGGTTAACAATCTTGTCTCTCTAGATCAATTACGACTGAGTAATGAGTTAGATCCTCAGTGAGTGCTCCAAATTTTTAGCCTTGTGCTACACATAAGCTACGCTCAGAAAATCACCATAACTGTTGTAACAATACATTATAATAACAATTATGACAGATAGAAGATTCCTTTATATCGTAGTGTTTTTTACTGTTCACCTAATTCAAGTCCCAAGAGCCACTCAAGGTAGTGTGTTACTGATTGAGGTTGTTGAATGAGCGTAAGAGGAGGAGATAAGAATTTCAGTTTATGAGAATATTTAAGAAAGATAGAAATTTTGAAGAGGTTCACTGTAGAATTATCTTCTTTATTTTCTGTTGATAAAATAGCCAACGAATTTAATCTATCTTGAGTCATGGACGACTGCAAGTATGTGCTTATAAGCTTTAATTTACTAAAGCTTCTTTCTCCGGTGGCCAAGGTAATGGGTATAATAAGCATTATACTCAATGCAACCAATAGGGTTGGCATGACGTCCTGTAACTTATTCGTGTTTATGAACCTAACGACTACTATTAGGAGCTTTATATCTTCAGGTAATGTTTTGCAATATTCAGTAGAGTCAAGGTAACACATCCATTAATATCACTATTTTCTTAGTAACTTAATCTTATCCTCCAAACTGTGACATTCTATTTTGAGTTTATTCTTATGTGGCAAATCTTTTAGGTTATTTTAAAAATCTCTATGTATTATTGAAACTTTGTAACTGTTCAAATTTCTCGTGATGTTGGCCTCGGTCTTGATGGCACCCCGGGCGACTGCCCATGTTGCCAATACCTTCAGCCGGCCCTGCATTTCGAAGTTGATGGAAGATTACTAGTCTGGATCTTAGCAAACGTCGCATACGATTTATTTTCATTATTAAGTCGAGAATTTCCACCCTTTTCACTTAAAGCAATAACTTTAGATTTTCTATTTGGTATATTCGAATTTCCAACATCTCTGCGTTGTATATCGGGACTATTATTAAGTAAAACATATGAAGTGTTTATTTGACACAAGTGACAGCGGATAACTGAAACCGCAGAAAGCAAAGCTGCTTATATACAGCGGGTGTAACAGCAAAATTGTCCAAATCGTGTTACAGCATAATTGTCCATCCCACAAAATTTTTAATATCTAAAAAATACTAAACTAATTGAATTTCTTTTTTCCAAGTTTTTAGATAAGACGTTTAGCCATCTCGACACCATTTATCATAAGAATGATTGAAAAAACTTATGATTTATTCAGCTAGAAAGGGAAGAGGTTTAAATCGTTTTACGTCAGTCCTACTGTTTTCCCAAATGAGCAATGGTGACAGGAAAAAGATCATTCAGGCCTTCAGTAATGCTGCCAACATCCATACTCTGGCTTCCATCTTCAAAGTTCATTCAAGGACCATCAAGAGAACGGTGTATAAGCTTAAAAAAGAGGGAACAGTAGATCACAACAGGAAGAGCGATCATCACTTCAACTAAAGAGATCAATTAGAAAAGACCATCTTAATCCATAAGACGTTTGGTACATGAGAGAGGAGTTTCAATTACGACAGTCCAAAGAGCAGTGAAAAAGAAACTTGAAAATGCTATCGTACGTGAAACCTGTGAGGCACATTGTTACTCCAGGACAGAAAGTTAGAAGGTTAGAGAGGACGAAGATCATCTTGAATAAGTTGGAAAATGATCTTGGAATAACACACACACACACACACACACACACACACACACACACACATATGAATTTTGTTTCAGTCCCTGAATTTCCGATCCTTAGCTATGATTGATGAACATGTCATTTTCGTTTTTGATCGATTTAATCACGTTTCTTCTCTTAAGTTCGGAGATTAATTATGCATTTTTATTGCTCAAAGTAGAGGCCAATATTGTTATGAAAACCTCAGAGAATTCAAGTAAGATATGTTAAATCATTTCTAAGATACAACGGTTCAAAGTTTAATCTAACAATTGGACAATTTTGCTTTTTACACAATTTGGACAATTTTGCTGTTACACCCAGCATATATATATATGATGAACATTAGAGTTGCATAATAAAACCTCACAAAGTTGTTATAGATATTTCTGATAAAAATATATAAGCTCAAATTTCCTTAATATTACGGATAGTGTAACTTTTATCGTCGCGGAAAGTGGATTTGGCAAGACGAATTCAAATTCCGCCTTTTCTGTTATACCCACTTTCGCACAAATCCGTTTGGGAAAAGCATGAATCCATCTGTTCTTTCTTCCTCTAGCTATGGGTTAGATAGTAAAATAGACCGGACTCTCTAGCCTTGGGGGGCAATCAGTCTAAGAGAAGGAAAACCCAGAATTCAAAACCGTGGAGAAGGCAACAGGAAACTACTCCAGTCATGCCAATTTACAAATATTAAAATGAAAAGGACACAGGATTAAAAAGAGAAAATAAATGTACACTTATTATATTGATATAAGTGTGTCCTGAAAATGTTGTCAATATCGACAGTGAAATCATTACATTACATAATAAAATCTGACAATACAACCTGTGTATAGATGACTAAAGAAAACAAGTTAAATATACACAAGGGGTGCTAAAAAGTTATTTTGACCAAAATCCTACCACATGGGCAAATGATCAGATTTTACTTTTTTGTTTAAGTAAGGGGTTGTTTTTGTTGGATATAGAACTTTTCAGCACCCGTCGTATACGACTCAAGAAAAATCTTCGCATGTTCTACTTAGCATATTTATCTGTATATTTATATATGTGTTGATATATCATTTAACGATGTAAAGTGAATGGGAGGTCCTTTTGACGCGTTGACATCGGACGTTCACACGGAAAGTACTTTTTTTTCCACCAATCGTCCATCCCCAGTCTTTCTCAAATCACAATTATCGGGTTATAGCCCTCCTCCTATCGTTTTACCATTTTCTTCGTCCTCGACCTCTTCACGCTGTTATCTTATCATCTTGTTTTATTTCAAATGCCATACAATATTCACCAACCGTTAAAAGTTTTTTCTCTTTATCTTGTAATCTTTCAACATTGTACATTTTTCATAGAAACTCGTACAGCATTATTTTTTTTTCCCAAATGTGAATCAATAAGTCTGTAGCCTGATACGTAGAGATGAGCTGAATTTGAATAAGACATTCTCCCAATATAATGTTCGACCTATGTAATTAATAGTTACTACTGAATTATTTAAATGCACTGATATTTGTCGGGAAAAAAACATAAGGGGTTATGAAAAAAATTCTCAGCCTGACCAGCTCCTCAAAATCTGACCAGATCACAGAACACCTGTTTTTTTTTTGTTTTTTTTTTCGAAGGACTTTTTGTCAACCAGGTAGCCATAAATGCAGGACGAGAGTGAATGGAATAGGTTTGGTATTTTTGATCGAGAGAGAGAGAGAGAGTGAGAGAGAGAGAGAGAGAGAGAGAGAGGGGTAGGTTTGCACGCATTCCAGCTGCTCCTGTTTATTAAATACATATTTTAAAAAACAAAATTTACGCGTAATTTCTAAAAAGGAATCATCGATTCTCAAAGCGCGGGACAAAAATGTGTCCCGCATCATTTAATGCGAGATCCATCCTTCAGCATCAAAATCCAGGACTACGTTTCAGTCGGTGCGTTCTCCAAGCTTCTTCAAATCTGTGTCGTATCCTGTGATAAATTAATATCAAATATATTACGGATCTCTGATTGTTGAACCGTTCTAGTTATAATTGCGGTGAAAGTTCGCCGAAAAGAAAAATCTGATAAAATTAAAGGATTTTTGTCGAGAGCTCTTCAATAAATACCAGATGTGACACACCCTTGAAACAGGGGGGGGGGAACTGATCGAAGATTTAAAAACGAGAGTGCTGATTCTAAAAATTTCGATAAAAAGCTCTACATCATTTCCCTTAAACATTTATAAATAACTTTCTTGTGTGTAATATGTTAAGGCACACTATATCACACACTCAATTCCTGTCCGCACGTCAAACCTGTTTTGCAGAGACTCCACTCAGAACCTCCTCATTCACCTCTCTCCCGCTATTTTTCATATGTATGTATATTTTCCACTAATATTATCAAATATATATATATATATATATATATATATATATATATATATATATATATATATATTACAAAAGCGCATTCAATTTACAATTATCCCCTCCATTGAACCTAGAATAATTTGAAACATAACCGTTACCACCCACCCAATAACCGCTAGAATAATACAATAGACCTACCCACAATGCACCACTGGCCAGAATATACAAATAATCTAGCCAAAGCACAACACACAATGTCTGACGATTGCGTTTAAGCATGAAACAGAATGCTGCTGCTGGGTGTTGACCTCAATGTCACACACACACACACACACACACACACACACACACACACACACATATATATATATATATATATATATATATATATATATATATATATATATTAAGGTAATGAAGGGTTTGGTAATCCGTGGGGCTAGCTCAAAAGAGCTCATTGTAAAATCAGAACAAATATCAATTAAATAATTAAGAAATAGACAACCTTAAGTTTCCATGACTATAATTTATATATATATATATATATATATATATATATATATATATATATATATATATATATATAAGTGGACATTGCCAATCATCATCAATCAATCGCAAGGATCAGGCCACATGTGTCGGGTTTTTCTCGACTAATTATATATACGGGTCAGTGGTGCATTGTGGGTAGTCCATTCTAACGGTTATTTTGGCAGGAGTAGTTTGCATATTTATTTATTTGGATTAATTTATCTTGTTTTTTATTTATTTTTATTTTACGGTTTCCATAAATATAAAACTATATTTTTCATATATATATATATATATATATATATATATATATATATATATATATATATATAATATAATAATAAAAAATACACAAACATAAATAAACAAATTAAGTAAATATTAAACAAATTAACAAACTACAAATGTACACATAAGCACAAGTAAATGGAATAATAATAATAAACATCAAATAATTAAGTAATCAGTAATAAATAATGAGTTAAACTTGAAAGAATACTACACAGCAGCTAAAAATAACTGCATTTGGATGCACTATTATTTCTGCTCAATAACCTCTAGAATAATATGAAATATAACTGTTACCGCCTACCTAATAGCTGTTAAGAGAACGCAATAGACCACAATGCACCACTGGCTAGCATATATAAATAGTCGAATCAACACACAACACACATGACCTGAAGATGGTATTCACCTATGAAACAGACTGTCGCCACTCGGTGTTTGCTTCTGTCTCACTACATATATCCAATGAATATATATATATATATATATATATATATATATATATATATATATATATATATATATATATATATGTCCAGGCAACAACTTTTCGTTTAAACAATTACTTTTAAACAGAACGGACAATGAATATCTATTTCAAATTTTTGTGTGTTTCTCTTGGTGTGGAATAAGTATTTTGATGTCAGGTGGAAACTTGTAAAAGAACCTGACGAAATTATGTTAGGTTCCGATTACGTCTGACCATCGCCGGTCTTTTTCTAGGAAACAAAGTAGAAAGTCGTGAGATTGCCAGTTTAGCGCTTCTCTTGTTAACAGTACATCATTTGGAATCGATGTTCTATGACTGTAGAATAGATTTTACGCAGAACTAAGAGACCTTGGATATACAATCTGTAAATTCAATACATTCTTTGTTCTAAGTCTTTCTCCACCTTTTTCATTAAAAAAATTATAACAAATAGATATCTAATGATATCTTCAAACAAATTCCCAAACTTACAATTCATAACAAATGGCCCCTAAAGACCTTATAACTTAACCATTACAATAATAGATGTTCCTTGGTCAATAAGTACATTTGTCAGAATACTGGTAATCTAGATTTATTATCCCTCATTTGATTTGATTTGTTTACGGCATATCAACTCCTTATGGGTCACTTAATGCCGAAATTTAATTTTCTTGGGAGATTTGAAGTAATAAAAATAAGTTACTCTGCTTTAAAAATTGAATACACGTTAGATGATATTCATTTTTGTGCATATACATCTTTGTGCGAACATAATTACTAGAGCCGGTGATATGTATTTTATGTTGTGGTTTTGTTGAAATTATATTTTGGAATACAGTTTCTTTAAGAAAAATTATTTATATGGATTAATGTCATGAAGATGTTCTTTCATGTTGATTGATATACTGCTGATAAGTTTATTATAAATAATGTTGATATTTTTATATAAATATGTATTGCTGGTATTTTTACAATAAAAATGAATTTTTACACTTTCATAGTGTTTTGTTTTTGTTTGACGGTTCACTATTTGCACATAGCTGGGTCCCTAACAGGTGCTACCACCCAGGATCTGGTAACAACAGCAATTAAGAGGTGGTTCCATGCTCCTCAAAACCTACAATCTCCTAACCAGTGGTCTTAGTGCTGGATGTAGTTTATCGTCATACCCAGGACTAACTATTCTTCAGAATCATTATCGAACTTCAATATCAAAAGAAAGCATTAGTTCAACAACGGAGATGACAGCGGTCTGATGTTTTATTTATTTATTTTTAGTTGAATCTTCTAATTTATTGTGCTTTACCGAAATGGTCAAAATATAAAAAGGAAGAGATAGGTTTTCAAAAGGCCGATGAGGTTAATCATATTGCTTGGCATTGCAAACGTTATTAACCATGATGATTTCAAAGCATTACTGGAAGGGTAAAATACAGTTATTGATTGTAAGGTCTGCAAATTAAATAAGTACATTCTTTTATAGATTTAGAAGCGATTCATTGTAAAAAGGTATTGGAAATTTTAGTATTCTTTTCAGCATATATAGGTAGGTTGGTAGGTCCTTCACTTTTATAGACAGGTAGGTCATCTATTTTATGGGCTGGTTGGCCCTCTCCGCTTGGAAGGTTGGTGTAACTCAATCCTCTTTCTCCATTTGGTTTTATGTTAGTTTAGTGAACCTCGAAGTGATACAAATGGCAGCAACCAACAGAGCTCCAAACAGAGCGAATGTTACTTCAAATATGTCAAGTCAAAAACTACCGTTCCATGAATATAGTTAATAAAATAGAATTCATATTGATCCGTTTCGCGCAGAAAATGTTCGGTTTAAAAAAGATTATTATAATGGCAGAATGGGAAGATGGAGAAATTTGATCAAAGTCGTTATTCTTTCCGTAAGAAGCCTGATGAGAAATCCTGTTCTTTTATATTTAATGAAACATGTCTTAAATAACATTTAATTATTTGGTCATCATATGTCAAGGCTGACCAGCTAAAGGCGATAATCGATTAAAAACGTTCGGAATTGGCAAACCGGAAGGGTATCGTCTTCCATCAGGACAACGCCAGACAACTCATCCCTTTTCAGACGTGGCAGAAATTGTTACGGCTTGACAGGGTTGTCCTACTACACCCACCGTACTAACCTGACCTTGTACTTATTTCGATCTCTTTAAAAATTCTTAACGGGAATAACTTTAATTCTATGCAAGCCTGTAAAAACCACTGAGACCAGTTCATCACCCAGAAAGATGGCAAATTCTGGGAAGATGGAATTATAATGATACCTCGAATATGGCAAAAGCTAGTGAAACAAAATGGCACATATATTGTTGAATAAATGTACAAGTATCTAAACACTATCTTTTAAATTCGCTTAAAACGCTACGCTTTTGATCCGATCCAATAGTTTATACAATTCTCGCTTTTGGCCTCGAAAATTTAATCAACTAAAAAGTTGAGCTTCTGAAATTTATCACTAACTATAGGTTGAGTGATGATAAGGAGTCAATATCGATGAGTTTGGGAGGACCGAGAATTAGAAGAACGAAAGGCAAGGCAGTTGTAGAAATCCAAGAAAAGGTTATTCATGGCGCAGGCAAAATTCAGAGAAAAACTCTCGAGGTTTAAAAACTATTTTGTCGCAAAATATATCGAACAGAAAATCACTGTTAATTGAATTGTGCGTCAGGATGTAATTGATACTAATAACAACAAAACCACTTAAAATAGATTTCATCTAAGTTCTTAATCTAACTTCCAGGAGGGACATTCACAGCTGGATGGCCCCATTGGGGAAATATTTTTTTTTTATAGTATAGTGTGCCTTAGATGTTACGGTTGGTCAATTTTGAATGTCTCAAGAAAACTGCTCCAAATAATGTCAACTCACATCATCGGGAAGATGCCAATAAAATGAGAAGGCAGGATAGTTTAGTTTGGTACAAGGTCACAGTCGGAATCAGTTACAAGACGCGTTTCTTGAGAACGGCTCCACGGTGAGATGCTCTAGGTATTCAATATAAACATATTAGACTAGCAAAAGTCTAAATGTGTGCAGCGGTAACTGAAAATCGAACACATTACAGAAGTCAAGAAACGAACGTTTTAATTGCTCTACAGCGAGGCTTCCTGGTTATTCTTCAACATAGAGTAGTATGGAACAAGGCCTCAAGTGTGGAGCACTCAGTGAAAATGCTGCATTACAGTAGTAGCACACTTCGGTGGTGAACTTCCCAACTGCTCGACAGCGAGGCTCCCTGAGTATTTAATAATATAGCTTAGCTTGGTACATAGACTAAAAATGTGGAGCACTCAGTGAACATCTTACAGTAGAATAGTAACGCTGTTCGCGACAAAACTCTAATCTGCTCCATGGGAAGGCTTCCTCAGTATCCACTGACATAGTCTGGCATAAAAGGAGAGTACCAAGTGAAAATCGGACATTACAGCATTACTTCGAGATGAAATTCTTAACTGTTCCACAACAACCCCCACCATTCATTAACAGATTTTAGTCTGGTACAAGGTCACAGTGATACTCATACACTTGAGTAGTAACGCTCTTTGAGACGAACTTCGTAATTGCTCCATTTTCTGGGTATTTACTAAAAAAGCCTACGCACAAGGCCACAATTGAGTCATCCACTAAGGATACATAGCAATGGCTTGCTCAGCTAGCTATTACTCAAAGACGAGGTGACCAAAAGTTATTTACTGTATATAACTATAAGATATATCACTGGGACACAAATCAAGCTAATTTTTTTCTTCTATTGCTGTGGTTCACGGCGCATTTTGAACATGTAAAAAATATATTTGCGCCCTTTGTACATAAATTCGAATCTTCAAGCTGTAGCTAAGTCATATCTTAACTTTATTACAAATTTCGGTTTATGTTTTTTTACATTTTTGCGGCGCACCAAATTTCATTTCGGGGGCAAACCTGCGCGTTGCAGTACACGGTTTGGAGAAGATCGCACTAGTAAACGCTCTATGACTTTGTTTTTCCAACCGTTGACTGTAAAGAACTCGAATTCCAGTCGAGTTCGGCACATTCACTTACGAGCAAATACCCTTGGGACAGGTATGAATCCATCTCTTCTCCCTATGGGCTGAATAGACTGGGTTTTATAGCCTTGGTTGGCAACTAATTTACCACAGAAAGAAATTGTAACCTATTGCGGAAAAATCTTCTGCCTAGTCAATGATGGATAGAAAGAGACATGATCGTCCAAGCCTGTATCAGGTATGGCACTTAACTAACTGACTGAACCATTGAATTCTGGCAGACATTACTTGTTGACCTTTTATTAATATTAAGAGCGTAAAAGACGGCAAGAATTGGAGGGGAATCGTAAAGGGTCAGTCGAAAAGAAATGCCCATTCTTTTGTTACAACAGATTTAACAGTGGCAATAAATCTCTTTAATATTCCAACACTGTCCCCAATATTCTAGTTTCCCAATGTTGTGTGGATGGCTACGATATTTCTCTAAATTGCAATTCTTTCAATTCTTTTGCAATTCATTACTGTTCACAAAAGGACTAAATTTTGATCAAACAGGACGCATGCTATCACGAGATAAATGGACACATACTACTACTACTACTACTACTATTTATTGGATGTAAGCTCTCTTTAGAATGTTAAAAACGTCTTCAAAGTTTGTACATTCGCTGAACAGTTCGTACACATCAGACGACCGGTAGTTTATAAGAATATCTAACTCCTCACCTTCAATATGCTTGAAGAAGCTTGAAAATGTTCGGTACCAATGATTCCATATTTTCTCTGATCTGGGGGTTTTACTATCTAAATCCAGAAATTTAGGTTTTAGTACCCTGGCCATGTTGATATCCGAAGCAAAAAAAAAAAAAAAAAAAAAAAAAATAGTAGTGAACAGAATGTCGTAAGCTATAATTAGCTAGAAGTATTCACTAATATTTCTCTAGTAGTTTAGTCTTCAAGGTCAGGATTAGTGTTATCTACCAGTTCTCCCACGTCGAAACTGGATACACCGCGCAAAAATTCCCAGTCGCCCACGGCACTTCCCCTTTTAGGGACATCTCAGACGCCGGGCAATAAACCTAGCCCTCTCCCGAAGGAGAGGTACTGCCTGAGGGAAAGCGCCCCTGGAGCTTGGACTAATATTCAATGAATACCAATCTCAACAAAAAGGTTAGCCACATGCTATATCAACTGCTATTTATATGGTGGAGATTTGCATATGAATACAACAATCATTATTATTGAATGAGAAAGCAGCACTCCAAAAAGTGACACTGGAGTATACTAATATACTTATAATAATACATAGTCTGATAAAGATATATCAGGCATATGCAGCACAGCTAAATGTGCACATGGTGAGAGATTTTGATAATAACCGTCCATAACTTTGAAGGTAGGGACTTGTTAGAAATACCTTCAGGTCCTGTTTATTATTATTAGAAAATTATTGGTGGATATATTTGGAAAAAACTAGGAAAGTAGGAATTTTAGATTGCGTTACAAAAGCGATCGTTTCTCATATCAAATAAGTTTGTTCGAGCATTACTGTCTTGAAAAAAATTACACCTCCCTTGTACAATACAAAAGCGAATTTAATATTGTTGTATATAAATGAAAAACAAGGCAATAAACCGGTTTCAGAGACCTAAATATTTACGGACTGGTGAATAAATCATCGATGGTGACAAAGGCTTGTACAATGTATTTAAGATGAAAGACACTATAAGACATTTCCTGGTGTTGTCAGTTATTAAAAATGCTTGACTTCATAGGTGTCCCCCCACACCCACCAAAAAATATACAGTTACGACAGACTTTTCTTCGGTCCAAGGATTAGAAACTGTTTTGGAAGACATATTGTATCCTCTCCGGTTATAAAATATTTGAATTTCGCTTCATTTCAATCATCTTGAACAAGGTCTTGCCACTCCCAATCGAAGATGGATCATTGAAGAAAGAATTGGTAAATGAGGGTGTGTTCAACTCAATCCTACTAATTTCTTGTTTGCCTATGCAGTCGAAGTTAAATCATAATTTTGTCTATTATCAAGCTTGACAGGCAATGCAGAGTTTGTTTTTAGAGAGCATCTCTTGGATGGAACTAGAAAAGGCTTTATAATTAATAGAACAGTTAAAATACTTAATTTTATCCCTCTTTTAGTAGCTGTTAACAGATTTATATATATATATATATATATATATATATATATATATATATATATATATATATATATATATATATAATCTATATTAACAGATTATATATATGTACAGTTAAAATACTTAATTTTACCCCTTTTTAGTAGCTGTTAACAGATTATATATATATATATATATATATATATATATATATATATATATATAATCTATATTAACAGATTATATATATGTACAGTTAAAATACTTAATTTTACCCCTCTTTTAGTAGCTGTTAACAGATTATATATATATATATATATATATATATATATAATCTATATTAATAGATTATATATATGTACAGTTAAAATACTTAATTTTACCCCTTTTTAGTAGCTGTTAACAGATTATATATATATATATATATATATATATATATATATATATATAATCTATATTAACAGATTATATATATATATATATGTATATATAATCTATATTAACAGATTATATATATATATATATATATATATATATATATAATCTGTTAACAGCTACTAAAAAGGGGTAAATTAAGTATTTTAACTGTACATATATATATATATATATATATATATATATATATACAATCTTCAGACCACCTTTCAATATCTACTAACATATATATATATATATATATATATATATATATATGTTAGTAGATTTTGAAAAGTGGTCTGAAGATTGTATTCAAGCATGCATCAGACTGTCTCAATTCGGTATTGACCTCAGTAGCCACCCAGCTTTTGCTCAATTAGTTTGCCACATCGAAAGTAGTATGAAAAACAAACAAACAAACGAAAAAAAAACAACTGGAAATCGGTCTTCAAGTATTCTATTATGCATTTCATTCAGTTATAGTATTGTAATCGGTCTGATACGTATTGCAACTTGAGTTAGAATTTGACATATGTCTTTTCCAGTTCTTCCTTGTTATTACAACGCTTTAAAATCATACCTTAATAAAGACAGATTTTAAAAAAATAATTTCCCCTTTATCACGACACAGATCAGCGAAATAAACACTACGAATTGCTTTTATCAGAAGAGTATCCTAGTCGTCTATGACCTTCAACGAACTTCAATTTTCGCTGATAACTGTAGATCTTTGTTTTTTATTTTCTTTTTGATTTTTTTCAAATTGCAGATTTGTTTAAACTTTAAATTATTAAATATTTCTCCTTGTTTTTTTTTTTAAATCAACTTTACAACAAATTTTAAAGCTGTAAATCCGCAACGTGACTATTAATTTGAAGTTTCGTAATTTAGGAAATTTAATTCAAACGCTTCCGTCTGTTTACATCTGATCAAAAAAAGAAAAAAAGAGAAAAAAAAAAGGCGTTCATCCAATCCACACAAATAGCTGTTGCCATAATTCAGCCACCAAATCTTCATTCATTCTAACAAGTTATTGTTTTATGTATCGATTAAAATTGAAGTGGATAATAATGTCCGGTAGACGAAATGAAATAGTGTTTAAAATAAACGGAGCGTCTACTCAAATATGGGCATCCACTAAGAATAGCGTAATAAAAACATGTCGGATTAATAAACAAAAATCCATTAATTCTTTAGGAATTCCTTTGTTTATGTTTCATATACGGATCTGCGCAGTTATGACTTTTGAAAAAACTTGAAGGAAGTGGGGAGCTAGAACCATGCTTGACGAGGAAGCTCTTCGTAGCTGAGTAGTCAAAAGCAAGTCGGATCAAACGTCGGTTTCTGCTGCAAAAGGGGAACGCAGGTTCGATTCCTACCAGAGGGCGCATTTTTATAAGTCTTTTCGAATGTTCAGGCCGGTAATCAAAATAAAATACAGTTTAAAACAAAGGAAACGTCAACTCAAATATGGGTGTCCACTAAAAATAATGTTTAAAGTAATAAACACACACACACACACACACATATATATATATAACTGTAACTAAGTTGTGCTCAGCATAAACCACAGGTGGACTCTGATCAAGCTGGATAGGGATTGCTAGCCGCCCTAGTAGACGCATATCCTCGAATACCAGTGGTCAACTATTTTTATTTATATATATATATATATATATATATATATATATATATATATATATATATATATATATATATATATATATATATATATATATATATATATATATTCTGTGTTTTTATGTTTAACGTTGTTATTTATAGATACAAGTATTTAAGCAAATGCTCTGTTTATGATAAACAGTATTAAATAACATTTACCGGCCTGAATGTCCGAGAAATTTTCATAGAAAATATTCGTTCTTTGACAGGATTCGAACCTGCATCCTATCCTATCCAGAGCAGTTATGAATGTACGAGATTCATGGAAGATTGGAGTTTATAAGCAGTAAATTCGACCTTGTCTGCCGAACGGTTCTTTGTGGCCGAGCGGTCAAGGCACGTCAGCATATATGACGGTTCCGTATAGGATGCAGGTTCGAATCCTGTCAAAGAGCGAATATTTTCTATGAAAATTTCTCGGACATTCAGGCCGGTAAATGTTATTTAATACTGTTTATCATAAACAGAGCATTTGCTTAAATACTTGTATCTATAAATAACAAAGTTAAACATAAAAATGTCTTTAATAAATAAATTGTCGGACCTTGTCCATTTCTTAATATATCTGTGTGTATATATAATAAATATTATATATATATATATTTATATATATATATACACAGATATATATATATATATATGTGTGTATATATATATATATATATAGTTGACCACTGGTATATATATATATATATAATAGTTGACCACTGGTATTCGAGGATATGCGTCTACTAGGGGGCTAGCAATCCCTATCCCGCTTGCTCAGAGTCCACCTGTGTTTTATACTGCATCTATGCTGAGCACAACTTAGTTACAGTTTCTGGGAGAAAGCTTGTTATCTAGCGTGATCAACAATCTGAAGAAGGTCAGCACGCTCAAACCCTAGGTCACGATGACTTGTGACCTTGTGCTAGAACAGCTATCGACGGCCCCCAAGGGTGTATATTGTTCGATACCACGTAATGTGAAACCAGTATTTGCAAATCGATTAATATATATGCACCTACAATAATTATTAATCGATTTGCAAATACCGTTTTGGCACATCCCCTCTTTATAATACTAGCCAAATCAGAAACGAGTTTCACATTTCGTGGTATCGAACAATGTCGCATTCACGGTGATGGTTCTTCTATACCGAACCGTTGATGTTTTCGAAAGCCTGTTCGTATTTACGGAGTCTCTTTGGTCGAAAAATAACCGGGATACTTATACAAGAGACGTACTGTGTTAGCCAAAAATATTTTAGTGGATAACCTCTCTGCCGACGAAAGAACAGTGAACGAGAAATATTGGGTCCCACGAATGTAACTCTTTTTCATACGTATAACAGAATAACAACGCGGACACTATCGACAGAAAATTACGCCACTTGTTTAATATCTGTGTCAACCGAAAGACTGTTTATTGCAAAACGCGAATCGTGCTGCGACGAGAAAAGCATCACATGTAAAGGGGAAGGTTGTGAATCTTTTCGTATACTCGTATATTTGTAGGATTGTTATTACGGTGGAGTAATGGATAGCGTCTCGGACTGAGGAATCGGAGAGCCGAGTTCGAATTCCAATCGAATTCGTTATATTCACTTACGTGCTAATACCCTTGGGAAAGGTATAAATTCCCCTCCCTAGCTATGGGTAAATAGCAAGACAGACCGGGTTGGATGGCAACTGGTCTACCGCAGAAAGAAATGGCATTCTACTTCGGGAAAAAATCTGCTTCGTCAGTCATGTATTGAAAGATACATGATCATCTAAGTGTGTATCACGTATGGCACATAACTGACAGATTCAAGCTGATTCTTTGGGGTAGGGTGGATCTACCAACTCTTCTTTCTTTCTGTTAGTGTGAGTAGATTCTTTTATCTACCTTCCCACCAGGTCAGATAGCATCAGAAGCCTGCGTTCCAATCACAACCTCATAGAAATAAAAATGTTTTTTTTTGTTATAAGAGGCAGAGTAAAAGAATACGAGAAAAAAAAAAAACATTATTAAGGTGAGTAGACAATAAAAGAACAGAAGTTAAGAAAATAACGATTAACATTGCACTTAAATTTTTATAGATCAAATTTGACTGTAAAGTAAGAATGATGAGTTCCACAAGTGCGAACGAAGAAAGTTTTTGCATAGAACTTACGGTCACATCTAGCAATTTTCCGCTAATTCCCCCAAATAATCTAAAGTTACTTATCGCAAATATTAATTCACCCAAGAAATTCTAAATTTTAAATCAAAGATTTTTTTTTTTATTAAATTTTTGGCATTCTTTTGAAATTATAAATTTTAAATCAAAATTTGTTTAGCATGCCTCGCAACAACTCCAGCCCTCAGAATGAAAAATTGCCAAAAGGCAAGTAGTTATTCACATTTCTTAAGTGCGGATGATATTCAAGGTACTTAGAAGGACTTTTTTTCAATTTAAAAAAAAATCAAAAAAAAATCTGTTTTTGGTTTGTTTATCAGGATGAGTGTCAATGCAGACCCCACACTTAGAAATAGCGCATACTAGTAGCCCACATTTGGAGCTATTGCAAAGGTCTACTCAACCGAAGTGCAATGGAAGGGGCACACTCTTGGAGAATTTGGTGTGAATTTTAGTAAATATAATTTTTTTATTATTATTTTGGGATGAATTAATATTTTGGGGTAAATTAACTGAAAAGAACCGCAATTTCAACTACAAAATAATGAGCCTAGCTGCCAATCTCGTACTACGCATATGTTCGTAAAATCGAGGTACAAAAGAGGAAAGATCATCTTAGTAATGACCATGAAAATATCCTGATTTCTTTTGTAGTGTACAAAGAAAATGTTATTCAGAGTTTTATTTGAATACTATTTCGCATCTGTTTAGGCTAGCCGCCTTTTTCTAAACACTAACCGAGTTGTGTGTATGCGTGCGTGTGGTCTGTATAAAAACGGAATTTGAAGTGCATTTTTGGATAGCCATGGCTGCCATTTAAATTTGGAACAGTTTTGATGGAATGTGCGTAAAAATTGGCTTGGAACCTAACTACATTTTAATAAATCCCAAAGGGATTTTGTTGAATTTTGCCTCGTCATTACGCGGTAGACTAGTTGGTGTGGTGACAGGGAGGAGAACGAATTAACTACTTCATGCGTATAAATATTTTCATTTCGGAACTCCCGTCTTTGAAGTCTGTTTTGCTAGAGCATTGCTTAATAAGTTGACTGTGGTTCGTGTCTCTCCAGGAAAATGACTCTGGGATTTAGGGCTGAACATTTAACAAGTTTACCAGATGTGCGATAATCATGATACATGGTATTCTATAAAGTCTCCTTTTACTCTCTCTTGATTCGGGATTATACTTTTCCCTCTAATTTAAAGATAGAAAACTAATAAAAGAGTGAGAAGGGGAAGGGAGAACGAAAGAGATGTATACAGAAAAAATTACTCTCTAAGGTATAATTTAAATTAGGAAATAATTGATTAATATTATTTAAAATAATCTTAAGTCCGTTTAGGTAATATTTCAACATTAACACAAATCGTTTACTGGAGGGAGGACATTATTCAGTCAAACATATACCGGTGTATGTCCAACTTACGAACACATATTAAAATTCTCTCTCTCTTTCTCTCTCTCTCTCTCTCTCTGTCCATACACACACACACATATGAACATCCCCTCTCTCTCTCTGTCCACACACACACACACACACACACACACACACACACACACACACACACACACACACACACATATGAGGAGAAACGGTGGAGTAGTGAATAGCGGCTCGGATTACATTCACTTACGTGCTAATACCTTTGGGAAATGTATTAATCCTCTTCTTCTCCCTCCAGCTATGGGTTAATAGCAGGACAGAATGGGTTTAGATGGCAACTGGTCTAGGAGAAGAACAACTCTGGATTCAAAACCTGCGGAGGGTCGTTTAGGGACCTTGTGGCACGTAGTGCACCAGGTCTCTGTAATGTGTGGTTTGTTCTGCTATAATCAAATCATATGTGCTGGTCACTGGCTGACGGTTCCTAGGAACTGAGCTGCTTGGTCCTCATACGAGGGAGAGTCCGCCATATATATGTTTACTGTTAAAAATCTTTAGTTGAATATGACAGACAAGAAAAAATTAATTAGTTTTTATTTAGTTTTTCCAGCATTCTTACATTTTTCCGTTTGGCGAGAATAAAGGAGTGCAAAATTATATTTTCCATTGTCCCAAACGTTATATATATATATATATATATATATATATATATATATATATATATATATATATATTAAATTCTTAATACAAAGTCAGTATGCATCTACTTGTAAAAGACTATGTACCAAAAGCAATATGAATTTTTGTACTTATCTGTTTGGTTTGTCACGAGCGTTAAATGTATGCGTCTTGAGACTTTAACTTCCAGGAGCAAAAAAGTGTGATTGACTTTCCCGCCAAACAATGTTTCGTGCGGATATCGTCACATGACTGTTTTTCTTCTTGTGAATATTCATAATTAAATTTTATTGCTATTTCGGTTTGGATCAAAGGGAGATATCTTTTTGTCCATCGCAACAGGGGGCTATTTTAGGTCTTGTTAAAAAACACCTAAAACCAAATCCCTTGAAAATGGTCACTTTTTGCACTCCCACCAAAGGAAAATGTAAGAATGCTGGAATAACTGAATAAAATTTAATTAAATCTTATGCGGAACAATATATATATATATATATATATATATATATATATATATATATATATATATTATATTTATTAGTAGACAGCAGTTATCAATCTGCTTGTCTGGATTATCTTCAAAAGGAGAGCAACACCTAAAAGGTCAGCCAATCTAACAGTGATCTCATCTCACAATCCTCACTCTTGCTCCATATCTGACCTCCTTTGTAAATCACTAGCGGATCTTAAGTGCCACTTAAGATTATCGCACATAATCCGACGGGAGAGTCCATTATATATATATATAATGGACTCTCCCGTCGGTTTCGACGTATGAGGATCTGACAGCTTAATTGATACAGTTATGAAATTATGTGCGATAATCTTAAGTGGCACTTAAGATCCGCTAGTGATTTACAAAGGAGGCCACATATGGAGCAAGAGTGAGGATTGTGAGATGAGATCACTGTTAGATTGGCTGACTTTTTAGGTGTTGCTCTCGCTTGAATATAATCCAGACAAGCAGATTGAAAACTGCTGTAATATATATATATATATATATATATATATATATATATATATATATATATATCGCTTCTTGAAGATGATTCAGACAAGCAGATTGAAAACTGCTGAGTCCACTAACACACGTTGATCTCCATTCTACTCGCACCAAGGCTAAGCGCTCAAAGGTGTTATGTGGTATATTGACAGCTGGCAAGTTGCTTTTCAGCTTGTCTTTGTATCTTAGCCATGGGCGTCCTACATTCCTGTAGCCCTGATCTAACTGGCGGTACATTAGGATCTTGGGTATCCTGTCATCAGACATTCTCAAGACATGGCCCAGTCCACCGTAACTGAGACTGTATGAGAAAAGTCTAAATTCCTCCAATATTATACCTGCTAAAGCAGGTCTACGTTAGATGTCCTATCTTGAAGGTTATATATATATATATATATATATATATATATATATATATATATATATATATATATATATACATACATATATATATATAGAAAAGGGAACCTAAATTAAAAATGGGACAAAACAAAGAAAAAAAACAATTTTGTTCGTCCCATTTTTTAATTTAGGTACATTTTAAATTTGTCACTTCCTGTTTAGCCGCTAGTAATTACTGGACCCGACACAATAAAACACGGTGTCATAGCATGAGGTTCCAACATTCTTACCTTCCTAAATCTACCACTAACTATTGCATAGCCGATATGAAACTTATTTAGCGTTTTCTCTAAGCTTTGATTTCTTGTATTATTATTCGAACATTTTTAAGGTAGTCATTTTGTATACAATTGTTTTTGATGCTGTATTCGTCATGTAGAATCTTTTTCGCCGCGTATTGACTGTTCTCACACTGTGTCATACTGTAACTTTATGTAACTTTCCTAATTTCTGTAGATCTGTCATTAAAAACTTATTCCTTTAAGCGAACTACTTCCTACCTCCTTTACCCCTTTAGATCGTTAATCTCACAGTTATGTTTAGCATTCGGGTCTCTTTGGCATATTTCTAATTTTCCTTCCTTTTTACTTCTTTATTTATTTTGTTATTCGCCATAATCACGTCTTAAGTTTGTATTTATTTCTTTTGCTAGTTTCACACATTTGGCTTTCAATGACTCTGCACATAAGCAGGACTTTGTCTTTAGTGTTTTTATTGCTATAAGGCATTTATCGGGCGGAGGCATGAAAGTGCGCTAGACGGATGCATATCGGGAGGTACCACACACACACATTATTAATATATATATATATATATATATATATATATATATATATATATATATATATATATATATAAGAGAGAGAGCGTATGTTTGGTAGGGCATATGAATCAACACTACATAGTGACCGCCGGTTTCACGCTTCAGTGTGATCTTCAGAACAAAGAGATCGAACTGTCGGTCACCATGCTGTGTTGATTCCTATGTCTACAATAACCGTCATTAATCATTATCCAAAAAATTAATCTTATCGGCTACAGTAGAGAAAAGGTTTAATTAATTTCATCTTATCATTTTTTCAGAAACGCTATAATTTTAATTTACATTTATCGAATGAAAAAAAAGTCATATAGAGAACGATTTGTAAGAGATATTTTTAAAATCATTTCACCCCCCCCCAAGCAAAGCGATGAAGCCGCTGACACAAAGGGTTACTGAATGTTAGAAGAGAATATGAGAAAAACACTTTTGAGGAGAGAGAACAAGAAAAGAACAAGAATTAACAAGACAGAAAATAGTGATTGGCGTTGCATTTAAATTTTTGAAGATTTGACTAGAAACAAAAAGCCAGAAGCGAGAATATACATTTAATTTTTATGAACTCGTCCATTAGGTGTAACATAACCTGTTAGCGCTTGACGACTTATGTCGTTTAATTTCTAAATACATTTTAAAATACCTTATTCTGTTATGAAATATGTCGTATAGAATATGGGTTGTTTCTTTTATAGCTTCAACATAGGAACCATATGTATATGCTCACATAATATAAACAACTATTGGGTTGGTCAAAAATTCGTTCGCTTATTGAGTCGGAAATTTATTTAATAAACCGAAAGAACTTTTTGGCCAACCTAATATATTAAAATAAAGTGCTTGTGTGTGAGGGGATAAGGATAAGAAAATAAATAATTCACCATAAAGTAGTGAATAAAATATATAACAAAAAAGAAACGGCAATGTTTAATTTTCGTGACCGCAAAAACAAAACAGTTTGTTAAAACGACAGTTATTTCTTCCACGCCGCTATTACTGTACACACTCTTGATTCCCTCGGCAATGTTTATTGTTTTAAATGGCGATGATTAGAATTTTAATGAAATCCAAACATTTCTTTTTCTTGAGAATTGACACCAAAGATATTAAACACTATTTATTTATTAGATTGGATAAAAAAAATTGTTTTCATAGTTATTTATTGTTGTAACCTCGAAATGGTTACTGAATGAGGAATAACCAAAATGGAGGTTGGAAATGAAGTAGTAATCTTTATGACATCAAGAAAATTCAATACTCGCCAGCGGCTTGAAGTAGGTAAACCACTGCTTGTAGTGAACTGCTTAGAGAGCACTTACAATTGTGTCCAACGTATTTATGAAGATTGGGACATATCCATTAGTGTTCATAGGTACGGTATATAACATTTATAAAATGGTAAATAATAAATATTGGCTTGTCGTTGGTCTACATATTTTGATAATTTCATAATTTTTATAAATTTTTGAATAAAAAGATTTATTTTTAAAATTTTTTCTTTATAAAATGATAAATCTTTATAAAAGGCAAATAATAAATATCGCCTATTTTTATAATCTTGTAAATAAACATGGCGGAAGGAGTCAAAATATATACAATAATAATAGTGTCAAGGGAATAAACGTCCTTTTGACACACCATTTTTTTTGCGGGTGCGAAGGTCAAACATTGTCAAAGAAAAGTAACGACTATAAAAAACCTATGGAACAAAAGAAAAAAATAACAGAATCAGCAATATGAGGAAAATTAATAACAAACTAAATATATTTTCGTGTGACGCGCTTCGTCCTTTAGGACTCCATCGGACTAAAGTGATGTTTACGTTGAAATAAACGCACGAAGAATAAGGGACACTGAAATTTTAATCTTTTTTATATTTCATTTTATCTTGAATGTTTTGATATATAGTCTAACCAGTTTTCATTTACAGCCTGTCTTCAGTTATGCAAATCAAATAAGTCTCAATAACTCATAAAGTTCTGAACCAATACTTACAAATTTAAACTCGTTCATTTCCAATCTTATTAAAATATTTAATTAATTTTTCTCCCATTTTTAATGGTTAGTTTTTGAGATATTTGGAATTTACTAAAATAAACTGACTGAAGTTATTATGCAGACTAAACTAATATTAGCTTAAGACCTATGAAATTTGATAAAAACAAGGACCTAACAACTGCTGAAAAATAAAAAAATAACAAACTTATTGAGTGAGGGGATATCCACATTGGAAATATCAAAGGAGCTTTGGTGAGATCATCGAACGATAAAGAAGGCTGTTGAAAATATAAGTTGAGTACTCGAAGCAACGGAAATAGGCTTTATGAACTTGCTTCCTCGAGATGAACGTAAATTAAAGCGAGTTATAGCGAAACAACCACTTTTGACCAGCGCTCAGATTTTGAAAAGGCTTGAATTGAGGGAGTCAAGAAGGACAAAAGGTGTAGAATACTTTGTGAATTGGGACCTGTAAAAAATCTTCTAGGCAATCTCCTCTCACTAAAGCAAATATTTTAAAGCGTCGAAATCGGGCCGAGAAATACATGAAAAATGACTTTTCTGAAGTAATTTTCATGGACGAATCTCGAGTGACATTTGATACATCCGATGGATGAGCCAAAAGGTGGATTTTATACAAGTCAGACGTGCTCGTGGCTAAAAGAAGGCAACAAGGAGGCGTAGTGTTAAGATATGGGCTGGAATTGTTAACCAAACCATTATTGGACCATTCAAATCGATGAAGCAGTTAAACTGAACAGTGCTAACTATTGAGATTTTATGAACAAGATTTCTTTGTATGGTACAAGTCCAAGTCTCGCAGTTTTAAAGTGAAGTGTGTATTTATCCACGGCAATGCTCCGTCTCATGTATCTAGGCTAACCCGTGAATTATTTGAGCATAAAAGATTTACATGAGAAATGATAATGGAATGGCTACCATAAAGTCTGAATCCGATCGAAAATCTATGGTCAACTGTAGAGATGAAATTATATGAAGGTGGCCGAGTTGCTAGAACGATCGTTTTCTGACCATGAAAGCCGGGTTCGAATCTCACCGTAGTCGATTTGTCAAGAAGGTGACTTCTTGATGTTATCGCTCTGGACGAGGAAAGTGCCTGAAAACCATAACACGAATTAACCGAAGCTTTGTGAGTGAAATTGGGTAGACGGAACTCTTGGGGGGCGTCGATGGCTGTGCTAGCACGAAGTTCCAAGTCATCGTGACCGAGGGTTTGGGCGTGCTTACATTGTTCAGGTTGTTGGTCACGCTAGATTACACGCTTCTCACCCAGAAACTGTAAGTAAGGTCTTTTCAGCATAATTGCAGTATAAACCACAGGTGAAATCTATAGGTGTTAAACAAGCACAAAAATTAGCCTGAGTAAGCGTCTGCAATAGAGATTAGCTAGCCGCCCTAATAGACGAGTATCCTTGAATACGAGTGGCCAGCCATTAACGTTAATGTTTTTATCACTTTTATTCTTAAATATTCCACATTGTGATAATGTAATATCAATATAAATAAAAGACAGATTGCATTCAAACCAATAAGCATTCATTCTGTTTACAGAGAGAGGGTTCCTTAAACTTAATATATAGGGTTTCAAGCACATTCAAATGGTAATACAAATGTGCTCTGCTGGCTACTGTGAAAACTATCTGGTAAAAAACGAGGCACAAATTGGATTAATTATTAAAAGTATTGGAAATGTATTTATTAGAAATATTATGTAAATTTTAATTCTTCCCTTTACGGATCTTAGCTGGTACGCGTTGATCAATTTCCGCCTCACCCTTCTGATTAGTTTTGCCAATATATTTAGCATCGCACTGAGATTTAAAATCATAAATCACCGAATATTATGGGATGGGGAGAACATCTTTACGAATGGATTTCAACATAGGTTGGGAATTGAAAAAAAATAAAAGCCGCGCATTAGCAGAAAAATAACAAATTTACATATTTGAACACTGAAAGATTTGTCAAGCAATTCTTGTGATAGTCTCATCAATCCAAGGAACTCACACATAGACGGAATACTTTTCCGGATCATATAATTCAATAATAATAATAATCTTATAGCAGGCTACTCGTATTCGAGGATACCTGTCTATTAGGGCGGCTATCCAATCCCTATTGCACTCAGGCGCATTTGTGTTTGTTCAACACCCACACATCCCACCTGTGGTTTATACTGCAACGACGCTGAGCAGACCTTAGTTACAGTTTCTGGGAAAGAGCGTGTTATCTCTAGCGTTATCAACAATTTGAACAAGGCCAACACCTCGACCACGATGACTTGTGACTTCGCGCTAGTACAGCTATCGGCGGCACTCGAGGGTTCCGTCTACTCAATTTCACTCACAAGGTATGGTTTTCAGACACTTTCCAAAGGTGCCGCACGCTGGGATCGACCCCTCCGGTTCGATAACCCCAGGACGTCTCTTTCTTGACAAATCGACCATGGTGAGATTCGAACCCGGGTCTCATTGTCAGAATGCGAACATTCTAACCTCTCGGCCACGTAGTAGTAGTAGTAGTAGTACTACTACTACTACTACTACTACTACTACTACTACTACTACTACTACTACTACTACTACTAATAATAATAATAATAATAATAGACACATCACGCGATCCCCGCCTAAGCTTTCCACCGACCTGCCAATAATTACTCCACGCTGTGTTTAGATTCTCGATCTCGTCGATGTGCACCTAAAACTTGGAAAGGGCCTGCTGCATGCTCACACGGTAACAAGATGAAAGACAAACGCCACGTCGATAAATAAGAACGTGAACCTTGTTTCCCACATTACATATTATCAGTGACCGGTTTGTTTAGTCTCAAAAAAAAAAAAAAAAAAAAACTCATGCATTCCTTTACGTCCCCGTCCCCACTTCCGTCAAAGTGTATGTCGCTTAGAAGATCAAATTTAAAAAAAAAATACCACCCGTTATCCATAACACTTGGGATTGGGATAAAACTACATCTTCCTTTTCTATGCTGATTTCCGTAGCATCACAATATTAGTAATATTTTTTTTATCTTTGCTCTTTCTCCCACTTTGTTTTAATATATTTGCATGTGTTATGTATGCTTTTAGAAATGTCCGTGTTTTTTTTCTTTAATAAAATGTTTCCTTAGTATAAAAAATAAAGTCTTTCCTCAAGGGTAGTTGTTAACAGCCAGTTTTCATATTCCCAATCATCAACGCAGGCATCCCCAAGGTTCGCTTCTTGATCCAACCCTCTTTCTACTTTACATAAATGACCTGCCTAAGAGTGTACTCCGATCATTCGTGAATATCTATGCTGATGACACAACCAGATATGGGCGCACCTCCAAAACCCTAGATAACCAGAGCTTGGTATCTGATCTCTCATCTGACCTAGCTCTAACAGCTTAGTATGTGTGTGTGTGGAGGGGGGTAGCATCAAAAACCAAACTACTGACATTCCATCATTGACGATCGGATACAAAACATCCGTTTCTTGAGCGCTTATTGGGACTTAAAATCAGCCCAAACCTCAAGTGGAACTCGTATATACGATCTATCGGTTAAGATGTTGGAGAAACGTTCGATTCCCGCATCCTGCAAGTACCTTATTCCTCTTGAAATCCTCTACCTTTACAAGAGCCAAATCAGGCAGAAGTTTCTCAGGCTTTATTTTTGATATGCCCCGGAAAGGGATATATTTGATCGAAGTAGCTAAGTGGGTTTGGCTACTGTAACCAAGTAGTACACGGTAGCAGTAATCGACTGGTACTCGTCGTAGTCGCAGGTAATAGGTGTAGACCAATAGAATAGCCAATGGCGTAGTCCAATGGGCGTCGTCATAGACTTAAACTCTGTCGTACCTACACGTCCGTCTGTATTTATGACGGACACCAGTCAATCATATTACAGTGAGGGGGAACACAGGTGTATGCATATTCCATTATATCAATTTTCTAGTCTCGATAGAGTTCAAAAGCGTATCCGCAGCCTTTTGGGTGATGAATTATTTTCCATCCTACAACCTCTTTCTCTCAGACGAAACGTTGCAAGCCTCTAGCTGCTCTATTCCTATTTCCATGAAAAGTGCATTTCTTATTCCCACCAGCTCTAACCTTCACGGCTATGACTCGCCATGGCACGAACATTTTAGAAAACCACCCTTTGTATTCCACTTGTGACATGTAAGTTTCATTCGAGCGGCTTCTTCCCACGAACCCCTGCTTTGTGAAACCGACTCCCGAGAGGATGCTATCCCCATAACAACAATCTTAACCTGTTCAAATTTCGGATTAATCGTTATCTTCCATACATACCCGCGTAACCTGTACCTTTTACTCTGTAAGCCTCTACCTTGAGTCCGTCCTGTGTATGACGATAAAATGCATCCGCGTCCTGGGTAACAGTAAAGCCTCTGACCAGGAGGTTTTGAGGAGCGTGGAACCACCGCTTAATTACTGGTGTTCCCAGGTCCACCCTGACCCGGGGTGGTAGAACCTGTTAGGGCCCCAGTTATGGGCAAATAGTTGACCCCAAAACCTGACCATGAAAATGTAAAAATAGATTTTAATATCAGAAATACTTTGTAAAAAAAAAATAAAAAAATTAGTATCAGCAATAAATTTTAAAAAAAGATCTTATCAGCAATAAAAATCTTGTCAGCATTAAATAACCCATTGAGGTTAATATGCCACAAAACAAAACAAATCAAACTATACATTTTTTGGAAAAAAATATTAAATTACCAGCTATACATTTCTGAAAAAAATACCAGCTATACATTTTTGAAAAAAAAAAGGAAATTTTGTCAGCATTAAATAACCCATTGTGGTTGATATGCCGTAAAACAAAACAAACCAAACCAAACTGATTTCTTACAAAGAATACATATTCTATTCATACGAATCTATGCTAAAAATCTTGTCGGCATTAAATAACCCATTGAGGTTGATATGCTGTAAAACAAAATAAACCAAACAAATCTACTTTGAGTGGCCCTCGGGCTTTGTACAGAGTGAATATCGTTGTAAAAATATCTTCAAGCAAAGTGTCCCAAAATTTCTTAGTTATTTAAAAATGTCATGTCAAATTTGTCAATATTTTTAATTATTTTTTTCAGAATTTAGATTAAGATAGGTAATTACCAATGGAAAAATTCAAAATTGAACAAAGAACCAAAACAGTGGAATTTTATTTTTTTGACAAAAAATGATTATATTGCATCAAGTTCGAGATTTTATTGCGTCCAACTGCAGAACAAACCTAAGATGACGTTTCAAGAAGGTGGAGCCATTGCACACATGGATCGGGCAACAATCGAGTTTCTAAGGCAAATTTTTATTCAAAATCCGAAAATTTATGACCGCCCTGTTCTCGCAATGTGACGCGTCCCGATTATTTTCACTGAAGGAGCGTCAAACTGAGGACAATTCAGCAACTCAGGGATAATATCTGTGTCAAAATATAGTTAAGTAGTAATATATTTCCAGTGTTTGTATTCTTGTACTGAAAACTATTTATGAATAAAAAGAATGTTGAAATTACTAGATTTTTAAATTCCAGGCGATTTCAAAGATACGCTGTATTCTTTACTATTTTTCTTCACAATCAGTGCTACATTGTATTTGAGTGTTATTTACTAATATTAATAATCGTATTGTGATCTCACGTGATGTCTTGATCGATGTGACTACGAATTGCATCAAGTATTGATAAGTATCATGTTAATAGTAATAGTATTAGCCGTTTCCTTATCTGGAAATATTCGACATTCTTTGATCGAGCATCCAGTGGTTTATTTTGATGTTAGACACAAGAAGAAAAGTGCAGAAACTCCAAGACAAAGAAATAAAGGAGCTCAAGAAGAATGGACTAACGTTTAATTGTAAAAAGAAAGAATATGGTTGTTAGAAAGAGAAACATTCGAAAATACGAGCAACGAAGTGAAAATACCAAAATTAAGTATGGAAATTCAACTATCTGGGAATTGTTATAATAGACGACGGGAAACGTGAAACAGACGTCTGAAGGCGTACTGGAATAGCAAAAGGTGCTTTCCAAAGAATTAAGAAACAATAAAATTTCGTTAGAAACAAAGAGTGCTATGTAATATCAATTCTCTTATATGAATGTTGGATAATTTCTTCACAGAATGAAGCGGAGACTGGGGGTAACATAGATGCGATTATATAGAAGTATGCTATGGGAACCTCGAGGCTGTGTAATGGTTAGCAAGCTTGTCTCGCTAGAACAATTACGACTAAATCGTGAGTTCGATCCTCACTAGGTGCCCCCTACTATCAGCCTTGTGCCACATCTAAGCTACTCTTGGAAAATCACTATATAGAAGTATGCTGAGAATGCTATGGACGAAACATGTGATCATCGAAGAAGTTTTAAGAAAAACTTAGAATCATAAACAGACAGTTGAAATTATTTGACACATCATGAGGAAAAAGAACTCAGAGAATTTAGCACTTACAGGATATCCTGAAAGAAGGACATTAACTAATGAACTTGTGCCAATTGCTGGCAGAACAGGGACTGGAAGGGATAGTAAGTAATACGAATAATAGGAAGTTGTGGAGAGCCATGATCTCTCACATCCTCTGAATTGAATGAATATTTTCATCTATTCGTATTGAAAAGTTACTAAAAGAATTTGTTCTTTTTATTTGAAAGTCTTTCTATTTTTTATAGAAATAAAATCCTAAACTAAACTAAGCTTTTCCTTTAATCACACCGTACATACTATTAAATGTTACAAGTGTAGTAATTTGAAAATCTAAATTCACATTTAATGAACAATTATTTAGAGTCAATATGAACAGATTCTTTCGAATTGAAAATTTCTACATCAGACTTCAAAGGATTCAGTCGACAACATCCGGATAAGTTTTCTATAAAGGAGCAGATTTATGCATCAATTAGAAAGGCTCTCAAAATCAGCTTATCTTATTTGACTAACCTTTATATGAAGAACCCTGTCCAATAGCTGAGTCAGAGTCGAGTCCGTAGACGCACTCATATGCACCCATTCAACATACATGTTTTCCAGTCAAAGAGAGTCCACGTTGTAAGCTACCTACACATATATAAATGCACAAATGGTGTTCAATAAGAAATATCCATTTCACTTTACACTATCTTCAAAAATGAAGATTTTGTATTATTTGTTAAAAATAATTATTTCAACTTTTATTGAAAGCACAATTTTTGCCTTCTTTATTTGCTCGCGGATTTTTTGATTTCAATCTTTTGTTTTCACTTAGTTATCACAAGGGATGGCCGAGGAAAAGAGACAAGGGAAAACAACACGTGACATACCTGGTGGACTTAAGAAAGTTGATAACAGAACGTGGTCTGGGGGAGGAAGCAGAGGAAAGGAACTTGTTGTGAGCTGCAAGGGATAGAGGGAGGTGGAGAGCCATGATCGCCTACGTCCTGAAAGGACATGACACATAAAAAGAAAGAATCACAAGGCCATATTTTTGTTGGTCGAAAATAAGTTATCTGGGATCCGAATTAAGAGATTTTCAACTCCACCATACAATTACGAGTGTTAATCTAATATCGCACTGATTTGAGGTGGAATTATTATATTGCATCAATTGCTAGATCTGATACTAGAGCCATGGTTCACTGTTTCGTAACAGACAATTTATCTCGCCGGAATCCATCTTGCCCGTTTATAAATCTACCATTTGTTTGTGCGTTGAATATGGCTTCCAAATCTAGTTTGGTGCTCCTACTCTATATCTCGAGCTCCTTGAAAAAATCCAAAGAAGAGTCTGTAATTTTATCGATCTTGACATGGCATCTCGGCTTCAGTGACTTTCCCAACATCGTAACGTAGCTTCTTTCTGTTTTTCCTATATATATTTTCATCGTAAAATTTTCTGGTGAGCTTTCCTCATTGGTACCTCGACCGCATGAATTAAGCATAGTACTAGAATAGTAACTAGGTTTTACTGTTGAAATAGCTAGATGTAACCGCAAGTTCTATTCTAATAGTTTCACAGCTTATTACAATCAATGCCTTCCCTTTTTGAACACGCTTCTTTTATTGTTGTTTCTCATCTCTCACGTTTTCTAATGTCCTTTCATTACAGTAAGCCAATGAGTCTTAGTGGCACTATCGCCTTGTTGATTAATAAAAATTGGCCGTTGGTAACAAGATACTTTTAAGCCAGAATATTTCTCTGCCTTTTTGCGTGCGTGATGACGACTCTCCTATAACTAGTTGCTAAACTAAAATGGTGTTTTTTTTTATTATTTAAGTTTTTGTTATTTGCTTTTTTTATCTTATAGTACGTTAATTTAGAAAATAAAATAAATTGGTGCCTCACTGACTCGGTGATTCGGTTCACTTTTGCTTGTCATTTGGGAGTCATGTCAGTTTTCTTCGTTCCCTTTTCTCGTAAACTATAAAGAAAGAAAATCATTGTATTCCTCTTGAATAATTTTTAAGCAGAAGCAAATAAAAAAAAAAGAAAAAAAAGAAGACTATTTTCACAACACATTCAAGGAACGACGCC
>CAHIKZ030000624.1:660000-662500 GCA_903632075.3 Acanthosepion pharaonis
AAAGGAAGCTCGCCTAATGATGGTGGCGATGCCGTATGACACTTACTGTAATGGAAATCACGAAGTATTCGAATCTACTGTTGTACAGCTGAAGCAGCTTGTATTAAATAAAGTATATTTTAATTCGAATTAACTCTAATAAATGTGTTTCAAAAAATGTCAGCTTTTAGCCAACAGTCATGTCTACTAGATTTCGAATGAATCCATTTCTTCTACTCCCCCCCAAATTATAGGTTAAATAGCAGGGTAGAGTGGACTTTCTGGACTTAGGTGACAAACAGTTTAGGATAATTCCGAATTCAAAACTAGGAAGAAGGTGACAGGAAGTTACTTTATTATAGAAATGTAAAAGTCTTGGAAATGTGCTAACAACAACGAAAGGTAACTTCTAAAGGCTAAACAAATGAAATTTTTGTTCGAAACAAAGAAAAGCATGGTGAACTGCTATGTAATATCCATCCTCCTATATAACAATGAAAACTGATGAAGAGGAGACAGGAAGGATAAAAAATTTTACTTCTACAGAGGAATGCTGAGAATTCCATGGAAAGAACATATGACACTTATACTTAGAATCAGAAAGTGACAGTTGAAATTTTAGGGATATATAAAGAAAGAGGGCTTGGAGAATTTGATACTCACAGAATATATTGAAGGCAAGATGGACAGAGGGAAACAGTGAATAACCGAAATAACATTAACAAACTTGTACATATAGATGACAGAACAGGCAGTGGGAAAGATAGTTAAAAAAAATCGAAATTTTTAAGAGTTACAAAGAATAGGAAATTGTGGCGAGCCATTATCGTCCACTCCCAGAAGGGACACAACACATAAATGAAGAATATATTTCACTGAAAGTCATGGCCATTTACAGGTAATGAAAAGAAAAGGAAGCTGAAGAGAGCCTTGATCGCCAATGTCCGTTATTTGCTAGAAGCAATGATAAGAAGCAGAAGTTCATATTGCTTCATTATATCTCATTGACACAGCAAACGAACCCAGACTATATGGCAAGATCATGACAGACAGTGTGACTGTTACTGACAATAATCTCGCGTTAAAATATTACAAGAAGGCATGTAATTGCATTGCTAGCTAACTCCTTTAGTGGGTGGATCCAGTCAAATTCCGAAACTCGCATCATCTGAATATATTACGCATTCTTCTTCTTCTTCTTCTTCTTCTTCTTCTTCTTCTTCTAATAGAATTGCTGAAAGAGATGCCATTGTGAGAAGAAAAGGGAGTAAAAAAGAAGACAATGTTATCTCTTATTTTATCTCAAGTTTATCTTTCGTTGTTGTTTTTACTAAGAAAAGAATTGTGGTAGGCGTTGATAAAAAATCTATATATTATACAATCTTGTTTCTATTTCGATGTTTGTTGTTCACACCCAGAAAAAAAGTAAAAAAAAGAAAATAAAAAGACACGATGTTTTCGAATACTTACGGTTATGTATTTGAATGGTCGTGTATCGTTGTACGTGACTGCAGTGAATTTTACGGGTTAGAAACTGAAATGTAAAAAAGTAATGCCAAGAAAACTGGAACTATTGCAATTTAAAAAGAGAATATCTTTTCTTTTTCAGTTTTCTATCAAATTTCTATTTTTACTTAATTATACTTTTTGTCTATTTTTATCGTTTGACCGTTATTTTTTTTTCTAATTACTACCTATCTTTGTATATAAAATGCTTTCTTTTATGGTATTTTACATCAGTTTCCTTCTTACTGTTTTTATTTTTAAATATTTTGATATTATTTTTTTCTGAAATTTTTCATCTGGTTAATCTTTTTTTTTTTTTGGTCAGTATCTGTCTGAATAATGTAAATAGTGTTCTTTTTGTTCGTTTCTCGCTTTCGTCTTTTCTTTCATTTTTTCATTGCTCTCTAATATTTTTTCTATTTCTTTCTTTTTTTCCATTTTTATTTATTTTTTTAAACTTTTTCTTTAGCTTTCTTTTTCGTTCGTTTTTTATTGATATTGAATGGACTCTTTTTTTCCCTTTGTCTGATTCTTTGAAATTTTATTTCTGTCGCTTTTCTAGCTTTTTCAACCATCCTTTTATTTAAAAAAAATTCTTTTCCATTTTTATTATGAAAGGAGGAAATTTTTGTTTTATTTTCCTGATAAAAAGAAGAAAAAGATTTTTTTTCATTTTTCATTATGAGAAGAAAAAAAAAGAAAATATAAGCGATATTCTTTTGTTTTCTTTTTTCATCGCTTCCCTTCCTTTACTTTTTCTTCTCTTTTTTATTTTATTTTCATTTTTATCTTCTTTTTATCGTTTTTCTTTTTTCGAGTATAGTTTTTCAACACACGTTTCTTTTACTTATTCAATATTTTTATTTCTGTCGTTCTCTATTTCTCTTTTCTTAATTTAAATTTTTTGATCTTTCTTCACTTGTTAAATTAGTCAATGTGCCATATGTGATACACGCTTAGGCGATCATGTATCTTTCGATACATGACTGACGAGTCAGATTTTGTTTCCGTTGTA
>CAHIKZ030000624.1:667500-1040000 GCA_903632075.3 Acanthosepion pharaonis
TAAGTACAACGGGATGGTGTTTCTATGGGTTCATTTCTGGGCCGAACTTTTAGTAATTTCTATATGTCTAGTCTTGAAAATAATATATGTGATAAATTTAAAAACCCTACATATACCTAAGATATGTTGATGATATCTTTATATTAGTTAAGAATATGGATGAAAAATATCAACTCTAAAAACAATTCCAAAATAATTCTGTCCTTAAATTTACATACGAACCTAATATAGTAATAATATCCCTTTTCTACATATACTGATAAACACCAATAATAATAAATTCACTATCTCCCCATTAAAAAAACCTACTAGCATAAATTCTTGCACTCTTAACTATAAGAGTGAATGCCCAAATTACTATAAAATAGCCAGTATAAAAAACCCTAATAAACCGTGCAAAAATTAATTCATCTACACTACAGATTTTCTACAGTGAAGTATAAATATAAAACAAACTCTTATTAATAACTTCCCTATTTATATTGTTAACAAATAAGATGTTGGGAATTTTAATTTAAAGCAAATAGTATATAATGCTTCTGCAATTAGAACTAAACATATTAATCTTTTATATCGCAATCAAATACATTTTAATTATAAACAAGACGAAAATATCCTAAAAACCTAATAAATACTAATATATCCATCACAGATCGTAGGAAAAAAAAATTAATTATATATTATACTGAATTCAATATATCCTATTTAATAATTCGTAATGAGTCCTCCCCAACAACTAATCTGTTGCAGAAAACCAACATTGTATATAAATTTAAATGTCCTTTGAAAGATTGTATTTCCAACAGAAAAACTAATATATATGTTGGCCATACCACTACTACGTTGTCTCGAAGGTTGAGTTTTCATTTGAGTGATGCATCTAACATCTCTCAACATTAAGTCTATCCACATTCGCAATTTAGGAAAATTCTTGTTGAAAATAATGCATCTATACTTTTTCATGAAAATAATAAACATAAGGTAAAAATTCTTTGAAGCTATCTATATTAAAAAATCGAAACTTAAAATTAATTATGAATACTGCACAAATGTTTTAAAATGTTTACAGTAAATAGTTTAAAGTATGTAATATTTAACTAATAGTTTTAAATCGTTTTTTCTTTTTTATAAATATTTAGACATTACAATAACTTAGTTACTTCCCTTGACGTATGGACGTGTGCCCACATAAAATTTAAAATTGTACAGTACACAGCCTTAGCGTTTTTCATTTCATACATAAAAATGTAATTTTCAGATGAACACAAAAATTTTGTCTTAGAAAATGATGAATACAACATCTTTTTCTTAGCAAAATCAAGACCATGATGACGACATTGTGCTAAGTAATCGGAATAAAATGAATTTCTTTCTTCCTTTAATAAGGATACTAAGAAACTTGTCCGTAATTACGAGAGTATCCTATTAAAAGTAAATAGACAAAACTTGTCTAAATTATTTAATGAGGCATGTCTTAATGAAACATGCTGGCAAAATATACGGTATATATATATATATATATATATATATATATATATATATATATATATATATATATATATATAAAGAAATATATGAAGTGAGGAAGTGAGATACGTATTAGCACATATATTGCTAGCCCTTCGTATCAGCGGGTTTCATATTCTATGACTCAAATTTTATCCTTTATTAAGTCACGTAAATTTTATTAAAACCCAATAATTATTTAATTTAAGAACAGCTTTTCAAACTATCACTTTTCACAAATATTTCCAATTCTATAGAGAATGAATTAAATAATGTTTATATCAAAATTTTATATCAGAATTTTCTCCAAGTATTATTCTTTCTAATGGCGTAAAGAATTTGACGATAAAATTTACTTTTATACAATTTTATTTTGAATCAGATGTCGATTTCGAACTGAAAATATTTTGATTACTTATATAACGACTGCTATCTAAATTTCATTTGCCCCGTGTTTCGTATTATAAATATGTTTTAAAATATATGGGATGATGTACGAAGACAAATACTGGGTTACATTTACTCGATGCAAATAGTGGGTTCCATTTTATGTCAAGGATTTCTGCATCCGTGGAATTTAGCTCCGGACAACCACAGCCCGCAATCTAAGGAGAACTGTATTACACCTATGTACACACACGCATATACGTATAGGTTTTACATACATGTTTGCATGTACATTCCTAGACACATAACGATTACCAGCAAGGAATCTTCGAAAGAGAATTTGGATCTTGACTGAAACCTTAAGTGATGCAATATATGCCCGCGGAAAACCGGCGAACATATCGATCAAAACATATTATTTATAGAAAAAAAGATGAGGATATTAATTTGAATAATTCTGAGAAGAACGCGAATCATTTTGAAGCCACTAGGAAGACCGGCGAACATATCGATCAAAATATTGTATTTAAATGAGGATATGAATATATTTGTATTATTTCGAACTATTGTCCTCATTTTGTTTGACATAGATGTTACTATAGACACAAGGTTTCGACCAAGTACTCTCTGGTCATCATAATTGACGTCATTCCAGCACAGAGCAGAGAACAAATTGAACCTCAGTGATGTCTGTCCCGTACGTGGACCACTAGGCTACAGCTGCACGTAGCGATTGCCGCGTTGAACGTGATGTTCGTTGTCGGTGTGATTTATTAGTCTGTCCGTCAGAAGGAATCGAAAGGTGTTTCAGCGATAAGAGATGTCAACAGAGGAAGGAAAAAGTATGCGTGATGAAGCTGGAGATTCGTATAACAAACGATAAGATCTGACATTTGAGAAGAGTAAAAAAAGAGAGTAGAACTGAGAGAAAGAACGGGAGAGAGAGAGAGAGAGGGAGAGAGAGAGGGGGAGAGAGTCGAAAAAAGGACTGGAAGAGAAACGAAAACACTGTAAAACAAAAAGAAAGGTAGAAAGAGAAATAAAAGGTTCAAAGAAAAGAAAGAGAAGGAAACAGGGATCAAGAGAAAAAGAGAGAAATATAAAGAGAAAGAGAAGAGGAAAATAGAAAAAAGTGAAGAAAAAACAGGCATAAAGAGAAAAGGTATAATGAGAAAGAGAAAAGAAAGAGAAAAAAGAGATGAAGAAAGACAGAGAAAAATCAAAATAGCAAGAGTAGTAAAAGAAGCAAAGAGAAAAAAACGAAACGAAGAAAAAGTAGAGATAGAGAGACAAATAAAAAGAGAAAGAAAAATAGAAAGAGAAGAACAGAAGAGACAAAAAAAGAGAAGGTAAGAAAAACTGAGATAGAGAGAAAATAATAAGTGTTTTTAGAGACACGAGAAGGAGAGAAAAAAAGAGAAGATTGAGGTAGAGCAAAAAAGAGAAAAACAAGACAAAAAGTGACAAGTATATAAAAAAAGAGAGAATGAGAGCCAAAAAGAGAGAAAGAGGAAAATTAAAAGGCTTTGAGAAACATAGAGAGAGATGATGTTGACGTTGATAATTATGATAGTGGTGATAAGTAAAACCCAAAATGAAATAGAAGGAAAGAAATTTTAAAAAAATGAAAGGAGCATAAAACGAAAAAGAAAACGAGGAAGACAAAAAAAGGGAGAGAAAGTTTCATAGAAAAGGAAGCGAGAAAAAGAGAAAAAATAATAGGAAAAGAGAAAGAAAGAGCTGAGTAGTGAAAGGTTTGACAGAAAACGAAACAGTTAAAGAAACCTGGAGAAACTTTAGCTAAAGTCTCAAATTTCAAACAGGCTATTCAAAACTGGCGGCAAATTATAATCTACATACTCATCGTTTCAACTTCTGACTTATGATACGCATGCGCAAATTCACACATCCAGATATATTTTCCTTCGGGGTTTTCTAAGCTTAGTATAGCCTGGCATAATATAAACCTAAAGAATCATTATTTATTTATTCATCAAAGTAATTTATTTTGCATTTTACGACATTATGCCGCCTTTTCAGCAAACTGTGTATTCCATCATGAAAGAAGGTTTCCTGTTTGTTCGATATCTTGTATTTTCAAAGCCCTAACAAGACAAGTGAATTTGACAGCACGTTTAAAGGAATTTCCATCTAAGTTTGTGATTCTATTTTTTATGTCGCATTTGCTACAGGTTTTATTTCGATTATTTAACACAAATAATGTTTAAGTTAATAAATTCTATTTTAGACTGACGATGGAGGAAAGGAATTTTTATTGTTACTGCCTGGGCAATTAAGGTAGTTAGGGCGAACTGGTTAGGGTGATGTTATTACGCATCTAATCTTTTTCGAACATCGTCGTGTACCAGTGACGAGAGTATCTGACAATGGGGTACGGTGTAAGGCAAAAGTGAATTCATTTCGTTTCTTAAACACATAAATGCAATGTGAACATAAACAGTCTAGGCAGAAATCCGAATTCAATACTTTGATTTCGTTTTTCGTTCTAATAACTCTTAACCCACCACTTGTCTCTTATGAATTTGTGTTTGTGTGTGTGTTAACCGTACATATACAGACATACACAAGAATATATTACTAAGCGTGTACATAATCATACGCACACACATATACATATATAAGGAGCGTGCAAAAGTAGGCACTGTTCTCTTCTTTCTGAAAACTAGTACATCATAGATGCAAACCGCTGTTACCTTCCATCCTATATAGTCCTGGGGTTATCTCATCCGAAACAGATGAACTTTGCCTCTAATTCCACACTGGACGACAAGGGCCATCCCCTACTTGACTCCCTCTCTCACCCAACACGAATTTTGTGATATATCTGTCTCGGCTCGGGAAGTTTCCAGACTTATCAAAAGCCTTGTCTCCACGAAGGCTACTGGTTCAAGTAATATTACTGCAGTTGTTCTTAAGAATCTTAACCCAGAACTATCTCCAATCTTGGCAAAATTTTTTAACCGCTTCCTGAAGGAGAAATGGGCCCCACGATTATGGAAAGTGTTAGCTGTATGCCTAGTTTACAAGAGTGTGGGTGAGCGCCCATCTCCTTCGCAACATTGCCCCATCAGACTCCTCAGTGTTATGAGCAAACTTTTTTAGGCTATCATCAAGAACGATGTCAGTCACCTTAACGGTAATAATCTTCTGAGTATCAACAATGCAGATTTCGCTCTTCTAGGTCCACTACGAGATGTCTTAACAGTCATTACTCATAGAAACACTTGATGATAAATACACCATAAGAGAAATCGCCTTAGATAACACGAAGGCTTTTGACAAGGTGTACTATAGGGGGCTGCTACACAAACCCCTGGGCATCTCGATCATCAGATCTATCCTCTCAGGGAGGTCTATGGGAGTTGTTTTTAATGACCAAACTAATAATACTATGGAGGTTGTTGTTAATGGCCATGCATAATACAGTGATAGAGATATCAGATACCTATATCACTGTATGCATCCCCCAAGACTCTCTCCTCAGTCATACCCTTTTCCTGCTATGTAATAAGGACCTGCCTAAGAATTTTCTAAGTTCACATTCACAGATCGCAGAAGAAAGCACGGTTTATGTGAATACCCCCAATAATCTAGATGGCCAGAACCTGGCAGATGATCTCTCCCTTGACCTTGCTCGCACAACACAGAAGGACGAGTAACATACAATAACTACAAAAAAATGGCAGTAAAGTTTCATCATCACAGAGCAGATCCTGAGTATTTTTTTCCAGTCATGATGAAAGTTTTTACTTTCAATGTTGCCCCTTGCCTATCGGGACACAAGCTCGCACCAAACCTTAAGTGGAACTCGTATATACGACAAATTGCTAAAGACGCTGGAAAACAGGACGCCCTCTCCCATATAAGTCACCTAACCTCAGGCCACGTACTATCTCAAGAAGAGCTAGACCAGACCAAAAATTAACCATTGCCGCTACATCTGAGTCGGATCAGCTTAATCCTCACTTTCCAGTCTCGACCAAGTTCAAAAGCATTTGAGCGGGTGCCGAATTTTTTTCAACTCTTCTTTTCCACATACATTGCCAGTCTCTCGTTACTCTACCGTTATTTTCATGGCAGATGTCCGGGTGAACTGCATTCCATGATTCCACCAGTCTAAGACGTACACTGTGTCGACTCATCGTCATTCCCTTCATATAACATTGGTAAGGAGTAAACTCCACTCAGACAGCATTTTTCCCAGAACTGTTGTAATATGAAACGGACTCCTGAGGAGATGCTTCTCTTATCACTACAATCTTCACCTCTTCAAGTATCGTTTCAACCGGTATCTATCCTATATATCCTCATAATAAGCAACCATTGCTTCCTCCCTATAAGCAATTACAGCATTCCCATTCAGGAAGATAGCAAGAAAATTATTTCATTTTTCTTTTACGGCGGAGTGTTAAAAGGATTAATTAGATACAAAGACTAGTGAAATATTGGTTGAATAAAAGCACGTTTTCACAAAACTGAATTTTTCGTACGCGAACAATCGGCGTATTTTTTTCTGATGAACACAAAAAACAATGATTTTGAGAATTCATCTCGAGCCTCATTGGGTTGTCTCATGATCGAACCGTATTTTACGCAGACCCGCAGTAAATTCGTTCACACACCTAATATAATGATACATATAATTTTTAAGTAATCCACAATTACTGTCATTCACACACATACACATACACACATACACACACACACACACACACATATATATATATATTCAATAAATCTAAACGCTCATCATCATTAGCAGGAGTTCTGCTAGGTTGAAAAATACGTAAAATTATCTTAATGCTCGTAAGACAAGTCGGGGAATAGCACAGTCACGGTTGTCATGGAAGGACTTGGGAACGGCTTTTTTTCTGTAGTGAACACGCGCAATACATTGCTGATATCCCCTGACGTGTGTAATGGGTGATTGCTGGAGGGGCCATCTACGAAACTCTAGAGTCGGGATGCTGAAAGTAACAGCAGTCAGCTAAGTGACAAATTTTATATTTGTATTAATTATATATATATATATATATATATATATATATATAGTAAAGGTAAAACAAATCCGTGAGTATATAATCTGAGTGGATCCTAGTAATATAAAAATATTAAAACTGATCCACAAAAGAGAGCTCGATGTATTATATTTATACAGAGAAATATGGATGAATAATCAAAAAATCTTTTTACCTCATAGTCATTCATATATATATATATATATATATATATATATATATGAATGACTATGAGGTAAAAAAATTTTTATATATATATATATATATATATATATATATATATATATATATATGTCATTTATTTTAAGATATTAAAACATGTTAAAAATCGCTAGATAATTACAATTATGATTCGACACCATAAATGTGTCTCTTCAGGCGATGCTAAACCACTGGCGAAGGGAAGATTAATTACTTTCAAAAAGCAGAATACTTTAAAAATAGACTTGTGAGCTTTGACGTGATTAACCAATCGAATGTGACCTACGCTAAATTCAAATTCATCGGAAAAAAATTTAATATGGGTCATGATTTGAAGTTGTCTGCATATAAAGCCTAGACGATTTCCTTATATACGATACAGATTGTTACATTATTTCGTAAGAGGTATCGAAGTCTGACGCTCAACCTTCCCAAGAAGCAACTTAATTGTTCGGGAAAAAAACGGATCAAAAATACAGAACTAATTTGGCAAATTAATATGCAAACGTTAAATAAAGAGCATCCATATAAGATGTTAATAATACTAACCAAACATTAATATAAAGTAATATTAAATCAAAATTAATTATACAAATAAAATAGTAAGCCATATAAGATTCACAACAGATATATATATATATATATATATTAGATATATGTATAGATAGTGAACACACAGTCAAAAATTACATAAACATTTATTACAAAAACCAAATGCACATTGACTACGAACAAGACGATTCTTCAACAAGACATATTATAAAGAAATACACTACCCCAATTGACCCGAATAAAAAAAAAACAAATTAATTATCTATTATAAAAAAATTAAGACAGCCAACCTCATCCTCAAAAATAACAACACACCAACTAAGTCAAAATTACAAAGAACGAACATTATCTATGAGTTCAAATGCTCGTTAAGGAACTGTGTTCCTGATCAAACCGGACTCATAGATAATTGCATCGGTTACACATGCTTACTACATGCTTATCCAGACGAGTTACGTTACACCTATCTGATCATAAATCCATTAGAACCCATTTAAACACACACACAAATTTACCAGACTCCATAGAAACATACTAGTAGAAAACACAAATATAATAACTTCATCCACCTGTAAAAAAAAGATTTAGAATAATTAAATAATAATAAAAGAAAAAGCAAACTCTTAACAATATTAACTACGAACAAGGCCACAATGTGCTAGCCGTATTCTGAAATTAAAAACATCTCTATAACACACTAAAACATACACATATTGCACAAACTCAATTAAGCTGAAAAATTGAATCATCCTTGATAATGACTAAAGGTATAGCCGAAAGCACTCTGAACTATAAAACATTCGGACAGTTTTTACACAAGAAAGAAAAGAAAAGCTCTTGTTCGAACACAAGAAAATTAAATAAAAAGCTTAACCGTAGTACCTTGTCTGTCGTTTTTAATGAAACATGCGTAAATGAAGGATTGCTGCCTAAATATACAACTATATATATATATATATATATATATATATATATATATATATATATACATATGGACAGACAATCTGGTAATGACAGGTGTGATAGCCAGAGGGAATGCGATGGCTGTAAAAGAGTCTTCAAGTCGGTGAAGGGTCGCAAGACACACCAGACAAAGATACACCAGACAAAGATGAAATATGGCAGGGATTCAGTGGCAAAGAATCGCACAGCAGTAGTCGATAAGTCGTCGGAGTGTCGGGACCAGGAAGAACACCACAGTGTCCTGCAGGATCCTTTTTTTCAAAGCTGCATCTAGTCGCCGAATTATCAAGTGGCCTTCCTCTGTGGATAGAGCCTGGTCAAAGATGGATGAAGACTTATCAGCAGCCATCCAGACACTCATCGGTGGTCCAGGAAGGAAAGTCCGCCAGCTTGGGGAGATGATCAGTGACTATGGGGTCACCAGGTTTGGGTTAAAGGAAGTGAAATCTAAGTCCTTAGCTCCAGTGCAGGTAACCATCCAGTCATTGAGGAAAGAGGCGCGAAGTTTACGAGCAGCAATGCGGGCTGATGAGCAGAGGGCAGAGGAAATAAGGCCAATCCTAGAGGACATAAGGAAGCGTATTAGCAAGCTAAGTAGAGCAGAACGGCTTACTAAAAAGAGACAGAAGGCTGCCAAGGCCCGGAAGTCATTCATGGAAAGTCCGTTCCGCTTCACGAAACAGTTGTTTAGGGAGAAGACTAGCGGAGCGTTGTGTGTTAAGCGGGAGGAGCTGGAGAGACATCACATGAGCACGTACTCGGATGTCAGCAGAGAGGTCACAGTCGAGGTGATGCCAGGTTTATTCAGGCCTGGCGCCCTCGGAAGTAGCTTTTGATGAGTCTCCAGTGACTTGGAAGGAGGTCCAAGGAGTTGTACAGAGAGCAAGAGCGTGTTCTGCGGGTGGTCCTAATGGGGTGACATATGCTGTCTACAAGAGGTGTCCCAGGCTGCTGAGGTGTTTGTGGAGGCTTCTTGTGAAGATTTGGGAAGTTGGTGATGTTCCGGACTGTTGGTGTCGAGCTGATGAGGTGTATATACCGAAGGAGGAGAATTCGGTGACATTTAGTAGGTTTCACCCAATATCTCTCCTGAACGTTGAAGGGGAGTTGTTTTTTAAGGTTTTTGCCAGGAAGCTGACGGGGTACCTGCTTGGGAATAACTATATAGACACTAGTATTCAAAAGGCAGGAGTCACGCGGTTTCAAGGTTTCTTGGAACATGTGTCAATGATTTGGGCAAAGATCCGTGAAGCTAAAATCGAAAGGAAGAATATTCACGTCATCTGGCTAGATCTTGCTAATGCCTATGGTTCAGTACCACATAGCATGAGACAGTTGGAATTGGAGTTCTACGTTCCGCAGAGACTCAGGGATTGTCTGGCTGTGTACTTCAATCAGTTCGTACTGCGTTTTTCGACGATGAAGTACACTACAAGGCATGTGGAGCTGCAAAGGGGAATTGCGATGGGATGTGGCATCCCTCCAGTACTGTTTGTGATGGTGATGAAGATGATCTTGAGAGGTCTGACGCCAGAGTACCGCTTCCTGCAGAATGAGGTCAAAATCCGAGCATTTATGGATGATTTGACGATAATTCGAGATGATAGGAAAGTAGCACAGTTGGTTCTGGATAAACTTGCAGAGTTGGTAGAATGGAGTCAGATGGCCTTCAAACCGAAGAAAAGCAGGTCACTGTCTATGAAGGGAGGTTCTGTCATACATGAAATGTTTTCCATCGCAGGTGAAAAGATTCCAACAGTGCGGGAGCAAGGTGTGAAGAGTCTTGGGAGGTGGCATAACGTCCCTGTGACAGATCGTCACCGTGGGATTGAAATCCAGCAACAAGCGGAGGTGGGCCTGCGAAGAATAGACTAATGTGGGCTTCCCGGAAAATTTAAGGTGTGGTGTATGCATTTTGGATTGATGCCTAGATTAATGTGGCCGCTGATTATATATGAGGTGGCACTGTCTAGGGTGGAGATTATTGAAAGGAAAATTAGTAAATGCATACGAAAGTGGCTTGGTTTTGCAAGGATTCTGTCGCCGGTCGCTTTGTATGGCAGTTCGTGGGGGGGGGATCTTCAGTTACCTCTTACTTCTTTGGTGGAGGAGTCCAAGGTGGCTAAGGTGAGATTGCAGTCCATGCTGTGTGAGTCTAGGGATGCTGTAATCCGGAGATGAATGTGCCAAAGGTGAAGACAAGAAGAAAGTGGAAAGTGGCAGACGTGATGTCAGCAGTGGAAGTGATGGTAAAGCAGGTAGAAGTTCAAGGTGTTACAAAGAAGGGACGTGCTGAAATTGGTCTAGTTGAGAGGGAGAGATTCTGTTCAGAGGCCAGTAGACAGGAGCAACGCAAGTTACAGGAATAGGGGGTTGGAAAGCTCGAAGAGGAGAGACGTTTAGTGCGGACTGTCCAGCAGGCTCAGCAGGGTCGATGGCTTAACTGGGAGGGTATTGAGGGTGTTCAGATCAGTTGGTCTGATTGGTGGCGTCTAGGCGCAGGACAGTTGAGGTTCCTCAGACAGGCAGCATATGATGTGGCAGCATCACCGGCAAATTTGAAGAGATTGGGAGTGCAGGAGTCACCCTCCTGCCGGTTGTGTGGTGTTTATGGAAACCTGCGCCACATACTGTCAGCCTGTCCAAAGGCGCTACAGAATGGCTGGTACACCTTCAGACATAATTTGGTTCTGGAGGTCGTGGCAGCAGCTGCAAGAAATGCTAGCATACCCTCGTTGGACCTGCGAAGGGTAGCCTTCCTGAAGGTGCGACTGTCACAAGTCAGAAGACCAGGTCGGAAAACACAAGGAAGTGTAGAGTGTTGGTTGATGCTACCCTGCCAGTGGAGGTCATTGTGTCTGGTCTGAGACCAGATCTGGTTTTAGCTGATAGTGAGAAGCAGCATCTGTTGCTTGGCGAACTGACAGTAGCATGGGAAGAAGGAATTGAAGAGGCGCATGAAAGAAAGTTGCTTCGATATGAGGAATTGGTGGCCGTGAGAGAGGATATGGCTGCACCTTGGTGCCATTTGAGGTTGGCTGTAGAGGTTTTCCTGCTGCCTCTCTAAAGAGATTCCTCAAGTGTGCTGGGATCCAAAAGCCGGATAAGGTGATAAAGGCTTGTGATGAAAAAACGATGGAAGGAAGTGTATGGATTACCCAAAAATTCTTATCGAGTCGCATCCAATTAACATAGACCGGTTGCAACGTTACATCATCCAGCTGTTGCGGGCCCACCGTGTGGAGAGGTGCTGAGCTTAATGGGCCGAAACCTTGATGAAGCACGGCGCTCAGCTGAAGATTGTACTTGTGTTCTATATATATATATATATACTTTGTTTAAAAATACATGCTGAAACATGCGTATTAACGTTTAAAATAATGCGAAATATTGCTGGATTATAAATAAAATCCATCAACTCCTTATAAAATACTTTCTTTACGTTTCGGATACGAAAATAAAGGTAGCAGATATGAACTTCGATCCGAACAACAGATGTACATTTTTAAATAGGGTAATTGACTTTTGTTTGACAAAAGTGGTTGAGTGGTCTAAAAGTATACTCTACGAGGTTCGAACCCTGGTGGATGGCCCTTACTCATTATTAAAACTGTCGAATATACAGCCAGGTAGACGTAAATTTATTGTTTAAAAACAGAGATATCTACATATGTATCCACTAATATAACGTTTAAAGTAATAATAGCTAGATAGATAGATAGATAGATAGATAGATAGATAGATAGATAGATAGATAGATAGAGAGGGGGGAGAGACAGACAGACAGACAGAAAGATAGAGAGTGAGTGAGAGAATTTTCTAATCTAAGTTTAGCACATATCAAATATTTGGCGTATCAAGTGGAAGTTGAAAACAATAGTAATGATTTGCGAGATGCGTATGCTCCACCACACAAAGAAAGAGTTTTCCATACGAATTATACACTTGAAGAAGACCGTAGAATAAATCGGCTGATGCGTTGTGGTGACAACAACAAAAACTAAAAGGAGATCATATGTCCGAACAAAGCTTGAGATGTTAACATTTGCTCAAACTTCAGGACAATAAGAGTGATATAAGTAGAGAAGAATTCACTCTCCAAATTCCTGCCGAATTCCCGCCGCACTCCTAACAAAGTCTAGACATTCTTGAACATGTTCGCAGCTTGAAGGCCCAACCAAATCGCTCTATATCAGTTATCAGCGCGTAAGTGTAAATAACGGACAATTCTTTGACACTGCTTTTTAGGCTCAACAAATTTATCACTTTTCTTCTTCATTCGTTCGCACAGTCCCACTTCCTTCCATTTTAAATGGCGATTCTCTTTCACTCAAGGCGTGGACAAATTCTTTTTTCTCCTCTGCTAAATTAGACAAAAGGAATCTTGCCGCTCTTTTTATATATCTATGTTAGTAGAGTTTGCGGTTACGATTCTCTTATCATAACTTCGTGGAGAAAAGGGGTGCATTATATTCGGAGGCCAATTGAAAAGTTCTGTTGTTAGGATATAAATACCCCTTGCAAGATTACAAGGAAGTAACATCGCGCTGTGTATGTTGGCTGAGTCGGGGAGCTCAATAGCTATTTTATTGAAAAGATTAACTTTTTTTTATTACGGTTTTTGTATGACTGATGAAGCTAAGCAGCATCGAACTTGATTCGTATTTAGACTGGTATACATATAGGCACATCAAGTATTGTAAGAAACTTGTGCCTAAGAAGGGAAAAGCATAATAAATAGATTACTGTTCCAAAAATGCAATGTATTTTTCCTATTATACTAAAAGAGGTGGCAAAGTTTAACATTCATATCCACAAAAAATAGTATGTCAAAAGGATACTTTTTCTCTTGATGCAGTTATTGATGTAAACACACGGCAATTTTTATTGTTTTAAAAGCCTATTTTAGAATTTTGATAAAACACAAACATAAAACTGGATTTATTCATTTTCTATTTTTTTTGATTTTATTTAAGAATTAAGCACTATTCATTTTATTATATTATTTTTTTTTTTACAAGAATCCTTTTATATTTCAGTCAGTTATGTGCCATGCACGATACACGCTTAGGCGATCATGTATCTTGCGATAAATGACTGACGAGGCAAATTTTTTCCCGCAGTAGGTTGCCATTTCTTTCTGCGGTAGACCAGTTGCCATCCAAGGCTATAGAACCCGGTCTGTCCTGCTATTTACCCATAGCTGGGGTGAGAAGAAGAGGATTCATACCTTTTCCAAGGATATTAGCACGTAAGTGAATGTAATGGATCTGAGTGGAGTTCGAACTCGGCTCTCCTCATCCGAGCCGCTATCCATTACTCCAACGTGTACAAGTTTATTAAATTATGTGAACCAGCTACAATACAATATTTATCATTAACAATATTCATTTTTTTTATTCATAAATATATAAAAAACATTATTGAACATGAGAACAAGAAAATTTAAATAAACACACAATTACAAGTAACTGTATTTATAACTTAAAAAAAAAAATGCATTTTCTCGTCATTTCTTTCATTTGCTCTCGTTACATAAATTCACTAAAATATTTTGCGAGCATTTGGATTTATACTTTTTTCTCTCCAGAAGTGACAACAAAAAATGTTAAACGCTATTTATTTATTAGACTGTTTAATTACAAGAATAGTTTTTAATGCCAAAGGAGTATAAGGCAATCGAGTTGTCAAGGGAAAAACGTCTTTTTGATATATGTTTTTTTTTTTCCTGGCGCGTACGAATGTTAAACTTTACCAAAGATTTTCCTCTCTTGACAAATAAAAGATGACGGTGACTCCGAAAAATATTATTGTTATTTATTACAAGATTTACTAAATTTTATTTTTGTAGCATTTTATCACCGCACTCATTGCTGATCCACTCATCGACCGCTAGAGAAAATAATCACAAAAAATCTGAAACAAAGAAACAGTTTTTGACTTTAATTTTAGTGAATACTAGTATTTGATTAGCGCCTCTGTCTATTTATTAAACAGTATATTTATTTTTATGCCGGCCCGAATATTCAAATCTTATTAAAGAAAAATTTGGGTTCACTGGCAGGAATCGAACCTGCGTCCTATCATCCCATATATATATATATATATATATATATATATATATATATATATATATATATATATATATATATATATATATATATATATATATATATATATATATATATATATATATATATATATATATATATATATATATATATATATATAGTTCATCCAAGCAAGTTTATAATGCCAATAAGATGCAAGGGTTACTGGGAATAAAAGAAAATTAAGAGACGTTAGAGGTAACTGAAAGTCCAATCCTAAACAGAAAACAAAGGATAAACCCCTACTTTTGTTGAAAAGATTGCGGAGAAGTGTGAACCGGATGATAGTCGAACCTCTCAACTCCTATTATATATATATATATATATATATGTGTGCGTGCATGTGTGTATATATATATATATATATATATATATGTATGTATGTGTGTGTGTGTGTGTGTGTGTGTGTGTCTGTGGTCCCATTGTCTACATATTCAGATGTAGCAAACAAGTCTTTATTAAGAAGGGTGTTTATAAGGAGGTCCTGAACAAATTCTCGATTCTTCCAAAAAGCAATTCAAAAACAAAATTTTGATGTTTGGTCATTTGGTCAGATTTTGTGAAGTTCATCAGGCCGATAAGTTTTCTGCGCCCCTTCGTAGAAAACTGTTGTTGCTTCTTACTTTTCGCTCCAGATTTTCATCCATCATCACACACATACACACACATACACACACATATATATATATATATATATATATATATATATATATATATATATATATATATATATATATATATATATTTAATGCACGTGACCACATGTGTATAGCTTTAAAGGTTTTCACATTGCGCGTTTTTTGCCAGTCGTCTTAAATCGACGTACACAAACAACGACTTTGGTGTAAATAAACAATGCCAACCATTTTTCTTAAAGTGGAACTTCTTTTTCGCCCCATCTCTTGATATGACATTTTTGGCAGAGTTGGAATTTTTGTGAAAAGGTCACTTGTTAACGACATAATCTCACCTTTATTTTTCAATTTTTTGATTAACGATAACATTTATCTCCCCACCTTTTTTATCTCTACTCTCTCCAATATTTTTCTCCGTCCCTCCTCCTCTAATATTTTTCTCCGTCTCTCTCCTCCTCCTCTCTCTCTCTCTCTCTTTTCCTGGCATGCTTCGTCTTCTGACCTTTCTTTCTCTCAGTCAATCCTCTTTTTTGACACTACATCTCTCTATTTTTCTCTTGCCTCTCTTTTTCTCTTCCCTCTATTTTTCTCTTCCCTCTCTTTTTCTCGTTTTCCTTTCATTTTCTCGCCTCCCCCCCACTCTATTTCCACTCTACTCTTTTCTTATTAATCTGCCTGACGTCTGTTCGATATTTTAAGTCGCTGATTTTGTTGCTTTCTCACATTGATTCTTTCAAAATGGCTTCTATTTTTGAACTTTCTTTCTCTTTCTGTTTATCTTTTACTCTTTCTCTTTCTGTTTATCTCTACTATTTCCTTTTTATCAATCTACTAACCTATCTACAGTGTAACCCGGATAGAAGAGACCCTGATATAAGAGAAACCCGGATATAAGAGACTTCTTCTCCGGTCCCGACAACTCTCTTACATCCGGGTTACACTGTATATCTTTCAAGTCGTTGAAGTTTCTTTTCGTTTATGACACTTCTTCTACTCTCTTTTTCTTTCTCTCACTCTTACGCTCTCTCTTTCCCCCCTTCTCGCTGGCTTTCTTATTTTCATTATCATTCGTTCTTTCTATCGAAATTAGATTTCCGAAGGAGTCAAAACATCTTACTTCCTTCACCGGTTGTGGATGATCAATTTCGGTTAAATGCAGGTGAAATTCCGAAATAATTAATCCACATATTAATTGGACAGCTCTCCTAACTTTCGTTGTGTTGATTATTACGCTTCGGTCGATGAATTCTCCGGCTACCTTAGCAAGTAGACCCTCGTCACCTGGCAGATATAATTCTTCTTCTTTTATATGCCGTGTCCCTTCAAGATGTAGGCGATCATGGCTCTCCACTTACCCCAATCTCTTGTAGTTCTCAACATGTTTTATCATTTTGCTACATCTCCCAAACCCTGTTCTGTCATCACTTGCTTAATCCCGCTAGGTATGTCACACATTACTTTCCCTTGTCTCTCTCTCTCTCTCTCCCTCCCTCTATCCGCCCTGTGAGTATCAAATTCTCCAAGCCCTCTTTTCTCATTACATGTCCCAGAAATTTCAGCTGCCTCTTCCTGATGTTAAGTATAAGCTTCGTCCTTGTTTGCATCCTCTCCAAAACCTCATCGTTGCTCACTTGTTCGGTCCATGTTATTCTTAGCATCCTTCTGTAGAACCATACCTCCGTTGTCTCGAGTTTTTTCTTCATCATTAGGGAGACCGTCCAACATTCGCTGCCATAAAGGAGGACAGATGTCATGTAGCAGCTCAGTACTCTTTTCTTTGTTACCAACGGAATCCTCCTGTCTTGTAATACTCTGCCTATCTTTTGGAATGCGTCTTTGGTCATCCTATTATTATTATTATTATTATTATTATTATTATTATTATTATTTCAATAGACAAAATAAAAGCATGATGTTAAAAATCGAAATTTTTAGTCACACCTTTGTCCTTTCTCAAGGAAAAATAAAATTAAGTGATCGATCGATCAATACATAAAGAGATAGCTAGATAGAAATAAATAATTACAGAAGTGAAATATAATTTGAATTAAATACCGACTGTCGTTGATTTTTTAATACAACACTCAATATCCTGAGGATAGAGCTACATATAGTATAAGATTCTGGTTATTTTATGGTATTGAAAACGTGACAAGCATACACGTCAAGACTATCGTCTGACGACCGCTATTAACGAAGAACAGACGCATAACGCGTGCTCGATTTCACCGTGAAATCCTTTAATACGTTTGTTTCTAAGACTATCTAAAAAAATTCTAATTCTACAATATATAGGGTGTATCCAAAATACTTTACAAACTTTGGGGGCGGGTTCCTCACACCGCACGAATGGTAATGGTCGCGAGGATGTACGGTTTTATCAGATTGTGTTTCCAGAAAGAAAGCAGGCGGGTCATCCAACCTTTGCTGCTGTTTATCGTCGCATTGCTGAGACAGAATCCATGGCACCAAAAACTGAGATCCGCTCGTACGCCTAACAACAAAGAACGCATTCTACAGGCTGTCGGAGACGATCCAGTTATTAGCACAAGTCAAATGGCCCTAGCATGCCGTAAAACATAGTAACGCATGGAGGGTTGGCCAAGGGCAGCTCCTGTATCCGTATCATTTGCAACGTGTGCAGGGTCTTTCCCCCTCTGATCACTCACCACGAAAGAACTTTTACCGATTGTTTATTGCACAAACTGCTGATCCGTTGATTGTATCTTCAGTCTTGTTTATGGATGAGGCAACATTTGGAAAACATAGAATAACAAATTTACACAACCAACATTTGTTGGGGATCGGATGGTACAATAGATGCTAGACACCAGCATCAGTTTACGCTGGAATTGTAGGTCTATATATTCCCCTAGCACGTCTTATAGGAGCTATCTACAGGGACTTTATTTCGAACACACTTCCTGCTAGATGATGTACCCCTGCTAATACGAAGACGCATGTGCTTCACGCATGATGGGGCTCCAGCACATTTTAGTCTCATTGTTCGCAATGCACTGACTGGCATCTACCGTGAAAGATGGATAGGTAGGGGAGAAGCGGTTCCATTGCCTGTACGTTTGTGGGCTACCTAAAACAATTGCATTTCATTCATTAGGACTTCATCGGATTATATTATTGTTATGGGACCTTACCCATAATAACATAATGGACTATTTCATACGTAATAAATACTGTGCCTCAAGAGGAAGCAGGGTTTGTCAGTCTGAAGTCTGGAGTGAGCTCCGTCAGGAGTCCGTCAGGAGTCCGTCAGGAGTCTGTCAGTCAGAGCGAGCAAGTCAGTCAGTCGAGTCAGAGGCAGTCCGAAACAGAGTCGCGTTCAGACAATTACTACTAAACCTGATTGTTCGTACTAACACTTTCTACCTCTCTGTATATATTCCTGTTTGTAATATATCTGTGTTATTCCATATCCGTGTTCAAGTTCTTTATTGGTTCTACCTTGGACTATCACAGTGGTACAAGAAACCGGACCATAACAATTATAATATATATAATTTTGTGTCAATACAATACACCATCGCATCTCATGACACTTATCAAAGAAACAACTAGAATAGTTGATAATCTGTTTCCTCGTGGTGCCTGTATTTAGTGTCCAAACCAAAGTAAAATGAAACGAATATTTCGACCATTTCAAGGCAGCCAGACTCTCACCTCTGACAAGAGGTTTGTAAGAAAAAAAAATGGCCGTCTCTCTGTCTTCTCGGCCCGTGTTAATGATTTGGTCTTGTAAGCCATTGATAACGAGTTTAGTCTTTTAAATATGGTACTGTACAAAACTTAATTTTAACTTCCAAAATATCTGTCTTTTCGTTTCAATTTTTCATAAATCTTTTCTTTATCCTTTCATCACATTCTTCAATTTATGAATCTATTAATAAATCTGTCAAGCAAGTGGAACATTCACCAGATAACGTCCGTCGGGCCTTAAGTGTGGTTTGTATCTTTTATTTACTGTAGTAATTGTCTACGAAACTAGCTGGGTATACATTACCCTTTCCTTGGATTTTTTCTCTGCTTTTCTCTTCATTCGATCTGCCTCACCCTCTCTCTTTCCTACTCACTCTCAAAATTTTTCTTCCACCATCCTTATACTTCTTTCCATCTTTTCTTACAGTAGCTATACTCTGTTTTTAACATTGTCTAATTCTTAATCTTATTTTTTTTTATTTTTCTTTCTCATTATTGTATCTCATACTTTCATTCTCTCTCTCTTATTTTTCTAATATATACAGGGTGTCCATAGAGTTTGTGTGCACTTTAAAAAATTTATAACTTTATTTGTATTTGCGATAGAAATAATCTGTAAAAAATGTTATAAAGTTTAATGTACCTAGTTTTAAGTATATCTAAAATAACTAATGTGATTTCAGGCATTACTGTAAATCAGTTGGCAAATGTTTTCTGTGAACTGCAAAATCGTATTACCATTTGTATTTGATGGAGGACATGTGGAAACTTAAATAAAATTTCAATAAACCTTAAAAAATATAGATTTCTTTCTTTCTAATCCTTTTTACAAATTATGTCTATGGCGAATACAAATAAAGTTATAAATTTTTTAAAGTGCATACGAACTTTATGGACACCCTGTATATGTATTGATGTGTGTGTAAATTAACAAATCCTTAGCCAATGATAAAAAGTATTATTTTCACACACCAAATATTTATTTTTTAACATGATCTGGTAAATTTTAATTCGATATGTATGTATGATAATTTGTGTGAGACAGGATTTTTCCTACAGTTGATGTTGGGGCTGAAAGCTTACGAAGTTACCTTCTCTCCTCCGTCCCGATTCAATGAAGCCGGGGTCGCCTGGAATTTCTTGCTTCAATGCTGAGGACGCTGCTAGAACCCTTGATAAGTGGTTTTGTAATAAAGTCATTTCAGTGCACTTTGAGAATAGCACAGAGGCAGTGCTTATATATATGTATGTGTGTGTGTGTGTGTGTGTGTGTGTGTGTGTGTGTGTGTGTGTGTGTGTGTGTGTGTGTGTGAAAAGTGTGTGTATATAAATATAAATAAATATATATATATATATAATTATTTATATATTATATGCGCGGTACTTATTAGAAAGCGCTCAATATCAGAGATAGAGCTAACATATTTGGTTGGATAGATGTGAATTTGTGACCCAGAGTTTGTCTGACGATCGCTAAAGCGTGAAACCCGGGGTCACAAACTCACATCTATCCAACCAAATCTATCTATCTGTCTATCTATCTATCTATCTATCTGGTGGAAGTCTACTCGTGACCGAGCATGACCACTTCTTAAACTCGTGCCGAATAACCTCTGATTTTCATCCTCTCGCTAGTGTCGTCTAAGATGATACTTAAGTTCTGGCACTGATTTACTATTGAGACCACATGAGGTATATGTTAGAAAAATATATGTAAAATGAGAACAAGTAGAGTATGATTCCACTGTACTTATTATTTAATTTAAAAGAGACCTGAATACATAGAAGAGCTAAATATTATTTATTTTAGGATATTAAAACATGTTGAAAATCGCAACAATTACAATTATGTTTCAACAACATGTAGTTTAACACAGACACATACACACACACACACACACATATATATATTTATATATATATATATATATATATATATATATATATATATATATTTATTTATTTATATATATATATATATGTGTGTGCGTGTGCGTGTGTGTGTGTGTGTGTGTGTGTGTGTGTGTGTGTGTGTGTGTGTGTGTGTGTGTGTACGTAAGTGCTTTAAGAGTTTATTTTTCTGGTTTCCGGGCTGAGTCTGAACATTGTTCAATGTCTTCTGAGCACTTTCGGTTTTTATATGCCATTATCAAAGAAATTTTGTGGATTAATAAAGTTGTGTCTATTGGTCTACGTTGTTTTTTTTTCTTCCCGCGTCAGTGGATGTCACGTTTTTCAAGTATCAGTTTGTTTTTTGCTTTTTTATTATGGCACATGGAAGGATATAAATTTTTAATTTCTTTTGTTGGTTTAACAGAATGATTTTGCATGCACAAAGAATATGCAAACATTTTTTTTTAAATTATGATAATCAAAATGCCTAAATGTCTCCAAATATATCAGCTTATCTCCATTTTCACTAGAGTTGGTACACTGAAAAGAGTACATATTTATATCCAATCGATTTTAATTTAGTTTCTTCAACAACAGCGCCATAATATAGTAAAATTTATATCGTAAGAAATAAAAAAAAAGTGCTGAGCTGCTATGTTATATCAGTCCTCTTATGTTGGCAGTGAATACCAGATAGTTTCTTCAAAGATGAAAAGAAGTCCGTTGATTGGTTGTTTTTGTTTAGCAGCATATCAACCTTTCTTGGTTGTTTTATTAATACCGAAATCTAAAAATGTTGTATGCAATTTTATTTTACTTCTGGAGGTAATAATGGTTTAGGGATACAACTCTTATTAATTAACCCATAGCTGGGAGGAGAAGAGGTGAAGTAATATCTTACCCTGGGATATTTCCGCGTAAGTGAATATAACGAACCGAACGGGAATTGGAGCTCGGCTCTCCGATTACCAATTCCGAGCGATTATCCATTACACCACACACACAGTCAAGCTTACAGCACCTGGTATTCCCAAGCGGTCACCCATCTAGATATTGACCAGGCTCAGTATTGCTTAACATCGGTGATCTTACGGGAACCGAGGTTTCAACGTGATGTGCTGTAAGCCACAGATAAAGACAAAATTTGAAACAACAACGACATGGTTCTATAGATGGATGCTGAGAATTCCATAAACGGATTATATAAAACGGTGAGATTTTAAGGAAAATGAAACAAAAAGGACAATTATAAAATCAGAAAGAGATAGTTGAAATTTATGCGACATATAATGAGAAAAGAAGGCTTAAAAATTGACACTCACAGGACATATTGAAGGCAAGAGAGAAACAATGGATAATTTATTTAATGAGCTTGTGTAAATGGATGACAGAACAAGTGTTGCATACCCCCCACCTAGTTGATGTTGTCGTTTCCATAACGTTGTATCTTCTCTCGCTCGTCTTCTTCCGGTCGTTGTTTTTTTTTTTTCTTTCTTTTTTTTTTTTTAAGTTCGGCAATAAATAAGAACTTTAACAAAAGGGATTTTAAACTTATCTATTTTATTAAACACGTCGTCGTGTACATTTTTAACTAACTGGGATGTCTGTCGTTAAACTGTCTTCCTACACCCTTTTCTCCCCTCATCTAACTTTGTTCCGTATTTAGCTGTGCTTCATAAATATCTGTGTTATAATTATACTGTGGAGGTTGGCGTAGAATGTTGGTTTTTACATTCAAAATGAATGAACACTGAGCGGATGTTGTTTTGGAAGGTTCTTTTTTATGAATACAAATTATATTCTTATTGTGCCTACAGAGTTCGTAGCTCGCGGTATGTTGTAACAGAAAGAGAGAGTGAGAGATCGAGAACCCTCTTTCTTTGTAGCAAGCAGTTGTGCTGATTAGTTCTTTGGTGGTTAGATGTGGACCAACCTGTCCCGTTTCTCTCTCAAAAGGGTAGAAAGAACAGATTTTGTAACCCTCTTTTCCTTGGTTTATATTGAAGTCGATAAGTTGCCGTGGAGTGCGGGTAGGATTGTTCTTTACTTTGGTACAGGTTATTTGATCTTTTGTTTCGCTTATCTAAATATCTATTTTCAGAAACTGTAGTTATCTGATTGACTTGTACTTAAGAATGCAGGTGTTAATGTTAATGAGGTGTTAAGGAGATGATAAGTGCGTTATACTTCTCAGGTGTTTCAAGAAATATTTTAATTTTTTTAATTAAACTTAACCTACTACTACAGTGCAGAAGATGATGGACAGAAGATAAATATTCCTCGAGTGAAGTTTTCTCCGTGAGACTGATTAATTAGTCCACTGTTTAGAATTACACCTTCAATATACTAATTTAAATAGTTTCACAAGTTTGGGAACTATTTTTCTTTTCGCACGCTTTTTTATATATTTGCATATAACCATAAGACAATATGACTTTCAAAATTTCACCGTGTCCATATAGTTAAAACGATGACAGCCTATGAAAGCAATACAGATAAATTAGTATTTTTGACAGAGGTAAATCGAGAAAAACTAGTATTATTTGTGTAAACACAAATAATACTATTAGTAAATCGAGAAAAACTAGTATTATTTGTGTAAACACAAATAATACTAGTTTTTCCCGATTTACCTCTGTCAAAAATACTAATTTCTCTGTATTGCTTTCGTAGGTTGTCATCGTTTTAACTATATGAACATATATACTATGTTTGGTCTTCTCATTCTTTTGTGAGTTTAGCTTGACAGTTAGCTTCATGTGTTACTGAAGAAAAAAAAAGTTACGATAATGTCAGTACGAAGAATTCCCGTCTTAACAGAAAAGTACAGCCCCAACTTCAAAGGACATTAACAGTTTTAATTATTGAAATAACCAGAATAGATAATCATAAGGAACTCAGCTATATATTCGTTTGTAACATCATGTCTCAATAGACTCCGTATTATAGTCTTGTACTACTGGAGGTTCTGAATATTTTAAGTTCTAAATATTTTTAATGAAATAAAATATTATTTTCCCAGAAATTAAAATGCGTACTTCTTGAGTCTCTGTATTAAATCGATTTTTTGATGAGACCAAAAATGAACACGTCACAGCTGATGTCACATCCAGCATCCGCAATAAACTGGTAGTGGGGCTGATATAAAAATACCATATATTTTTATTACAGTCTTCTAGTTGCACATTTTCAGCTACAATTTCACATCCAAGCTCGAGCTATGAGTCTTTATTGTATAGGCAATAGCATTAGATGTCATATGAATTAAACCAGAAAAATTAGTAGGACATAATTTTTTTTTGTTCAAGTCGTGCATTAAAAGAAAACAAACGTACATCCACATCGAAATCTATCTATCTATCTATCTATCTATCTATCTATCTATCTATCTATCAATTTTGGATAATTTAATGATAATTTGGAAAAAGTCCTGTTCCCGGGTTTAGCCCCCCCCCGAAAGGACTTCTGATTATTTAGTTTTTTTTTATAGATGGAATCATATGTATGTAGTGGGAGAGAACAAAGTAACAAACGTTATCATTATACATCGAGAGAAATGCTGAGGGTTCAGGAATGCTTAACTTTAATCTATCTATCTATCTATCTATCTATCTATCTATCTATCTAGTGGAAGTCTACTCGTGACCGAGCATGACCACTTCTTAAACTCGTGCCGAATAAACTCTGATTTTCATGCTCTCGCTAGTGTCGTCTAAGATGATTCTTAAGTCCTGGCACTGATTTACTATTGAGACTACATGAGGTATATGTTAGTCGGTCACTGACTACTGGATGATCTGGATGGTTTGATTTAAAATGTCTTGTTAGGTCGCTAGAATTCCTGCACACCTTGCCACAGATGGTACATGAAAAGTCATCCAGAATATCATACGGAACAGAAATCTCTCTCTCTCTCTCTCTATATATATATATATATATATATATATATATATATATATATATATATATATAGGGTGTTTCATTAAAACGTGTTATATATAAGGGTGTTTTATTAAGACGGATAAAAGTCAGCAGTAAATAAATCAGTGTTATTGGTGAAAATTTATTTATTTCTCTATTGGATCATGTTATTTACGTCATGGCAATTATGTGTGAAAAATAATATCACCCTAATGTCCGCCAAATCTGAAAGAAAAAGAAAAAAAATCATTAGACGCTTAAATTTAATTCACATTGAAATCGGTACAAGTTATTGGAACACGCTTTATAAAGATTTTCATCAGATTTTAAACAAGTTTCATTGAAGACGACTGACAAGGTACTGCGATTAAGTTTTTCATTCAATTTTTATTGTATTCGTATAAGTGTTTTTTTCTGGACATACAGTGTGTAAAATTGTCCGAATATTCCATATATCAGAGCGCTTTCGCCTATTCTATTAGCCATTATCAAGAATGCTTTTTTATTTTTAACTGAATATGTAGATTGTAAGAATTTTTATATATATATCTAGAGTGATGGAATTTTATTTTATTTTCAAAACACGGTCAACAAATTGTGACCGTGTTAATAGTTGATACTATTGGGTGTTAGCTTTTTTTTATTATGAATGTTTCCATTATCTTTAGCCTATTTTTACATGTGGATGAGGCTATTATTGTTCTATTTTCTACGAGTGTGTTACGGATGGAGTTTGGTAGGTTTCCATGTGGGTTTAAAAATATAAAAAAAATCTACACATTCATTAAAAATAAAAACATATTTGATAATGTTTAATAGCTGAAAGCGCTCAGATATATAGAACATTTTATTGATGTTAGGCAGATTTTTTTCTTTGTGTGTGTGTGATGTGTGTGTGCGCGCGCACACAAACTATCGTGGTTATTTCTCCTTTTCATCATTTTCTTGTCTCAATATACTCTCTCTCTTTCTATCTCTCTCTCTCTGTTCCTTCATTTTTCTCTCTTTCTTCTCTGCGTGTCAATATCATTTACCCCCGTATCACAGATATATATATGCAGTTTTTATATATATTATTTATATATTATATATGCGCGGTACTTATTGGAAAGCGGTCAATATCAGTGATAGAGCTAACATATTTAGGTGGATTGATGTGAGTTTGTGACCCTGGGTTTTACGCTCTTTGCGAGTTTTTATGACGATCGCAAATACCGTGAAATCTAATCAATTCAACTATATATATATATATATATATATATATATATATATATATATATATATATATATATATTAAAAGGCTTTGCCATTTTTATGGCATCGAGCACTTTTTTTGCCAGTAAGCCATTTTTGGGCAGATTCTCCTTAGAGAGACTGCTCATTTTTCTATAAAATTCTATATTCTCTGACGTGACTTTAGTGGCCCAATTTAGTAGAGCACTTTTTGAGTCTGAAGCTTTAGTTCCTTTACTGTGGTGTTATTAGCTCATATGTCACTGAGCAATTTTCTTTGCCATACCGGCAGCCTTTTATGTTTTGCCTCTCCCCTCGGCGTATTTAGTTGGTTCGCCATCTTGAACTCGTCTGGTGGTATATAGGGTACCCATTCGACCAGCCACCGGCCGCCTGACGATTGCGTGAAAAACGCATGAAACTAGTAGTCGTGGTCGGTTACTGCCTATCAGGTTTTCTACTTTACTTTCCTTACTCTCTGCCGTGCGACGATCACTTGTGGGTAGAATCTATGACTGATGCCAAATCGTTTGGGTTTCGATCTCGGCTTGAAACAATCGAATGTCTAGCCACTCTGATCAGCTGTGATACAGCGAAACAGTCCTGTCTGTGGATGACTATATATATATATATATATATATATATATATATATATTTCATCGAGTCTGAAAGAAACCTCAATAGAATGCAGAAAGCATTGGAGGGCCGTTTCGTCCTATATTTGGGACTCATCAGCAGTGCGCATCCACTACCGAGAATTGAAACCCTGACAGTGAGGTTATCATGCAAACGTTATACCAACTTTTCCAACGGGCCAAGTTGGAAAAGTTAGACGTTTGCCGTGGACACTGAGGTTAACATCGATTAGCGACACTATGGTTCATGCTTAAACGCACTCTCCATGGCCTATAGATTGCATTTATGCATGAACCTGTCTGTCACCGCTCGGTGTTGACTTTGGTGTCTACGCGCTATCCTGCAGACTGAGCACTTTTACCCATAAATGTAGTATACCTTAAAACTAGATTTTATAACAAAGGGACTGATTAATACGCTTCTTTATCTACGCTCTTTTAAACACTCTGCTGTCGGCTAATTTAGCGAACAAACTCTCGCGTTCTGTTTTATTTTTGACGTACTTCACCGTTAGTTCTATTTCAAGTCTTCCCACGAGTGGCGCGCAACACAATTATCTCGATTATTCTTGTGATAGAAGCACTTGTCATAGCAAATTAAGAATTAATCAAACACGTAGAGAGATCAGATGGGAAATTATAATTATGAACAAAAAAATTCTGAATAAAAACAAATAAGAATTATAAATAAAAGATATGTTTAGCTTTCGTTCCGGGAACATCACTTTTTTTATATTGGCTTGTTTGATGGACTCCGACCGATGAGACTATTATTAGTGAACTAGTAAGGAAAATCATTGCTGGTGTAGTGAATTCAGTCTGCATTGGATGTTCTATTGTTGTAATTTGGTGTGGTAAGTATTTATACTCTCTAGTTTGTTTCTCTAATTAATTGTACTATCAGTTTTATTTTCCTTGTTGGTGTGCCGTGTGAGGTTTGTAGTGTTATGAATATTCAAGAGTGGTCTCCCTTTGCTTTGTTACTCTCATCTTTAAGTGAGCTATTTCTGTTTACTGGGACTATAAAAGGACACTATACGCGAATCTTGTATTCTCGGTTGAATAAAGCTTCTTAAAGCCTACATCTGCGTATTTTTGTCATTAGACGTAGGTGTGCCGTGAAAAATTTTAAAGTTCGTTAATTACATTATTTTTTAAAGAAGTCCAAAGCACAATAAGTGTACATATCAAAATCAGACCCGCCTTTAAATTGATTATACGAGTATATCATTGTTAAATATAACGTTCTAAACGTCATATTTGTGCGAATCAAGCCGTGCTGCAATAAGCAATATCAACAAGCAAAATAGAATCATTAGAAGAAGATTTAAGAGTATACCTGTCCAAAATTCAACCTTGCAAAGAAGATATTCCAAAAAGAACGTAAAACCTAGATATCTCATTAAATGCCAAATTATAATATACAAAAACATAAATAAATATGTTTTTCTTAGGAATTTTATTATCTTTTAATTATAAATTATAATAATTTGGTTTGTTTGTGCTAATAAATCATAAAAAATATACACTGTTTTTATCATCATAATTTAAGTGTTTAAGTATAGTTTCAATTGTGCCGTGAGATAAAATAAGGTTGAAAAACATTGGTTTAAGAGAATAATTTCATAGATAGGAATGTATATTTTTCTTAATTATAATTTATAATTAACCGAAAAAATGATTGTTCGAAAGCTGAAAATATAATCAAAATTGTTTTAATTTTATTTAATTGTAAATTGTTTTTTTTTTTTTTTATATTAACTTTATGAAACAAAATATTAACTGTTTAATTCGAGTTTCTTTAAATCTTATTTCAGGCAACTTCCAGATTCCATCCTATTAGTATTTCTGAGAGAGAACTCATTTTGGCGCTTTTTTGCATTTTTTCAAACAGAAGATTGTTTTTATAAAACCCGTAGGAAATGTTAGTATATGAACAGTGATGTTCGAAACAGCAAGTTTTAATGATGAATGTAGAGTCACATTGGATGACCTGGATGGATGAATTAGATGAATGTCCATTGGATGGCCTGGATGGCTGGGTTAAATGGATGTACAGTAGATGGCCTGGATGGCTGGGTTAGATGAATGTACAGTAGATGGCGTGGATGGCTGGCTTAGGTGAATGTACAGTAGATGGCATGGATGGCTGGGTTAGATGAATGCCCAATGGATGGCCTGGATGGCTGGGTGAGATGGATGTCCATTGGACAGCTTATATGGCTAGGTTAGATGGATGGCATTTGTATAGTCCGGGTGACTGGGTTAGATGGATGCCAGCTGGATAGCCTGGATGGCTAGGTTAGATGGGTGTCCATTGGATGGCTGGATTAGATGTCAACATTTATTTTAAACAGTATCTTATTTCATCTACCAGCCTGAAAATTCGAGAACTCTTATTAAAGAATAACGCGCCCTCCGGTAGAAATTTTCTCGAATTTTTAGACAGGTAAACGAAATAAAGTACTGTTTGAAATAAACGGGCATCTACTCAAATATGGGTATACACTAAAAATAGCCTTTAATGTAATAAAATATAATAGATAAAATACCATCAATTCTTTAGAAATATATATATATATATATATATATATATATATATATATATATATGAATGAAGTATATGTATGCGGCAATGAATGTCCATTGGATGTCTGAGTTAGATCGATGCCCATTGGATGGCCCGGATGGTTGGGTTAGATGGACGTCTATTGGATGGCCTTGGTGGCTGGGTTGAGATGGACGTCTATTGGATGGCCTGGGTGGTTGGGTTAATGGATGTTTTTCACTCATTCACCGTCTTCAGGCGAGTATTAGAGAAATTTTCCCAACCCAGATGTACCATGTGTCTGATCTAATTCTGTACGCCATTCGTCTGATTAGGTTAGATTTGTTTCTTTTATGTGCCATGTCCTTTCATGATGTGGGAAATCATGGCGCTACACAACGTCCTATCCTTTATAGATCTAAGCTTTATAATCCCTCCCAGTCCCTGTTCTCTCAGCCACTTACACAAGGTCAGGTAGATTACTAGCTGTTTCCCTCTTAACTCTCTTGGATTCAATATGTCCTGTGGGTATCAAATTCTACAAACTTTCTTTCCTTAGTATGTGTCCCAGAAATTTTAATTGTTTCTTTCTTATTTCATTTTTTCTCATTTTTTTTAAAACTTACTCATTGCTTACTTGTTCCGCCTGATATTTTCAGATCCTTCTGTAGAACCACATAATTCTTATCTCAAGTCTTCTCTTCATCTGTGAGAATATTGTCTCGCATTCACTACCATATAAGAAGAGTGATATTACATAGCAGTTCAGCACTCATTTCTTTGTTTCTAACGAAATTTTCCTGCTTCTTAATACATTTGCAAGTCATTATTAGAAAGCCCATATATATATATACGAAAAACGAATAAGTGGCGTCAACTTTTACACCATGTCGACCCTTACTGGCTTATTTAATGTCGAATTTTATATCGGGCACCCAGGGAGAATCAAACTGACTACTCAGTATTAATAGTCATCCAATCTAGAAATACGAACCATGACACAAATCTGAGACACCCTCTGCTCCCATAAACTGATCTGTTCAAATCAGTCATCATCTGAAGAAGGAGCTCATAGTACATGACCCACTTCCAATCATACTGCGTGCACAGTACTGCCATCTTTACATGGAAACCGGTCTTAGGTGCTGTTGTGATTCATTTTGTTTGCCTGACGATATATTGCGTTTCACACTTTTGTAAATTAAAGTTTTTATAGTTCGTCTCAATTTGTTTTGAAATAGACTTCAGTAGTTTTTTGTTTTGTTTTTTTTTTTGTTGAAGCGACACATCAAAACAACTAACTTAACTAAATTGGTATAAGTAATTATCAACGCTTGGATAGTTTGGATAGTTAATTTGAAATGTAACGTTTTAAAATATGGCATGATGGAGCTAACAAACTCTTGTCTACAATATTGACAACATTTAATTTCTGATACTGACGGAGACGGGCAAAAGTACTTGAAGAAAACAGAACAAAAGCGTGCATTTGGAGAGATTATCTACAATTTTCACTCGGATGTCCAACAACTTATTGGAAAATACAAAAAAATATTTAAACATTAAAATTAAACAGACTATGTTAGTTAAATTCAATACAATTTGTTTAAATGGACTCTCATTGTCAATATATATATATATATATATATATATATATATATATATATATATATATAGATAGAGAGAGAGAGAGAGAGAGAGAGAGTGAGAGTGTGTGTCTGTGTGTCTGACAGACAGACAAACAGACAGACAGATAGTATAGTTTGCTTACTCTGTCGATTCAATAGGGAATTATATTGCTTCTATTTAAAGAGAGTGAAGATGATTTAACAATCTATCCTCGTAATCGTAGTTTCTGACTAATCAAATACTGATTACTTATACCGATGGGAAATATGCAAAAGCCTCAAACACCAAGGATCTTTCCTCCCTCTCTTTCTCTCTCACACTATCTTTCTCTCTCTACATACATACATACATACATACATACATACATACATACATACATACATACATGGTGGAGTAATGGATAGCGGAATCAGAGAGCCGAGTTCGAATTCCAGTTGAATCCATTACATTCACTTACGTGCTAATACTCTTGGGAAAGGTGCGAATCGTCTTCTTCTCTCTCCTGCTATGGATAAATAGCAGGACAGACTGGGTTCTATAGCCTTGGATGGCAACTGGCCTAGGAGAAGGACAACTCTGAATTCAAAACCTGCGAAGTGTCGTTTGGAGACCTTGTGGCACGTAGTGCACCAGGTCTCTGTATTCGGCCCTTCAAAAAGTGTGGATGGTCCTGCACGAAACCTTCACCACTATAATCAATTCTCATGTGCTGTTGTCGGGCTGTCAGTTTCCTAGGAAGTGATCTGCTTGACCATCATACGTCGAATTCAACGGGAGAGTCGAGTATATATATATATATATATATATATATATATATAGATAGATAGATAGCTAGATACACACACATATATATATATATAAAACACAAACAAGTTTTATTAAAAAGAACCGACAAGTTATGTCTTTTGTATTATGCATTGTAATTAAAATTGTGAATATACTGTCTCGAAATTCATGTTGTGTTGTCTTGTTTAACTGAACTTCGTACAGTTATACATAATTTTAATCACAATCACAATACACAACACCTTATTCGAAAATTGGAAAAATGCAGCATATATATATATATATATATATATATATATATATATATATATATATATATATATATATATATATATAAAGTATGTGTATGCGTCAATTATTAATTCAAACAAGATAAAAAAAGAACCAATAAGGTCTGTTTATATTTTTTTATTGCATTTTTCCCATTTTCGAAAAGGTATTGTATATTGTGATTAAAATTATGGATAACTGTATGAAATTCATTTGAACAAGACAACACAACTTAAACGCCCATTTATTTTAAACAGTACTTTAATTCGTCAACCTGTCTGAAAATTCGAGAAAATTTCTGCCGGAGGGCGCATTATTCTTTAATAAGAGTTCTCGAATTTTCTGGCTGGTAGACGGAATAAAATACTGTTTAAAATAAATGTTGCGTCTACTCAGAGAGACTTAATAAAGAGATTATGCACTAGAGTATGGTGTGAACCTGTCCTCCTTTAATCCGGTGTGCTTTAGACCGTTCGGCTACAGAAAGCGTCACAGCCCATCAAGTTTCAATTACCGTTTTGAAAAATGCGCCGAGCGGTAGACGAAGAGTGTCTACTAAAACATGGGTATAAATAAAAATAAGGTTTGAGATTGTAGTTCTATGTCATTATGAGAAACCACTTTTAAGCATGGCGTTCTTTAAGCTACGGAATGCCATTGTAGAAAAGCCATACTCAATTACCTTATTTTAAAAAATAAATTTCTCTTGTTGGTACATTACAAAAATAAATTTAACCTATGAAGAAAGACGTATTTTCATATATATATATATATATATATATATATATATATATATATATATATATATATATATACAGAGAGCGAGACAGAGAGAAAGGCAGTCTGAAAGATGAGCATATCATAAAGTAAACATACGTAAGATTGTTATTAATTCTAATCAATCATAGTGCGCGAACGTTTAGCGGTATCGATTCCCAGCATGACACTCGTAAATTTCGGTATTTGTACCAGGAATTTATGAACTAGATAATCCTTTTTCATAGGTACCTCCGAAGATTCGCTAAAAATACATGATAAAAAATACATTTTAAAAATTTTATCGTCAAAGTTTTTGTTATTATTAAGAGGAATGGTCAAAGGATTTTTTATGTAATTTGTTAAAAATCCTTTTTAGATCCTTCGAAATTTTCGTTAAAAATCTTCTTTCTACGGTCTCAAGGTTGTACCATAAATTAGTATGGGAAATTTTAGTGTCTTTTTTTCCTGTGAAAAACACTGATTTGGAAATTCTTGCAAAAATCAGATAATTATCGGCTTTTAATGAAACTTTCAGGACATTTACAAATGAATTAAATTATTTTAGAAACCTAAAAAGCGAACAATTTTATAAATATATTTTTTGCATCGTTTAATTTCCACTTATTTAATTTTACGAAATGTCGAAAAATTCTTTTCTGTTGCGCTTAATATTTAGATTAGTTATATGGATAACCATTTTGGTTAAACAGGACTCCCAGTTAGAAAATCTGTTCTGAACCATAAAATAAAAAATGCAATAAAACTAAGACATTATTTAATTAAAAAATCTTTTGCTTGCTTTTATGTACACAGCATATTATGGACACAATTGTCTTAAGAAAATTTTTTGATGAATAATGAATTTTACAAGAATTGCTTTCATTTTTTTCATTTTAATTAGAGTAATTTATAAACTTTTAAATTTCTTTAAATTCTGTATTAATTTGTAGTGGTCAAGTGATAATCGTATTGAATTAAAACTGTATTTGTTAATCATAAACGAAAAAGCTCACTACAATTCAACGAACCCCAATATTTTAAAAAGAATTTTGAATTTTTTTATGTCTCTATGAAGTATAGCGAATTTTTCACAATACGGAAGTCCAAACGCGATATTATCAGAAAATAAGAGCGATAACTATAGTAAAGTTAATAATTTATGGGTAATTTTTTAACATTTCCTCAATATGTGTCTTCGAAAGTTCGACTATGAAGTCAAAGTATTTAAAATTCAATAAAATATTAGCTGGCTTAGGATATTTTAAATATTTAAGATTACTAGTTATATATATATATATATATATATATATATATATATATATATATATATATATATAAAAGGCGCTCACGTTATATTCTTAAAGTAAATTTTACAGTTATGTCCCCTTTAGAAAAATTCCCAAATATAAATCTATAAAAATACCAATCATCGTATTAAAAATGCTTTTCTACGATATTTAAACTAAAAGTAAGAAATAGTTTTTGAAATCAGATTTATTTAAATTAGCTAATATTCTACCGAGTAAAGCTTCAGAAAAGTATATTTTATTTTTAAAAGTTTTTTAAATAAAGAAAGTTACGCTGTATTTATTGCCGATTTTAGCGTTTTTACTGATAAAAAACTCATTTCAATCAATTTGAATTCAGCTTGAAATATAACAAAGTATTTTGTTTAGTTGAAATATTAAATTTAATCTATTAGCTTGAAATTAAAACTAAAATAAAAGCTTTAAGAAAGATTTTTCATTTCTAAAAATACATTTTAAAACCTTAGGTATAGTTTTTTCTTTGGAGATACGTACCTTTTGCATATACTTTCACTTGTACGAATAAACAAGTCCGACGTGCCTAGGGACGAATGAACTCTGACCGTAAACAGACAGGGATCGAGTAAGGATTTGTTTGGTTAACTTGAAAATAATTCAGATTCTCCACTGATTTCTGAAGAAAATGGTCTGTTACTGAAATTAGCAGTTTTAAGTCTACTGGGAATATTTGAGCTGCTTTTTTAAACTGAATGTCAACGCTTATGGCGAATAAAAAGATGTTTACGCTGAAAACGAGACTGTTTTCAATTTGTTTGTCTTCATGTTTCATCGGTTCATCTCTCTCGTAAACGCGCACACACTCATGCACTCTTTCTTTCTCTCTCTTTCTCTCTCTCTCTCTCTCTCTCTCACACACACACACACACACACATACACACATAAGTGCGAGTGCGCACTCATTCTCTTTCTTACGTGCTCATCCAATTTGGGATGAGAGAGAAGATTCTCGATCAGTGCATAGAGTGATTTGATTTATTTACTGCAGATAGAGGCGAACACAGAATAACAAATACATCTACATCGCACAAATGTGGCTGAATGTCTTGTAAAAACACAGATTATATTATTCAATAAGATTTATTAATATTTATTTATTTAAACCGCTGTTTTCGACCAAATGTATATCGTCACACACGTTCAATTAGGTTTGAAAACCATGCATAAATTTACACATGATGAGTCCCAAATATAGGACAAAACGGCCCTCCAGTGCTTTCTGCATTCTATTGAGGTTTCTTTCAGACTCGATGAAATAATTATATATATATATATATATATATATAGTCATCCACAGACAGACTGTTTCGCTGTATCACAGGTCATCAGTGTGGCTAGACGTCCGGTTGCCTCTAGCTAGGATCGAAACCCGACTGAATTGGTGTCAGGTGAAATTAAGGGTATTTATTTTTAGCTAAACACACAGTAACTGAGAGAACTCGACTCGATTTACCGAAGAGTCTTGTATAATATATCGACGACGACCAATATAATAAAGAAACTTCCAAATGTTGGACAGTTTTTGTCTTTATTTTCTCTTGAAACTAAAGCCATTATATGATGCTTGGAAAGGTTCATGATGAAACATAATAGACATTCGTTGTCTGTTATATTTAACAATATATGTTTGAGCAATGATCTGCTGCCCTATACACTATATATATATATATATATATATATATATATATATATATATATATATATATATATATATATATATATAGGTGGGGAGGGGTAGATGCGATTGGCAACCGTAAACTATAGAAGAACTTAAAATTGATCGCTGCATTTAAGTATTGCATGAATATTTAAGTTTACCTTTTAAAAGTTCAACGATAATTCTTCTGTCGCCACTTAATTTAAACACAATTTGATGTACGTAGGTCCTTATTCTCGTACAAAGAATTATTTTTATTTCCTGAGTGACTTTCGCTTGCTTTTGTAATTCATTTCTATTATTTCAAAATTTATTTCCAAGTTATAAAAATTGTTATCGTACAAAAACATTCGTCGCAAAAAGAATCACGTAAAAAAAAAAAAATACGAGTAATGAAAATTTTGGAATCCAAAATTTCGGGATTGTGTGTCCGGATTCGAACCGGGATGTTTTAAATTTGCTAACGGAGTCAGCCTGATTCCAAAATGGTATGATATATTAGGCTACGGCCCCTAGGAGTAAAGTTGAAAAGGTGTGACACAGTGACACACTGACATTCGCATTTATTATATAAGCTTTATTCTCTGAAAATACGCCTTGTATACAATGTGTAATTATATTCTGCAAGTTAACGTTTCCCAATAAAATTAGTATTAACTAACTGATGACTATAAAATTTGTAAGATACATTTATATTTATATGAGCGATATATCATGTGAGTTTCCGATTCTAATATATACCCATGTTAGAAGTATTGATAATAACTTGGGAATGTTAGATTTGACGCTGAAGGCATTTTTACTTATACATCTATCCAAAAGATATAAATCACAGAAACATGTATTCAACCAAAGCAATATTCTATTTACCTGAATAAATTATTTTATAATTACACATATTAATATTAGGAAATTAATGAAAAGTAGGAAAAAAATTTCGTGTGACGCGTTTCGCACTTTAGGACTTCATCAGACGTTTCCGTATGTTTCATTAAAATATTTCGGTGGTCGTTCTATATATTCTATTTGATAGACTCAGGGTTCTGAAATAATGTTAGCTCTTAGCTCTTTAGTTTATACTGATTATATTTTTAACTGTTCGTTGATGTGTGATAATTCTATCTATCTATCTATCTATCTATCTATCTATCTATCTATCTATCTATGCGATAGTCAATTTCATGCTTTAAATGTCGTCTGATGAACGCTTAAGTGACAGTCCCTATGCGGTCCTGATGTTTATGTCGACATTGTTTACATATACAAACGGTCTTTCCACGATACTGAGAGCTCCTTATAAATATAGCGAAAATTAACCTATATACTGAGTAATCTCTATTGGGGATCCATCCTTTGTACAATGAGATACTATTCAAAAAGTTCCTTCTAGAAGGATGCACTTCCACACACGAACATACGTGGATAATACAGCCGTCGACTTCCACCTGTTCTTCATCATGATACTGGGATCTTCACCGTATATCTCTCCAATTTCACTCGCTACAAACACAAGATCTTGTAAAAATAAATACCATTTTCTCAACACTAGAACATACGCATACACATGTTTTATATAAATATTAGTACGGGCACATGTGGTCTCCGTCATGACATGACAACTATCATAACCATACAACATATATATATATATATATATATATATATGTATGTATGTGTGTGTGTGTGTGTGTGTGTGTGTGTGTGTGTGTGTGTGTCTAAGGTATATTTAGGCAGCAAGTATTCATCCAAACTTTTTTGATTAAAAGGAACTGATAATTTCTGCCTGTTTAATTTTTTTCATGTATGTTTCTGATATGTCCTGGAAAGGGATATATTTGAACGAAGTAGCTAAGTGATTTTGGCTACTATAACCAAATAGAATATGGTAGCAGTAATCGTCTGGTACGAGTCGTAGTCGCAGGTAAGAAGTGTAGATCAATGGCGTAGTCCAATGGGCGTCGTTATAGACTTAGACTTTCAGTCTAAGGCTCTTTTGACTCTGTCGTACCTACACGACCGTCGGGATTAATGACGGACACCAGCCAATCATATTCCAGTGAGGGGGAACACAGGTGTACGCATATTCCATTATATCAGTTTCCAATTTGCGAATACGGTGTTAAGTAGTGTGCTCGAATTTGTGGATAAACTGTTGGAAGTTCCTATTGTGTTAGTGTTATGTTCAAGGACTTTCGATCAGCTCTGTCATTTTCAAGAACCAATGTAGTGTCTGTGTGCTATGCAGAATTTTTTTGTCTACATCATTGTATTCTTTGGAAAGTTGGAAGTTTGAAATTCCAGATGGAAATCTTTACTTTCTGTCTCTTATAAAAAAAAAAAAAAAAAAAAAAATGAAATTTAGAAAAATTAACAAAGGAATGCTTAGCATTAAGTCAATGCTGCTGATTTACTTTTTTCTTTCCTTTCTTACTTTTTTTTTTTAATATCATATTCCTTCAGGACGTAGGCGATCATGGGTCTTAACAGATTCCTTTCTTTATTTGTTATGACTTCTTCTGAGAGAGTGTGTAATTATTTCCCTTTGCCTTCTCTACGATTTTAAATTCAGGACAGTTCCTCTTCGAAGCAAGCTGCTATATACAAGACTAAAGAGCCATATTAACCCTGCTATTTAACCCATATATTGAGGGAGAAAAATAGGTCTAAGCCTTTCCCAATGCGAAAGTGAATACAGCAGACTAAACCGGAATTTGAACGCGGTTCTTTGATTCCACTTTTCCCGCCAATAACTGTTATGCTAGCCGCATATTCGCCTTTTCCTTTATTTGCTCAATAAATCACTTGTACAAAAAAAAAAACATTCCCTCGCATCTGGTGGCGGCGTCCGATGCTCCTGGATGTCTTCACATGAACCTTACTGAATGTACCGGCAAGTTTTAACGCTTCAAATCCAACCTGTCGCCCGGAGAAGACTCACTCTACCAACTATTAACTAAAAGGCTAATCATAAGTCATAGAAATACCACTTTACAAGCAACTATGGAGATAAAAATTTCTTGAAAAGAAAGAAAAGGGTCTGGCATGACAGCAGAAGCGTTTTGAGACTAGTGTTTTGTTTTCTCTTTTACTAAACCCCGATGGACCAAACGCGCACAGAACTGATGTGGTCTGACGCCTGGAAAACGTTTTTCTTTGATTCAAAAAGATAGGAAGTGATACTTTAGTCCAAACAGGTCTCATTTCTCTCCCACACCAGTGGTGAGTGGCCGGATAAGATGACTGGCTTCTTGTGAGATTGACTGGCACCAGTAATAGGATTTGAATGGACGGCTTCAAGGGTGTTGAAGGAACTACCCGCTGATTTTGACGAGTGGCTTTAATCTTCTTTTCAAGTGTTAACAAAAACAAGATAAAAACTGACCAGTGGGTCTTAGTTTATTGCTCGTATCTTTAATACTTTTAACATCAATATATATATATATATATATATATATATATATATATATATATACATTTCAATTTTAAAAGTATAAACATCGACTGAATGCAAAATGCAGGCCTGAATTTTGTCTAGAATCCATGGAAACCAATATTTATAATTTGTCACGTATTATTTTTTTTATTATTGCATAAATATATTAAACATTTTTTCATATTGTTCGAATTACATAATTCCTATACGCGCATATATCAGTCAGATATGTGACATACGTGATACACGCTTAGGCGATCATGTATCTTTCGATACATGACTGACAAGACAGTTTTTTTCCCGCAGTAGGTTGCCATTTCTAACTGCTGCGGATCAGTTGCCATCCAAGGCTACAGAACCTGGTCTGCCCTGCTATTTACTCATAGCCGGAGGAAGAAGAAAAGGGTTCATACCTTTCCTAAAGTTATTAGCACGTAAGTGACTGTAATGGATTTTGACTGGAATTCGAACTAGGCTCTCTGATTCATCAATCCGAGATACTTATCCATTACTCCACCAAGCATACTTGATATATATATATATATATATATATATATATATATATATATATATATATATATATATATATATATATATATATATATATATATATATATATATATATATATATATATGAATTATTCATACAAAAACAAATACAAAGGTTAATGATTAAATTGGCGAGAAATCCATCGTCGCGAACAATTCAAATAATATACAAAAACCCCGAACCTGTTATGAATGAAAAGATCCTTGTTTTTATAAATTTCTGTTGCATTAATTCTTATTTTTACTACAAGCTTTCGTCTGTTCCTACAGACATCTTCAGGTATGGAATAGATGTTGTTCTTGTTTTTTTCTCTCAGTAATAAGAGGACAACGAAAATATATGTATTGTTGTATCCGAAAAATGCTATTGTTTTTGGAGCGTGCAGTAGCAACGCTGAGTTTGATTTTAAATTTTACAATTGTGCGTTCTTGTACAAATATGGTGATAAGCGAATTCTTTTTTACTGGTAAATTTTCTGTCAAAGTGGCATGAACTATATTGTTCAATAATTACAGTAATGTCGCACTTATTATCCAAAAGTTGCACTTGGATCAGTTATTTTAATTTCAATAAAGGTGCAATTAATTTACAAATTCATGAATTATTCATACAAAAACAAATACAATATATATATATATATATATATATATGAAATGTGTGTGTGCCTGAGTCGGCGTCTGCAACATGAATTAACTAACCATTCTAGCATATATATATATATTGTTATACATCTGCATACAAATGAACGGCTAATCGTCTTCTGAGCTCACTCGTCTGCTAGGGTTGTTAGCTAATTCCTATTGCAAACGCCGGCTCAGGCACATTTTTGTTTGTTTAACCCCCACAGAGCCGACTTGTGGTTTATACTGTGATTATGCTGAGTGGACCTTCTTTGCAGTTTCTGGAAGAGAGAACGCATAATTTGGCATGATCAGCAATTTGAACAACACCAGTACGTTCAAACCCTCGATCACGATGAATCGTTACTTCGTGTTAGTACAACCATCGACGGCTTCCGAACAGTTGCGTCGACTCACTTTCATTCTCATAAGGTTTGGGGTCAACCCTTAGTATGGTTTTCATGCACTTCCTAAAGGTACCGTACGATAGGATCGTCTCCAGCCTCAATAAGCCACCTTCCTGACAATTCGACCATGACGAGAATCGAAACCGGTTTTCACGGTCGGAACGTTCTAATCACCCAGCCGAGACCCCATATACATACGTAATAGTAATAGCTGATCACTTGTATTCGTATTTAAGGATACCCGTCTACTAGAGCGGCTAGCCAATCCCTATCGCTCAGGCACATTTGTGTTTGCTCAACACCCACACAGTCCACTTGTGGTTTATACTGCAACTATGCTGAGCAGACTTTAGTTACAATTTCTGGGAGGGAGCGTGTTATCTAGCGTGATCAAGGCCATCACACTCAAGCACTCGGCTACGATGACTTGTGGCTTTGTGCTAACACAGCTATCGACGGCCCTCAAGAGTTCCGTCTACCCAATTTCCCTCACAAGGCTTAAGTCAACTCGTGGCATGGTTTTCAGGCACTTTCCTCGATCCATTCCGATAACAACGGGAAGTCTCCTTCCCGACAAATCGACCTATAGTGAGATTCGAACCCGGGTCACATGGTCATACGTACATATAAACATAGAGGCACATGCATATAAATGTGGTGTCGCCCATTTCATTTCTTATCTGCATACTGGTAGTTTGTTGTTTACGTATCCTGTATGAATTCACTAGTATGAATATTCACTAGACTTTTGGGATCTAGCTTTATAATTCTTCTTCTTCTTCTTCTTCTTCTTCTTCTTCTTCTTCTTCTTCTATGTGCTGTGTCCCCTCAGGATGTGAGTGATCATGGCTCTCTACAACTTCCTGTCACTCTTAGTAGAGTTTACCTTTGCTATGTTTCCTAATCTCCGTTTTGCTAGCCATTTACACGAGTCCCTTAGGTAGGTTATGCGCTACTTTCCTCTGTCCCCTTTACCTTCAATCTGTCCCCTTTACCTTCAATCTGTCCCCTTTACCTTCAATATTTCCTGTGGGTGTCAAATTCTCCAAGTTCTCTTTCCTCATTATGTGCTCTAGAAATTTCAACTGTCTGTTTCTGATTCTAAGTATAATTGTTCTTTTTACTTCCATTTTCCCTAAAACTTCGTCGCTGCTCACATGTTCTCAGCATCCTTCAGTAGAACTAAATATATGTTGCCTGAAGTCTCTTCTTCATCTGTGAGGAGATTGTCGAGCATGCACAGCCCTATGGAAGGACCAATATTACATAAAAGTCCAGTTATCTTTTCTTCGTTTCTAATGAAATTTTCTGGTTTCTTAATACACTTCTTAGCTTTTGGAAGACATCTTTCGCTATTCCAATGGGTCTTCGAATTTCGGTGCCAAATTTTCCGTCCTCTGTTAAAGCACCCACTTCCTAGAGATTTAAATTTTTGTACTTGCTTGATTTTGGTTTCTCCAATTCGTAGTTCGCATGTTGGCTTCTTCCTTTTGTTAATAACTATACATTCTATATTCTTAAAATTTATGTTAAGTCTTTTCTACTCGCTTTCTTTTACTACCTTCTGTAGGAGTTCATGTACTGTCCTTTCTATGTCTGCCAAAATATGAAAAAAATTGTTGAATGAATAACGTCTATATTTTTTTTTTGCTCATCTGATCTTAATAATGGCCAGTAGAATGATCGAAACAGCTTGATCTCAGATATTTGCAATGTATTAGGTAGGTGCAAAAATAATGACGTAATAATGTCGTTTTTTGACGTCACAAAACGACATTATTACGTCATTATTTTTGCACCAACCTAATACTTACACCAATTAAGTTCAACCATGCTTTCTCTTTATTAGGTTGGTGCAAAATAATGACGTAATAATGTCGTTTTTTTGACGTTAAAAAATACGTCACAAAACGGCATTATTACGTCATTATTTTTGCACCAACCTAATACTTACACCAATTAAGTTCAACCATGCTTTCTCTTTTATTAGGTTGGTGCAAAATAATGATGTAATAATGTCGTATTTTGACGTATTTTTTAACGTCAAAAAACGATATTCTTACGTCATTATTTTTGCACCAACCTAATCCATAAAGTGCGGTTACATCTAAAGTATTTTCCTTCTCTTTCACTTCCAGTAGCCCCCTTACGTCTTAGTGACATTATCGTCTTACTTGGGGTGAATTGATTAAAAAAAAAAAAAAAAAAAAAAAAAAAAAAACGAAGAACACTTTTATCTAGGTTTATTAAAGGTTCCTGCGTCAATATTATTCGATTAACAAATATTGTTAATATTATAACTTCCTATTGTAAGGTTATTGTTATAACACACATAAGTACTTGGTATAACGTAATTAGTTAAATATTCTATATGCGTAATGCTTAGGGTATTGGCATAACACCTGTATAGTTAGTATGAAGATTGACTCCAGTACGACTACAGGGATTTACAGGTCGCCCCACTACGGACTAGTTCTGGCACAAGGTCAAGTTTTATGCCGGGAACACGATGTTTTCCACCCGGGCCACTGATCAAAATTTACCCAGCCCCCGCAAAAGCGGATTCGGATACATTACTTGTCTGTTTTTTTTTTTTTTTTCAGCCGAGTCTCTATCCGAAGACAGAGTCCTGACAGAGTCAGCCCCCGCCTGAAGACGGTAGTCTGGTTACCCTCTGCCCGAAGACAAAGATCTTGTCTGTCACGAGCCTGACAGCGAACTGCCTGATTCCGATGCAACTACTGGTATTTACCGAATCCTCCCCACAAGGCCGGTATTCATGTGGGGCGATTCCGAGACCCTAAGCTCGGGTAAAAATTTCCCTTAGACTACGAATATACCTGGTCGGATTCGTCTACCTCCTAAGACGAGACTCAACCCGCAGGCATAGCTTCGTCTGGGTCCCTATCTGCCCGAAGGCATAAAGTTCGACAAGTCTGTCGCGGGCCTGGCTGACTCCGATGCGACTACTGGTATTTACCGGTCGCCCCACTGCGGACTAGTTGTGAAACAATTTCAAGTTTTATGTTTCCACCTGGGCCACTGGTCAACATGTATCCAACCCCCGAAAAAACTGGCTAGGGTACATTGCTTGTCTGTTTTACCCAGCCGAGGATCGATCTGAAGACAGAGCCTCGACTAAGTCACCCATCGCTCGAAGACGGAGGTCTGGTCACCCTCTGCCCGAAGCCACAGGTCTTGTTTGACGCGAGCCTGGCAGCGAGCTCTCTGAATCCGATGCGACTACTGATAGTTGTGACACAAGATCAAGTTTTATGCCGGGAACCCGAGCATTTCCACCAAAGCTACAGGTTAAAATTTACCCAGCCCCTGTAAAAGAGGGATCAAGTACATTGCTTGTTTGTTTTTCTTAGCCGAGTCTCTATCTGAAGACAGAGCTCCGACTGAGTTACACTCTGCTCGAAGACAGAGGTCTTCTCTGTCGCGAGCCTGGCAGCGAACTACCTGACCCCGATGAGACTACTGGTATTTACAGAGTCCTCCACAGGAGGGTCGTGGCACAAGACCGGTATTTAATGGGGCGATTCCAAGACCGTAAGCAAGGTCAAAAATTCCCCTCAGACTGCATACACGGAGTCTACCTCCTCAGACGAGACTCTGTCCGTAGGCATAGCCTCGTCTGGGTTTCTCTGAGAGTTCGAAATGCCTGTTGCGAGAGTCTGTCAGAAAACTGTCTAGCGTAGGTACGACTACTACTCCCGACCTCATAACATCGAACTCTTTATAGTATTGGGCGAGTTCATATAGTCACAGTTAATCAAATAATAATTTGTTAAAAACGATTGTATTTCCTGGTATCAAATATGTTATTTTTTTCCGAAATAAATCTAAAAAAATTATATTACATTTTACATATCAGAGATTAACTTCATGTATATATATATATTTTTTTTTTCTTGTTTTTATTTTATGTGTCAAAATAAGGTTATTTCCTTGAAGCCAGAGCGCCTCGACGTCGGGAAACATATCATGTCTATACTTGTTCGTAATTCAATAGGTTCTTCAAAAATCTGGCTTTGGAGAAGCCACCAAATATCCGGGTACTTTCGAAAATTAGCAAACTGTTCCCACAAGCAATTGTTTGACTACCAAATTATATTCAGTCATTATCCGCATACTACAGCGACGATAGATAAAGGCGGCTGTCGTAGAGTAATGATAAATGTACTATTGTGTCTCGAGTTCGATATTCAATAACCGTCACCTTTTTCTGACCCAGTATTAATTTAAACAATGCGCAGTAAATATAATACACACGCACATACATACACAGACATATAGTAATTTTATTAACTGCATTTTTTAATGCGACTTTATTTTTCTATTACTATATAAACATTGTTTTTATTAGGTAGACGCGTTTGAGTTGTTATCCGTGTTTAAACAAAACGTTCGAGGCATGGAAATGATAGTCAATATGCAGTATTCATACTTATAGCCACGCTATTTATTTATTCAATCTGTACACCCCATATATATATATATATATATATATATATATATATATATATATATATATAAGAGATCTGATCAAAACACACGCACTCTCTCTCTTTTATATATATATATATATATATATATATATATATATATATATATATATATCAGTTAGTTATGTGCCATGCGTGATACACGCTTAGGCGATCATGTATCTTTCGATACATGACTGGAGAGACAGATTTTTCGCGCAGTAAGTTGCCATTGCTTTCTGCTTTAGACCAGTTGACATCCAAGGCTAATGAACCTGGTCTGTCCCGTTATTTACCCATAGCTGAGGGGAGAAGAAGAGGATTCATACCTTTCTCAATGGTATTAGCACGTAAGTGAATGTAATGGATTCGACTGGAATTCGAACTCGTCTCTCCGATAGTGGCTCGAAATCATTTACTATATAATACTATTTTATAAACAGTTATAGTTTAACGTATTTTTCAGTATTCATATTCATTTTGGTTTTAAGTTTCTATTTATTTTATTAGTTTTATGATTGTTTTATTTTTAGCTTTTTATTTTATAGTATTTTGTGTATTGTAACTTTTGTTATGCCTTGCTAACCATTATATAGATTTCTTTTTTTACAAGAAAATATAATAAAATACAATAAAAATCGTAATCACAGTGCCTTGTCAGTGATCTTCAATAAAACTTGTTTAAAGAGGGATTACTTCCCAATTATACAATTACTGCACACACACGCACACACATACATACATACATATATATATATATATATATATATATATATATATATATATATATATATATATATATATATATATATATATATATATATATATATTATAAATTAATTGATTTAAAATGTTTTTTTCGCTACAAGTTCTAACCATGTTTTAAACATGGTTAGAACTGTGTAGCGAAAAAAACATATTTTAAATCAATTAATTTATAATATTAATGCTCTGTAAATTTACATCGAGCACTATTTTGTAAAAATAAAATATCTATAAGAACACCGGATTATATATCTTACTGTTCTTTTTTTTATATATATATATATATATATATATATATATATATATATATATATATATATATATATATAATCAAATTATAATTAAAAAGTAAATAATACAAATATGAATAGTACCACTTTGAAAAAAAATACTTTTCAGTGATTACTTTTTCAAGCACTTATCACTACTTTTTCATATCTTTGCACAATAATAACTACATGGGTTTTCTCTTTTTCATTCTCATCTTTAAAGAATAATCTTTGCTCGTTAATTGCTACAATCGCAATTCATCTCTGAATAATTTCAATGGAAGCAGTTTTTTTCTTCTATTTATTGTTCTGTAGACCTCCATTACCCTGAATAAGCATCAGATTAATGCTCAGTTAATATAAACAGTTTCGTTCACGACTTTCTTACTGATAATTTCCTGACATGAATCATTTTATGTAAACTGAAATTACAGTAAAATATACATTGTTCATCTCTTACTGACTGACTCATTTGAAGAAATGAAAGAAAATAATTTTAAAAGAAATTTTATTGATATAAAATAAACTAAATATTAAAAGAAAATATATTGAAGAAGCGGTTGACCTTTTTTTATCATTCAAGCATGTAAACTGTTGCTTCCTGAATTGGAGCCGTATCAAGAAAACAGAAAGCGTTTAGCAAGGGAGGAGGCTGGAAGTTTAAATGCATTGGTTGTTGTTTAAAAAGTTAAAAAGAAAATCGAAGGAGAAATGGAAGGAAGATAATGGTAGAATGAAAGAAAGGAAGTGAGAATAAGGATAGAAGATAAAGAAGCTAATGGAAGCGAAAAATATCGCAAGAAGAAACCGACGAGGAAGCAAAACAAAGGAAGGGGAAATATTCATTTGAAGAAAAAAAAATAAGGGATGGAAAACTATAAAAAAAAAAGCTGAAAATACAGGAAATGATTTAAAGTAACAGAAATAAGCTAAAAATTAGAAACAACAGTAAAGTGAAAAAAAAAAGATGACGATGAAAGTTGGAAGATGGCAGCAAAGAAAAAGAAAAAGGAGTGTTGGAAGGAGAAGAGCAAAGATCGTGAGGTCAAAGAAAGAAAGAAAGAAAGAAAGAAAGAAATAACGAATGAATGAAAAAAGAAGAAAAAGAAAGAAAAAATGAAAACGAAAGAAAAACGAAAGAAAGAATGAAAGAAAGAAAAAGATGAAAATGGAATAAAAATCGAAAGAAAGAAAATCAGGAAGAAATAAGAAAAAAACTAAAGGAAGAATGAAGAAAGTAATGAAAAAAGAAAGGAAAAGAAAGAAAGAAAGAAAGAAAGAAAGAAAGAAAGAAAGAAAGAAAGAATAAATAAATAGAAATAACGAAAGAATGCGAAGGGTTGAAAAGTGAAGACATGGGAGAAGAAAAGAAAGGTGAGAAAGAAAACATAGGGAAGAAAAAAATGGTAAAAAATAAAGTACATTTTGTTATCACGTCTAAAAAGTAATAAAATTCTGACTTCAACAATGCACATCATATAAAGAAGTTGAAGGAATTGTTGTCACATTTGATATCCTCCCATACATTATACTTGTCATAAATTTTAATTCCATTACTCTAAAATCAACCTTAAATGAACTCATATCAAACCATTTAAGAGGGTGATTGTTCCTTTGCCTGCGGTTGCCTGAGAATTTATTCAAAGGCTAATAAAAGGCAATTTGAGTTCAATGGGAAAAAAAAGATTATTTCGTCAGTGTGTTTCATTGTAGTAATTTGTTGATTTATTTAGTAAGACTGACTTACACACGGTAGGATAGCAGGTAATGCAACGAGAAAGACTGCGTTGCACCAATGACACGTATGAGTAGGGTTTGCTAGCTTTGAAAATCAGTATTTTAGAGTTTTAGATCTTCTTCCAATTTCTGAGGTCGTCGGCAAGTTTGCAACAATTCAACCCGCAGGATGAAGATGATTCTACTTAAAAAGATTTTCAGACACGCGCGTGCACACACACACACATATCATTATGCAAGAATATATATATAGGTACCTTGCAATTCTTAAAAACAGTAATGGATTTTTATTTATTAATCCGACAGATGTTATCACTTTAAAACGTTATTATTTTAGTAGATAGACCCTTAAACAGTATATTTATTTATTTTTGTCTACCGGCTTGAATATTCAAAAAATCTTAAAGAAAATTATGTGCTTTTCAGCAGGATTCGAATCTGTGTCTCTTATGGCAGGGAAAACCGTCGTTATATCCGACGTGTTTATACTGATTCACCCATAAAGGACATTCGCCGAGCAAGTATGACTGAATAGTGGCTTTAAGCGAAATCCCTTTCGTCATAGTTTCTTCAAATTTCATATTTACTCAGTTTCGTATCCAAACGTAAACAATCCAATTTCTAAATAAGTAATAGAGTTTTTATTTATTAATCCGACAGATATTACCTCTTTAAACGTTACTTTTTAGTGGATACTTATATCTGAGTAGACGCTACGTTGTGATGGAACAACGACATCGATGCCGGCTTTGACCCAGGAAGAAACCTATGTGGCTCAGTTCTTAATAGGAACGTTATGAATCTCATCCCAATTGTTGTTGCTTCTCACACTCAATCACACTCAGATGATATCTAGATATAAAAAAAAAAAAAAACTAAAAAACAAAAAAATGACAACGGGGATGTTTTTTGTTTTATGTATCAATGTTTTTTGTATTATGTATCTTAGAAGAAGAAATTTCCGTGAATAGCTAAGTTGCTAGGAGATGGATATATATATATATATATAAAATTTTTCTTTCAATCATCGAGATAGCATCTCGAGACAGATTGCGAACTTATGACCAGGTTCTAGCATAACCATTGACGGGTCCCAAACAGTTTCGTCTACCTAATTTCATTGGTCAACCTGTGGTATATATTTATTTTGTAAAAATACAAAATTGTGGCACAAGGCCGGGGAGGGGGGAGGGGTAGCGGCTGGTCTTCACTATCTATGTTATACCTCGCTAATCTGATTCATGACCCATTCATACATTACAATTTACCCATAAGAGCTCGTCCGTCACCAATCAATACTCCATGTACCATAGTACCACATCCACTCTAGGGAGACCTACAAAACGCGCCCCGTGTCATAAAAATTTAATGATACTAAAGGATATATACAAAATTCTATGATGAAAAAATGAGAGGGGAGGGAGATTAACCCAATAACGAACTAAAATATTAACACAAATCAAATTAAACATAGGTCAACCTGTGATATGGAACGACTTGAAAAACGCACAATGACTGAATTTAAAAAAAAAAAATGCAAAGTCACTTGAGATCGCAGGCTGAATTTGCATAATGTACGTTGTCTTAGTATCAATCATGAAATTTAGTATTGGATTCGACAGAAATACCTCCTAAATATACCTCCCATAAATATCTTTAACATAATGGTAATATATTAATGTCTTCATCTAGCTAATGTTTTACCATTATGTGGGGTGTATTTCTGGGAGGTAGATGTCAAAGGTATTTCTGTCCCACACTGTATTATTGAGACATATTTTTGTCTTATTTTTGTCTTAAGCTTCACTGGTTTGGAAAATCCGCTACTCTAGTAACAGTTTTACCACAATGTTACCAGATTAGTAAAGCTCAACTTGTACTAGCCATATGTAACATAACAAAATCTTAAATGACCAGCTTTGTGGCTGAGATAGTGACGTATTTCCCAGCAGTACCAGATATTGGTTTTCGAGTACAAATAATAATCAGAATTTCAAATACTGATTTTCCGAGTTAGAGTTTACGTACCTAGATTGGCGTAACACATTCTTCCGTTCTCATTTAAACTCTATATGTCATTTTGTTATAAACTAAGCTTCGTAAATATCAATAGTATAAATAATTTGTATTCTAAACAAAATTTTTAATTCCTTATTGCGTGGAAATATGGAAATACCGAGTAATTCATGATTAACCGTTGTGGATCAGTGGTTAACGAGCTAACATTACGATTGATTTCACGTGTTCAATTTTCATTGATGTTTCAGGAATGTAGTTTTGAGTCTTGACTAAATTTAATAAAATCTTGATTACGCACATCTATGTGTCTGCTCATTCCCATATATCTTCGTCTGTACAGACAGTGGTTGGCAAAGATAGTCCTACTGAGAGTGAACGTGAGTTAGACAGGGATGTTTATTTATGAATGTATATGAAATACTATTTTTCTGTTGATGGCCAAATACGATAGCGAGACTCCAACGTGGGAAAAATATGAGCAGCGATTTGCTAGATTTGCGTATAAATGACGTCACAGGCTCGCCCTATCTTCATTCACAAGATTTTTAAATATATCAAGAACAGTTCTTTTCAATATTTTTTTGTTTTCCTTCTTCTGTTTTAACTCGGCGTTACTTGCAAAAATTTTTTGTTTGTCTTCCAAAAAATCTTCTTTATTTGAGTACTGTTTTCTGTTCCCATATACAGTTCTTTTGATGATGGATCACAAGTTTTCTATTGAATTAATACCTAGAGAGGCTGTTGGACATTCCATTAACTTCGTGCCTGTGAAACTTGGTAGGGGTGGGGGGGGGGCATAGTGGGGAATAATCATTTTTTTTTTCAGAAGTTTTAGTATGAATATAATCTATAGTTTAAATATTTTTCGTTTTGGCCGATACCAATCAAAAACGTTTGATCTTAACACCATAGTAACCTTGAAGAGGTCGACAATACTAGCCCCTGTTGTCTTCTAAACTGTGCTAGTTAACTATATCCTTGAAAAGCCCAATCTCTTGCCTAAAAATCAGGTTTATCCAATGAAAGTCTACATTCATCACAAAAAAGTTACTGTTGCGAAATCAGTGTTCATCTAATTATTTGCCAAACTTGCGCATTTCTCTTTAAATGTTTACTTAAAGCGGTCATTTGGTTACTCTCATATCTTTAACTAGTGCCCTTAATCTTTGTTCTCTGTTTATGTTGGTTTAATATCTTAAAAGACTGGAGACTATTCTATTAATTTGGTGTTTTTGAAATCTTTTCTTTTAAATATTTTGGTAAGACAAGCAATAGTTATGTTTACAAAATGTGAAGGATCAGTCTCTTATATCTAAGCTGTTTTGTTTAAGAACTTACAATAATCCTCTGCATTTATTCTGATCATTTATTCATCAACTTCGAAGGTACCTATAATCATATTACCTAAAATACTAACCCAAAGCATTACTACATTTCCCTATTGTTATTCTCTAAGTCATATTAGTTGGATATTTCCATGAAGGACCCAATTTTTACGCGGCCCAGTCATCAGGTGCAACTAATGTTGCTCTATGTCCGTTACTTAAAAATTCTGTTAAGAGATCAGTCCTCATGTAGTTTTTTGCCTAACTTACACATTTCCCTTTGTAATGTTTACTTAAAGAGGTAGTTTGGTTTCTTTTATGCCTACATCCAATGTCTTTAATATTCTACATTTTTTTCTCTGTTTACATTCACAACATCAGCTTCTCCAAATATTTTCTTGCTTTTGTTGCTTATTATATTTTTAATTTTTCTCAAATTTCTTTTTGTGATATTCTTAAAGTCGTTATTTTTATTTTTATCTTGCCAATATTCATTTTCTGATTGTTCTAGGATTCTTGTTCAGCTATTTTGCAATTTCCAAGTTTATATTCTCATTACTCAATGACTTTACACTATCTTATTTCTCTTTTGAGAATGTATCCTTGTTACAAACTATGAATATCTTTATAAAGGGTGTTCCAATAACTTGGACCAATTTTAAATGTGAATTAAGTTTAAGCGTCTAATGATTTTTTTCTTTTTCTTGGCGGACATTTAGGCGATATTATTTTTCACACATGACTGCCATGACTTAAATAACATCCAATGAAAAAATAAATAAAATTTTCACCAATAACACTGATTTATTTAGTGCTGACTTTGATCTGTTTTATTTATATCAAGAATGAAACACATCGCTATTTCCATGGCATTTGTTCTGACAAGCTACATTCTTTGGTTTTACCAGCCCTGACTTTTACAAATGGGATCCGCCATGCCATAGACACACAAGGATAAATCATCTTTATCCCCTTTATATTCCATTAACAAGAAGTAAGTTCAATTCTGAGAGCTTAATTCCGAGGACTACTTCTTTGTTGAAAAGACACCCAATGAGATGTTTTCCTGATCACTGCAATCTTGATCTATTCAAGTCTCGGGTTAACTGTTATCTTTCCTACATAAACCAATGAACAGCATTTCTTGACTTTTCTTACGTTGATGCAACACCATGCAGTAAAACTTTATCTTGAATGTCTCTTGGACCTTGAATTGGATGAACATTAGTAAAAACAAGTATTAATAACTATACTATTAAATGCATTTATTTGCAATATAATGAACAACACAAGTTGTATAATAAAATATCATATCATCAAATAAAATCTCACATCAAATTATTGTAAATATTTCTAAGAAAAACAAATAAGGTGAATTTTACGCGATATATTTACTAAAATGGTGAAACCGTTGACTCAAATGGTCAAAAGTTGACTCAAATAATAAAATCTAACACGAACAAATAAATTATTATAAATATTTTAATAAACACATGTATTATAAAGTGAAATGCATTGATATATTTATTATATAAATATCAGTATATACTGAAAAATATACCAATATTTGTAGTTTAATATCAATTTTATTACGAACACATTGACTTCCACAATAAAATATGACTGTATTTTATGGCGTATTTAGTCTGCAGGCTTAAAATAAAGTCACTAAAATATTGAAAGATAGTCATATAGAGTTTTATTTTGAAATATTAAGTATTATTCTTTTATATAACGTGTCCATTTAGGACGTATGCGATCATGGCTATCTACTAATTCACATCGATTCTACAAACTCATTAAGTAGGCTACTCATTGTTTCCCCTGCTTCTCTTGCCTTTGGTATATCATGTGAGTGTTAAATTCTCTAGGTACTCTTTCCGTATTATACGTTCCAGAAATATCAATGGTTTCTTTCTAATTTTAAATATCAGTTTCTTCATTGTTCCTATTTATCTTTAAATGTACATATTCGCTTCGCAGCATTCATTGGCCGAACGATATCTCTGTCGTTTCAAGTGTCTCCTTTATAGTGATTTTCCGAGCGTAGCTTGGATGTGGCACAAGGTCGAAAGTAAGGGGCACCCAGTGAGGATCGAACTCACTACTCAGTCGTAATAGTTCTAGCGAGACAAGCTTGCTAACCATTACACCACCTAAGTGTCTTCTTTATATGTGAGGAGAGCTTTCAGTAGTCATTGTCATGGGTTTAATTAGTTAAAGACTGGTATCCTAAGTTTTGTTCTTTGATTTTTGTGATTATAATAAAGTATTAGACGGAGAATCTTTTCTGAACAAAAAGAAACAAGAAAATATTCGATACCTTCAAACATTTCTACGCCTAAAAATGTAGTAGTCGTGTTGATTCACATAGTTTTATTTCAAGTTGTTTTATTCAGCGCAAAATTTGATGTTTTTTTTTTTTTTTATCCTAAAGGCGTCGAACAGACGACAAAGCAAGCTGGGTAGTATAAGTTAAAGCTTAGACGCAAAGCGGCCACCCATTTAAATAAACTTCTTAATTGTACGAAGCAGCAGTATAGATATCGCAGCGGGAACTGGACGCCATCAGATCGCACTTAAGAGACGAGAAGCTGCTTTTGACCTTCATTACCCTCGATATGGGTTTCCGGATTGAACGGGCCTCAGCTTGAAACTGCTTTGTTATTATCTAAACAACTCTCGACTGGTTGAAAAATATTATTGTTATTATTCATTATTCTTTTATGTTCCATGACCCTTCAGGGCGTGAGTGATCATGGTTCTCCATAACTTCCTTTTGTTGCTCTAAGTAAATTTTGACACTTTACCATCACTCTTTGTCGTGGTTTTGTCATCGTTTCACAAAATGTAGGTCATTCATTGTTTTCCTTTCTCCGCTTGACTTCAATATGTCATGTGAATGTTAAATTCTCTGAATTGTTTCTTTCAGTTGTCTCTTTCTGATTGTAAGTAATATTTTTGTTAGTTACTATTTTTTCAACTACCTTCTTACTGCTCACATATTCATATAACATTGATCAGTAGAATCACACCTCTGTCGCTTCAAGCCTCTTCTCTGAAATGACTGCTTAGTATTCACAGCCATATAGTTGAAATATCATATAGCATTTTGACATGTTGTCATGGTTAGTAAGCTAAATCAAACTCGACTGAGTAGTGAGTTAGGTCCTCACTTGGTACTCCACACTTTCAGCCTTGTGCCATATCTAAGCTATGCTTAGAAAATCATTTGGGTACTTCGACGTGGTGTAATGGTTAGCAAGCTTGTCTCGCTAGATCAATTACGATTAGTGAGTTCGATCCCCACTGTGTGCTACACACTTTCGGCCTTGTGCCACATCTAAGCTACGCTTAAAAAAATCATTTGGGCATATCGAAGTGGTGTAATGGTTAGCAAGCTTTTCTCGCTAGATCAATTACAAGTGAGTTCGATCCTCACTGTGTGGTCCATACTTTCGGCCTTCTGTCACATCTAAGCTATTCTTATTAAATCAGATGTTATGCACTTTTGTTTCTGACATTTTCCTCTTCACATTTTGCTTAATTTCTGGAGGACTAATACTATTAAATTGTTATTATTATTATTATTATTAATGATAATAATAATAATAAAGTAGAAATTATTCATCACTTCTTTATAGTCTTCCCTTGTTCATTTAAAAAAATATTTTGACCTCTGGTGATGGTAGACCTGGAGAGCCAGTTAAGGGTGACCTCGTTCTGGTGACTTGTGAGGCTTTTGTTTTGTGAAGAATAGGATCCAGTGGTTAATTTTCGACCACAGGCTGGTCGCATCCCCCACCCTCACACACACCGTGGGATGCACTCCTTGTTGAACCATCTGCTGCTGCAAACTGGTATGAATATCACCCTGAATCTGTTGTTGAGGAAGCAGATATTATCATCCTCTGGGATTTTTTATTTTATTAACACAGACCGAAAAATACAAGCAAATCGCTCAAACACTAATATTAAAGACACAAAAGCAAAAAGTCTGCACGCTGATCGACATGAGCGTACCAAGTAACCCAACATCTCTGCGAAGGTTTTTGAAAAAATTAAGCAAATACAGAGACCTGGAAATGGAAATATTAAAAATGTAACGATTAAAAACTAAAACTGTTCCAGTTGTGGTTGGAGCTTTGGGTCTGATAAAGAAAGGAGCTCAAGAACAAATCAACAAAATTCCTGGTGCAACAATCTCTCCAGGAAATGCCAAAATTAGTTCCGATAAGCACAGCCCAAATCCCGCAAAGAGCTTTATTCGTTTAAGTTCTTTTTTTTTTTTTTTTTCATAGTGTCTTTTGTTTAATTAAGGGGAAACAACACCAAAATCACATCCTTCTCTTGACTTGGTCATTGGTCCGATTTGGTATTTAATTATAAAATAAATTCAGGTCAAATTTAAAAAATAATAATAATAATAAATGTCTTGATGCTACACAAGGCATGTCTCTAACAACTCCTGATCTTAACTGATTGGAGGTCTTAACATGTTTTGTCTGGTTTAATTAAGATAGGCTACAGCAAAGATGCCGTTCAGTACCACGTTGCGTGACCTTAACCTAGGGTTTGACGAACTGTGCATTTCTGCTCATGTGTTGGATTAGTTGAGGAGCATTATGATCGAGTGCCGATAAGATTTTTTTTTTTTAAGTTTGAAGTATGAGATAGCCAGGGTGACTTGGTAGTCACCTTTAGAAATTTGAGAACACTCTCAATCGTAAACCGTCTGAATAGACTGAGTTATCCGACTTGAAACTATTTCTAACTAGACCCCATCTGCAAGCTTAAGTGCTGATTTTATCGAAAGTTGTCACCATATTGCGCACTTTTGGCTGTGATGCATGTGCTTGGTATACCCTTATAAGACTAAGTCATGATGGGTATATTTGGCCTCGTATATTTGTAACCCCGCGTTACTTTGTTAGCGTGATGTTCTCTCAATAAACAATAATAATTATAATAATAATGATAATAATAATATTGTTTTTCACAAAAAAAAAAAAAAAGAAAAGAAAAAAACCGTCTGGTGTATTGATGGGGAATAACGCTTTTAACACAAGAAGTTTTAACTAAAGTGCTCAAATTTAAGAAATAGAGTATCAATTGTAAACAAATAAAATAAGGAGCAACAAAATTTAATTAAGTTGACGTAAAAAAATACTGTTTTTATGTAACATGCTTTAAGCAATATAAAATATTACACATTAATAAATTCACTTGAATTATCTCACTCTCAGTTGAACGGATTAAATCTGAGAAACCTTGAGTCGAGAAGATAAGTTTCTTAACATATTATTTTATTTATTTACTCATGAATCATAAAATGTAAAAATGTCCACAAGGCACGAACATTTTTAAAAGAATTTTTAATAAAAACAATAAATGTTCTAATAATTCTAAAAAAAATTTGTAGCGATATTTGTCATGCGAATGCAACATCAGCCAAGAGTTGCCTGAACGGAGCATCCAATAAGGAACCACGTTATTATCAAATCATTGTGACACTAGCAAATTAAACAGCAATCTGTGGAAGATGTGTCATGATGTTTCCAGATATTATTATTTATAATATTCAAATGATAGGCGAGAAGCTACAGTTTCCGAAGAATTCGCCATCATAGAGATGTTTTTTTAGATACAGGGAAATGGAGAGAGAATCTGTATTAAAAATTATCAGCCTCATTACATATCGAAACATGGGGTACATAAAACAATACAACGGACTTGTCACCAAATCTTTTTTCGATGCATTTGTTGGAAGTCGGGGTTTAGTTTAAAAAAATAATCAAACATTAAGAAAATACTTAATACAATGAAATACAATATGAGGTTCTTGTCTTTGATTTTTTTTTTTATCAATTTTTGAAAGTCGTTTTATTGGTTCATTTTTCCCATGAACAGTATATTCATACAATTTTTTATAGGTGGGGGTGGCCTGTACAAAGCACAAGGCCAATCGCGGTAGAGGGTTACAGTAAGAGCCATTTTATGCGGATAGAAGAGGCAGATAACGGTTAATTCTAGGATTGAACAGGTTAATATTGCAGTAAACATCCTCTTGGGAGTCAGTTCCACAAAGCAATGGTTCGTGGGAAGAAACTATTCAAGTGGAACTTACTTCTCACCAATGGAATACGGAGGGAATGAGGGTGGTTTGCTACAATGGGAGTGGCATGGTGAGTTAGACTTGATGAAACCAAGGAATGCAGTCTGTCCCTTTCCATGGAAGTAGCTACAGAGCAGTGAGATGTTTGCTAAATCCTGTCTGTGTGAGAGAGGTTAGACGGTGGAAAATAATGTGTCATCTACAAGGAATCTGAGACGCTTTTGAACTCTATCGAGGCGGGAAAGTGGGGACTGGGCAGCTCCCGCCCAATTTATGACAGCAGTCCACCATTTTAGACTTGATCTAGCTCTTGTAAAGGTAGCGGATAACAGGAGGAGTCAGGTACTTACGAGAGTAGTACAGAGAACCGACCATTTTCCTTGCATCTTTAGCGATGGATCGTATGTACGAATTCCACAAGGTCAGTGGGGTTTAAGGCCCAATGGTCTCTCAAGGCACTGAGCCTCTCCGAGAAGGCATCCATTCATTGTGATTGGAGTCCGATCGGCGATGATAGTTTTCGATGCATTGAATGTAGCCCCACTGAAAAGTTAAAGCAAGATCAGATGAGAGATCAGCTGGTAATCTCTGATCATCACGAGTTTTGTAGGTGGACCCGTCATCGTCTTATCGGCATATATATTTACAAATGATCTGAGTATGTTCTTAGGCAGATCAGTCCTGTAAAGTAAAAAGAGGGTTGGTCGTAAGAGTGACCCCTGCGGGACGCTTGCGTTGATCGCCAGGGCCCCGGTGGACTGGTCATTAATAACTACCTTTAGGGATCTAACCGTTAGAAAGAACATTATAATTGAGTAAAGCCTTCCAGTGATTTCGAACCTTTGTGTCACACTTTGTCAAAGGCCTTCAAAATATCTAATGCTATGGTCTCTGAGGTGTGTTTGTCATCAAGAACAGTACATCTGCAGTGGATCTGGCCGATCGAAACCCGTACTGTTCGTCGCTCAAGATGTTGTTATTATCTAGGTACTCAACGACCTTATTGATTATAGCCTCAAAAAGCTTACTAACGATTGTGAGGGGACTGATGTGTCTATACTTAGAGGGAGAAAAGTGCTCGTTCGCGTACTTGAAAACCGGATATACGCTTAACACTTTCCACAGGCTAAATATCTTCGCAAGGATCGATATATATATATATATATATATATATATATATATATAAGGATCGATATATATATATATATATATATCTTTATAAGGATCGATATATATATATATATATATATATATATATATATATATATATATATATATATATTCGCAAGGATCGATATATATATATATATATATATCTTGCAAGGATCGATATATATATATATATATATATATATATATTTCGCAAGGATCGATATATATATATATCTTTTTGCAAGGATCGATATATATATATATATATATATATATATATATATATATATATATATATATATATATATATATATATATAATGCCTCATTACACAAAAGTATGAACTAAAAACAGAAAAATATTTAAGCGTTTTACTAAAACACTTGCAGTCAAAATTTTCCGGCACTCAATAGTTCGGTACTCTGAATTGAAAAAAATAAATCTCTCTTCTCTGACAGTTTTTAGTAGACCAAAATGTAAAACTTTCTTTAATTTTGACAAACCATTCACGAACTGGGTTATGACCTGTGCATACCAACATAGTTACAATTCACATAAGTACACAATATTTCTACGTTTGTATTTCATTTTTTTTATTCAAAAAACGATTTAAAAAATTTGTTTCAAATTCCAAAGTTAGAATTTGACATCGCAGTTCTTTCTGTTTTCTATTATTTATTTACTAACAGACTTCTTGGCTCCAAAGGAAGATTTATAATAGCGTTTTGCTATAATAATTTCCTAAAACAAACCCCCACACAGGGCCTACAATAAATATTTCTAGTAGATTAAATTTGGGACATGAGAGTTAGAAATTCAACAAAAAATTCGACAGGCCAGATAATGTTTCACTGACTTAATATAAATTTTATTAAAATTAATTCGGTTGTTTTGAAACATGATTCTTGGGTCAGTGATTGTGTGGAAATAATTAGTTTCGCATTTAAACAGGAACATAAAATAAATAATCGGATTATTTTTGTTGATTCAATTGTTCTTGTAAATTTATTTCACATCCATATAGATTGCCAAACTAGGTTATAAATTCTCACATAAAATGAAATTCTTTATCCTTCTAATGACCCAATTTTAAATGAAAGTATTGTACTCCACACTACATTTTGGCTACGGAAATCTGTGAAAAACATCGTCCCTCGTGTATAATACGCACTGACATTTTATGTAGTAACTACATTTAACATTTCAAATTTTGTTTCTAGTTCGTAACAAGTAAAACACGATTTTATATAGTTTACATTATAAATAGTGGATAAGTTCGCCAATCGCCCGGTTCACACTTCTTCCCGGTTTTTTGAACAGTAGAAGTTTATCCCTCGTTTAGGACAGTGTTCCCGGTTCCTTTTAAAATCTTTTAATTCTCTTTCATTCCCAGTAGCCCCTTGTGTCTAAGTTCCATTATTAGTTTGTGGTGAATTGATTAAAAAAATATTTTGAAAGGGACAAATGTATGGATATGTTCACACAAAAATGCAATAAGCTTGCAACGAAAATAAGTTTACACTTTAAGAAATAAAACTATAAACAAATATATTCCAATGGTCAGTGGGTTATTTGCCTGTAGCAGGGTAAAACAGCAGTGGACATTACTACGACGACATCGTGGCAAAGACATTAAAAAATGCTGTATCACAAACGCACTGAACGGCAGTGAAGGTGACATCTTTTTTTAGGAAGGACAAAATGACTCTGGACGATAACAACTTCCAATCTACAACGCTGACAATATAAAACTGTCATGGCGTCTATCTTTAACAGGAACATCCGTGAAATAGGTTAAAACATGCTTAATATCTATAGGAATAATTAAAAAGCAAATGCAGTGTTTGTTTAGTGAGCTTAGAGATATGAACCTTACTGAGCTAGATATGAACAGTCTGAGGTAGTTACGTTTTAGACCATAGATACTTTCAGTCATACCTTCCCGAAGACAGTGACACAAAAATATTTTGTTCTTGTGTATAACACGCACCCCTAAAGTTGCTGCTTAAAAATATGGGGAAAATGAATATCAATGAAATGTTTTACAGTATATCAAAAGAAAAATGCTACGCCTATTTCAGCTATAGTTAAAAAGACGGAGTACTGAACCATATTGCCAGGGCACACTTAGATAAGTGAGGGTCGCCGACAGAAAAACCTTGCCAATTCGTAGGTTAAGGATAGCGAATATGGCATTCTACTACGCACTGTCACAGAATTCCTAAAACACGAAAAGCGCTTTAGATAATTTAAATTTCTTTGTTAAATTTTGGTTTAATTTGAAAGATAATCGCCTAAAGCGAATCCGTATGAAAAGAAAAATAATTTCCTGTATATAAATAAAGTTTTTATTCATTTGTAAAACATTGGCACGTTTACTCGAAACTCATAGGCTTATCGAGGATTAATTCGAGGATTAATTCGAGGATTAATTAACTGGTTTTTGTTAAAATAAAGCTTAGTTTTTGCTTAAAACGCAATGAAAATAACGTTTATTTACGAATGGTAGCCTGTTATGTCATAGATTATCAACAGTAGTTTTATATTGTAATCCATCTCTTAAAAATCGCGCGAAAAATTTTAAATATAAAGAAATACAGAACACCAACAGGGCAATAACCAAGAATGTTTAAAAGTAAATTATCTTTCACCTTAAATAATCAATAATTCAAGAATATTCGATACGCTTTTATGAAATTTAATAGATATAGCGTCGATATTTTTCAGTTCCGTCTGAAATAAAATAATATGTTTTATTAAATTATGCAAGCACCAACCCTCAAAAAATATTTTTTAGTTTTAATGAATCATTTTCGGGGCGAATGTTTCATATGTTCACACTTCAACATATCTTTTTATTGAAATAACATCTTCAAACCAAAGATTTCGCGACCCACCCCTATTAAAAAGTATACACGAAATATCAAAGGGTGGGGCTGAAACTACCCCCGTTCGCATATTCAGTGGATAATTGAAAATTACATTTAAATTTTGTTGGTACTTACATACCGCCTTTAGTCTAATTAAGTAGAATGTAAGTACAGTGTAACCCGGATATAAGAGAGTTGTCGGGACCGGAGAAGTCTCTTATATCCGGGTTTCTCTTATATCCGGGTTTGGTCTATTTTGTTTAGGTAAGTATGGGCTCTAATTTGGGACCAGAGAAAATCTCTCTTATATCCGGGTCTCTTATATCCGGGTTACACTGTATATAGAGCAATAAAAAATTATTATGGCTATTATTTTTAATAAGTCAATTTTGAATCATACATAGAAATATATAAACTGCTTGATTAATAAACACTCAACCAAGTATTAAGAAGTCGAAGAGGTGGGGTAGTGCTATAAAATCAGCAAACCGTATTCGAATTTCGACTGAGATGTTTATAAGCATTTAGAAAAGGCATAAATCCACTTTCCCCTGCTCTTTGTTCAATTGCCGCATATCTAGAAAAAATAACAATGGCATGTCATGATGTCCGACGGAGTGAGTGAGCACTTAGGCCAAGTACTTTACCTACCCAGAGATTAACATCGAACTGCTGTAATTAATACTGAATTTTTACAAATCTATATAATTAATAACGTATTTTTTAAAATCTATAATTAAACCAGCTTTTATTTCAAGTTTTGTAATTAATACTGGCTTTTACTGTCGTCATTAATGGGTTTATGCTTAAATAAATGAAAACATTTTTCCTGAATTTGTCCTGCAAAAATGGAGCTAGGCCTAATGTACCTGTGCATCACTTATGCCGTCAAGAACTGTAGATATTCATACATCAACCCAATGAAACTGGTAAGGAAATAATCTATGTGTAATGAATTCCATCCTCACTGGGTGTCCGACACTAGCAGCTTTGAGTTTTGAGATAAGTTCAGTAAACACCTATGCATCGATCAAATAATTTGTGTCACGGTTTTTAGCGACATTGATCGCTGATATCAAAGCAGGACTTAAAGTAAACAGAAATATCAGTGAAAGATCAAAGTATTATCGATGTAGTATCAACTTAATACCAAAATGATTTTAAAAGTGATTTCTGTACAAGAGCAACATTTACCTTTTGGCTTATGTTTGATTTACTTTGTTTTGAACGGCGCCAATTCTGTCTGGACCAAGTTCATACGTGCAAGAACTAATTTTTGAAACTTATAAACATGTTCGCTATACTTGCGTATATTTCATTGTTTGAGTATTTTAAAAAAATATGAGATAAAAGCAAAGTGACCCTGTCTAGGTGAACAAACCATTGTTGTCATTTATTTGGTTTAACTTAATTTGGCAGAAGATCACAAATATGGGGCACTTATGATTGCTCATTACACAGTAATGGCCAGTAAAAATAGGGTGCTAACAATTAACCCACGCCTGAGTGCTTTAAAATTCTAAGACGCAAGGTGATTTTTTTAACATTTTTTTTTGTGAGGTGGAGAAAAGTCATGAGTCCCTAACGCACCAGGGTTGTTGGGGTACCATAGAAATTGCAGGCATCGTAGCAGTTGTGTGTTTAGGGAAAAATAACCAGAAGAAGACCATCCCACTTCAGGCTAGTTTTGAATTCAGTGTTTTCCTTCTTCAGGACTGGTTACCATTCAAGGCAAAGAGCCACGTCAAGCTCTATCGCCTGGTTTTTACTCCTCCCGGTCCTTTAAACGGTGTTTCCTGTTTATGATTGGATTTCCGATTCCTTCCAAATTCTTCTCTTTCTCTTTCACTCTCAGTAGCTCCTTTCCGTCTTAGTGGCATTATCGCCTTGCTTGGAGTGAATTGATTAAAAAAGAGAAAAGGAGGAAGCGATTCTACTTCAGGATTCTTTTGAATTCAAAGTTTTCCTTCTTCCAGACTGGTTATACCTCAAGGCAAGAAAGGCCAGTCAGACCTGCTATTTAACCCTCTAGGTGGTGTTGGGGAGAAGAAATTATTCCTTTCCCAGGGATACTTGTGTGAAAATGAATATAACGAAATCCATCAAGATCCGAACTTGGTTTGTCAATTTCTCTTTCTGATCACCTAACCATTACACTACAAGTAATTTAGTTTGCTAAAGAATATAGAGTACTGAACCATAAAAATGTGATTCGAAATTAAGCCACTAACAAAGGTTTTGACAGCCTGGGTTGCTAAGTATTTCTATACAGCAGGTACCTTTCCTTATTTAGGATTAGCTTAATCTGACACTGCCAAAACATGTAGAAGCAACCAGTAACGATAAAACTCACAAGTTGTTATGTAGTGGTTTCACAGTGGAGGCTTATATTTGTACTAAGTCGGTCCTAAAATAGGTTCGACGTACAAAACGTTAGGAACTTGATATAATAGGTAATGACGCAGTAATCTAATTGGGGCGGCTGATACTTTAATATCCGACTAACGGTCGTCCGACATCGACTGACTGACCAACTCTCTGCCGACTCGCTGAGCGACTGCTACTACTACACCTACTTATTATAGGTGGGAGAGTCTATTAACTATAGAATAGGTGTGTTCCAGTATAACACAAGTAAAGAGTTCGCTAACTCTTTTACTGCAGGTGCAGTTTCAGCTGCAGGTGCAGTTTCAGCTGCAGGTGCAGTTTTACATGCAGTGTTGCCATACATGGGCTACAAGAATTGTGCTACATTTAAGAACCCAGCACGAGGAAATTTTGAATTGAATTCCTTCTTTACTAGTAGTCTAAGTTTTTATATGCTAAAGTTCATCCTATAGAAGGCTCGAGAGCCACTCAAGGAGCAACTTACTGTTAAAATGTTTAAAATGAACGAGGTGCGCGAAATGAATGAAAGAGGTGACAGGAAGTGAAGATTACAGGCATAAAGAAAATAGATAACGTTTGATCTTTGACTTAAAATAGTTAAAATTGTGTTTAGGAAACAACCCACACGAGAGATTATTGTTTGAATTGAACTTCCTTCTTACAAATAGAATACAGAGGAAATGTGGGTGATTCAACTACATGGAAGTAAAAAGGTGTGTCTTAGTTACTAACACAGCTTATTTTAAATATATATATATATATAGGCCGGAAAAAGATTATGTTGCACTAATCTTTTTGGGAACCTTGCCTGACTTGAAAATCACCAGCTTTCGAAATACTGATTTTTCTCCTTTATTATGTCAATCTGTTCCTATTACTTTCAGTTCTAAGTAATCTCTGTTTCCTTATTATATTTCCTTGTTCATGTGCTCTCATTCATTTGCACAAGCTTCTTAGGTATATTACTCGATGTTTCTCTCTCTCTCACTCTCTCTCTCTCTCTCTCTCTCTCTCTGGCCTTCAATGTATCCTATTCTCCAAGCCCCCTTTCTTAATAATGTATACCAGATATTTCAACTACCTCTTTGTGATCCTAAACAAAAGCGTCTTTTTCGTTCCCATGTTTCATAAGACTTCCTCGTTGCTCATATTTTGTCCATGGAATTCTCAACATCCTTCTGTAGAACCACATCAAGATTCCTTTACATCTGTGAGGAAATTTTCCCGCATTCATTGCTATATAGGAGGATTTGTAACAGTTGCGAACTCTTATATTTGTTTCTAACGTAATTTTCTTAATTTTAGTTTCTGGACGTCATTATTCGATATTCCAATGCGTATTGATTCCTGCGTCACATTTTCCATTTGTCTGTTATGACACTTTACAGAGGGTTCAATTTATGTAATTGATTTTTTTTGATATTTCAGTTTGCAGCTGGAATCTTGAACTATCCCACTAATGACCATACATTTTGTCATTTTAAAATTGTTGGTTTATCTTTTCATCTCACTTTCATTTACTACCTTATCTAGAAGTAACTGCAATTTTTTAACCTTATTGTGTGACACGGACTCTGAAATTTTCAAATCAAATTAAAACATTCGCAAACTATAAGATACGCATCATCATAAATCTGGAACTGATAGTCAGTTATGTGCCATGCGTGATACACGCTTAGACGACCATGTATCTTTCGATACATGACTGACGAGGCAATTTTTTCCCGGTTGCCATTCTTTCTGCGTTAGAGCAGTTGCCATCCAAGGCTATTTTTTTCTTTGTCATCTGCCTATCTTATGTTGTCAAGATTGTGCTCAATAATAATAAATCACGACAGAACTTCTAGATCTGTTACGATCGCCTGGATGTAGAGGTTAAATAAATCCCTTGAGAAGACAAATCCTTGTCTTACACCTCTTTCTATTTTTATGTACTTGCTCAATTCATTTCCTATCTTTATGCTGGCGATTTGTTCCCAGTAAATGTTACGTGGTTCTAGAACTGACTCCTGGCACCGCTGTGTAATACGCAACTACTTCTCTTTCCCTTTCTTCTCCGATTATTCTAACTATTCCTTTTTATTTATCTCTTGCATCACAATAACCTTTCTCTCTTTCTTCTTTCTTATGTCACTCATCTTCTTATTCGTCTTTTACAACTCCTCTTCCTTCACTCAGCCATCCAAAACTTTTCAATGTCTAAACAGATTATCTTTCAACATTAGAAAAAAACATCTCTGCGGTTTACCTTCATAAAATATTCATTGTCTCCCCCGAACTAATTTATCTGAATCAACAATGTTTGTTATTATCCAGAACTAGTCAAGCGTCATACCAAAATCTGTAGCCTATGACAATACACGGTTGGAAAGATTTGACTCTGTCGCCATGATTGTCGGCTTTCAGCAGTTTCCTTGTGCTTCGTCTAGTTTTTGTCTCGCTTCTTTTATTCTTCAGTCTCCGTTTTCCATACGCCATCTTTCTCTGTTTAGAAATGCATTTTGAAAATGTTACTTTTTATATTTTATATTACAAATGTTTCTGCCAGAATAAATGTTCAGTGGCCCATAAAAATGGCTTTTTCATTTGTGATTATTTTAAAATTGTTATAATAGATCTTCTGATAAAATTTCAACGATTTCTTTTATTAAAGTGACTTACGCGCTATCTTTTAACATTTCATGTATTCCTTTCTGTAACAGAACGTTGGTAATAATGGTAGTAACATCTAGATTCTAATATTGTTTGCTCCTTTATTTTAAAATGAGTCAGGCTCGCCAAGGGAAATATTTAAGAAAACATGATTTCAATTTGAAGTACAAAGAAAAAATGGAAGCTTTGAATACAATAAATGTAAAAAAAAAAGAAAAGAAAGGAAAACGAAAATTGAAAGAAGTTACTTGATATTGTCAGACAGTCACAGGCCCGTTAAAAAACTTCATAACCACCGTCAAGAAGTGGAAGTTGAAACGGTATGAACCCTTCATAAGAGTCAACAATCTTTCCACTACCATCCGACAAGATACCAAAAAGAAAAAGAAGCAGTCAGTGTACAGGAAGATCAATTACAGAGACTCAGACATTGATACGTAACTTAGGCATATCGAGGGAGCTGGTCAGGTGCTCAGCTGCGCAGTGACCCTACAACCACATTTGATCATAGGGATGATGATGATTTGATATTGTAAACATTTCAAAAGTAATAAAAATGAACATTTCTTTTGGACTACTATATATTATTTTCTAATATTTCTCGCAATGACTCAGTCATGAAAAGGTAGATATGGATGAGCGAGGAGTATCACCGTTAGCTGCTCAGAAAGAGAAATCAACGAAACAAGTTCAAATTCCAGCTGAATTCGTTGATGATAGAAATACACTTGGCAAATGTATGAATCCATATGCTCCCCCTCTATCCAGCACATTAAGCTCTCTAGCATTGACTGCCAGCCAGTCTAGAAGGGCTAATCGGAATTCAAAACAAATTGGGAATGGAACTGACAACTACACCCCGTAGAAACTTAACTGCGACAGAAACCATGGCAGCAACACCCACGGTGGTGAGGCTGCGGCCTTATGTTCCATCGAGGAATTTAAGGAAATCAATGAAAGGAAGAAAAATAGAGTAAATTTTAAAAAACAAAGTCAGCTTCTAATTTCCTGTCAACTACGATCTTCAAAAATTTAAATGCAACGTCAGCCGTCATCTGACTCGTTGAATCTTGTTTTTTTATTTTTTTTATTTTCCTCTCTCCCCAATAACGTTTTTTAAACTTCTTTCACTCTCGGTTATCCCTTGAGTCTTAGTGGCTTTATGCCCTTGCTTGCGCTGAAACAAAAAAAAAAGAAGAAACTGAGGAGAATGAAGAAATGTCAAGAAAAAGTGAAAAAATGTAAACGAAAGAAAGAAAGAAAGAAAGAAAAAAAAAAAAAAAAAAAAAAGAAAGAAAAAGAAAGAAAAGAAAAAAAGAAAGAAAGAAAGAAAGAAAAAAAAAAAAAGAAAAAAAAAAAGAAAAAAGAAAAAAAAAAAAAGAAAGAAAGAAAGAAAAAAAGAAAAGAAAGAAGAAAAAAGAAAAAAGAAAGAAAAAAAGAAAGAAAAAAGAAAGAAAAAAAGAAAGAAAGAAAGAAAAAAAGAAAATATTGAATTACCAGTGGAGAAGCCCCTGGTGTTATTCTTTAAAAGTCACATTAGTTTACGCAAAATCATTTAAGTGAACTGAAATTCTTACCTCAAAACGAAACTCTAAAATGACATAAAAACTGTAGTCGTTTGGTAGACACCAGACAATTACTGCTATACAAGTGAGTTCGATTCACACTGAGTGCACACGTTTGTGACTTTGTGTCTGACTAAGCTAAATGCAGATTTTCTTGTACTTTTAAAATCCACCAAATACAAATATCTACATTATATAAGTAACTCCAAAGTCATGAAAAAAAAAAAAATCCAATAATATTTTTGCTAATTATTCATTCATTTTCTGAATGAAATTTAAAAAAATGTAGATCACTAGAAATTTTACTAAATCCTAAGAAAAAATTAACGAAAAATATTTAACATTTTTCTGTAACTATAATTAAACATGGCGGTGTGTGTATGTGTTCTGTTCTGTAAACATGATCTTAATTTTAAAAAGCATTCTAAACTCTTTGTATCTTAACCGACAAAAAATTTGAAAATATGGTTTACATTTAGAAAAGGAAACTGGCACAAGCAATTATTTTGAACCATAAGCCCATGAAAAAAAAAACTGGCATCGCAAAAAAGAATAATATGATTATAGGCGTGTAGGATATACAATAAGGTAAAGTTAGAAATAAACGCGTACAGACATCCACTCGCTGATTTGGATATACATTATTCATGGTCTGCATGTTGATTAAATTGACAGTTCTCTTAACTTGCCTACCCATGCCACTGATTATTCGCCACCACAAAAAAAAAATATATCTCTGTCCTTACCAATTCTTGATTTAGTAAAGGCACAGCATATTAAATTCACTCTTTAATGATATAGCAAAATTTAGAAACTGAAACACTAATTAAGAATGAATTAGCAGTAAAGCTAATGGCAATGGTGGATGTGTCATTTTGTTTTATTTTTCTTGGCAATTAAACTATCAATGCAGGGATTTCTTTTTGACGGTACAAGCCGCAAATCTGGAGCCATGTGGAGACGATCTCCGTATTTGTTTTTCATGTTGCATATTGCCGAAAACCCTGCTTGACACAAGTATATGGCAGGAAATGAAAGGAGAGCATAAAAGCATAGAATCTTCTCCATTCCATATTCTTACGAATACAGATTTTGACAATAAAATTCGCTTTTATACAAGTTTAGGTTTTTTTTCCTGTAGAGATGTTAAATACGTGCAGAAGATTCAGAGCTATACTTAAAATGCTTTCATCTTCCAACTCAAAACTCAATAGCTACCCAACTCTAGGTAATTACTTACAGATTCAGAATCACTGGGTTTGATACTAATGTATATCTCATTGGTACTAGTTGTCTGTATTCAAGACCAGAATTTTTAATGTTAAATTTTAAGCTAAGTAGACATCCTCTTGGAAGATGAGCTGGAAGCAATCCCCTTTCCGTCTCTTTTCCTCAATTGAACTTTTACTTAGTAAACGTTATTAGATTTGCATATCGCAATGGTTTTAAAAATTTGTATCTAAAATAAACCCTAGACAAATAAATAAACTTGGTTAAAAGCTACTAATCCCTAGGTATCCACAGCGCTTGGTGGAAGGTCTTAAAACTAAGAACTAAACGGTAGACTAAATTTATCTTCTTGCCTCGAGTCTATGACAGTACTATTAATCTGAGCTGTGCCATTTCGTCTAAAATCATTATTGCCATTAATTTTCAGAATAAATCAGAAAACTTTTCTGATTTATTTTTCCTGTCAGATACCGGTTACATGCAGCAGATTCTGAGCTTTTATTTACAGATTTTTTATTTTTTTTGTCTTGTTTCCGAAACTTTAGCTTCTAAAACTTTTATATGTGGAAAAAAAGGTTCCATTTCACAAAATGTGCATTTAAAACTAAAATAAAAACTATCTCGATAGGGTAATAGATCTAAAAATTATTCATTTTATGAAGGATCACATAAAAAAAACATAAAATCAGGAAACTTTAAAACTTAACATCTGATTTTAACATCATATTTCGCCTACATCTGATTTTAACATCATATTTTGTCATTTTTTTTTATTTTGTGACGCCCTGTATGTCATATGCAAAAAAAAAAAAATGGTACGGCATAGGATGACTGGATCTTGTCAACACCTGGAAAAAAAAACAATGCAGTTATTAATAAGAAGAGTTGAAATTAATGCATGCAAGATTTAACAGCTCTAGCATCTCCCTTTCATAATCAGCCTATGAACTTTTCCGCCCACCCTATATATATATATATATATATATATATATATATATATATATATATATATATATATATATATCACTACAATTTTCGTTATCGATATTATCACCCCGATGAATATTGTCAGCTAAAAAGATCCTTGTAAGAATCAATATTATTATCTTGATATTCAATAACCTTAGCTTAGTCTGGCACAAGGCCAAATAGAAACTATATTGCATCAATTTTCACGTTTGGGAGACTGACCTTAAAATAATCAGTATTCTTTAAAATAAAAACTGACTGTTGACAGCTTTTGTTAAAACCTAACTACCTCAGCCACTATACGAAGCCCAATAAGCTATTTTCTTTTCCATTAGGTATCTCTTAGCCACAAACATTTGTACACAACCATAGTCCTAAAAAATAAACGATCAGTGACAATTTCTGCAAGACAAATTATACGAGATTAATGCCTTCAAGAAAATGCCTCTGTAAATCATAGAGATCGGAGGTCAATTCGACTAAAATGGTTGTCAGATGAACGTCCTTTCTTATCTTTCTGCTGGCATGACTCAAGTAATCAGATATTTAAGCGGTGGAATTGGGAGAATAATAAATCGAAAGCGGAGACAATTTCTGGTGCTATAATTAAATCCCGTCTGACCAGAAACTAAGTGAGAAAGACGTTTGAAAAATCCTTCAATTATTGAAGTGTATTTTGCACTTTGCTAAAACTAACAATCAACTATTCTTGGCTTTACTTCCAAACTATCATGGCGCTGAAAAATTGTTTTGCATACATACATACAAACATACGCACGCAAACGCACAAACACACACACACGCACATATATATATATATATATATATATATATATATATATATATATATATATATATATATATATATATATAAAAAAAGAGAGGTGCCGCAAACGTTTTTGGTTGTAATGTGGATTTATTTAGAAAAAATATTATGCTTTGTTTTATATATAAAAATGGGCACTGAGGTCAACAACAAACGATGACAGTCTGATTCATACATTAACGCAATGTTCAAATTGCGTTGAAGTATGAAACAGACTTTCACTGTTTGGAGTTGACTTCAGCGTTCACTTTTTAATTTTACATACGTTCTATCTTTGATATTGAGCATTAAATTATATATATATATATATATATATATATATATATATATATATATATATATATATATATATATATTTAATATATGTTATATATATATATATATTTATATATATATATATATATATATATTTAATATATTTAATATATGCTATATATATATATTTATATATATATATATATATATATATATTTATATATATTTAATATATATATATATTTATATATATATATATATATATATATATATATATATACATATACTATGCATTTAACCACCAATTTTTTAAGCATAAATAAAAGTCTTTTGTTAAGGATTTTTTGTTTCTTTATTTCGAAAAACATTTTCCTAGTTTCAGGTGAAAATTTGGATATGAATTATCCTGTGTCCGAATACTTTCGGCTTAAGTTATTGCTTTTCACGAGTCAGTTCGTGTTATGTCGGTTTTTTTGTTTTTTTTTTTAATTATTTATGGAGTTTATTTATTCCGGAATTCATGATATTTGTTTCTTTCGTTGCTACTTGGTCGTGCAAATTTGAAGTTGGTGTATTTGGGTAGCAATTTTTAATTTATACAAATTTAAATAATATATGCGAGAATGATTTAAAAAGCTCTCCGTTCGACCAACAATTTGTGAAAATAAAATATCTAATATTTGATTATTTTTTTCAGAATTTGAAAAGTGGTTTAGTTGATCTATGGTCTTTTTCCGTATTCCCTCGTATTAATTAATGTAAAACAGGGGATAAACAAGAGTTTACCAAATAGAATGTGAACAACAGCTCTAAAATCAATCGGCGAAATATTGAGATTTAAAAAAGAATATATAAACATAAAAGGGACTTTAAATTAAAAAAAAATCCACTCAGTGTTTGGTTTGGTTTGGTTTGCAGCATATCAACCTCAATGGGTTATTTAATGCCGACAAGATTTTTATTTCGAAAATGTATTGCTGGTAATTTTTTTCAAAAATATATTGCTAGTAATAATTTTTCTTCAAAAATTTATTGCTGGTAATAATATTTTTTACAAAGTATTTCTGGTATTAAAACTTATTTTTACACTTTCACAGTGTTTTGACCCCAGTTTGGGGGTTAACTATTTACCCATAGCTGGGACCCTAACAGGTGCTACCACCCCGGATTAGTGTGGACCTGGGAACACCAGCAATTGAGAGGTGGTTCCACGCTCCTCAAAAACTCCTGATCAGAGACCTTTCTGTTCGGTGAAGTTTATCGTCTTACCCAGGATGCGGATGTAGCTTATCGTCATCCCCAGGACGATCAGTGTTTCGTGATTACAATTTTTACCAGGAAAATGCCGTTTTACGAGGTAAAAAAAAGAAAGGGATATAATTTATTCATACGAAGATATATCGAAAGTGTCATGATCTAAGAGTCTCCCTACTATTATTATACAACAGATCTATTTATATTTAACCGATGTTCTTATATTTAACCGATGTTCTTACTTCTTCGAGCTGTTTATATTTAACCGATGTTCTTATTAGTACTGAGACAATGTGGGATACGTAAGCCATAAAAAATATGGCTAAAATTAGATAAAAATCAAATTTCTGTAACGACACTGTTAAAGTAAAAATCAAGCTGCCTAACGTGAATCACGTTTCATTTCGCTGTATTATACAGTGTAACCCGGATATAAGAGACCCGGATATAAGAGAAATCCGGATATAAGAGAGATTTTCTCTGGTCCCAAATTGTTCCCATACTTACCTAAACAAAATAGACCAAACCGGGATATAAGAGAAACCAGGATATAAGAGACTTCTTCTCTGGTCCCGACAACTCTCTTACATCCGGGTTACACTGTATTTCTAATTTTTTCTAAACAATTCTATTTCTAATAACTAGGGCCGGTGCGTACATCTCCCGACTGATGGCTGATTGGGGGCCGTGGTAGTGCTTTGTGAACCTCGCAATTTTATCAACATTTGCTTTTTCCTACTTACATTTATATACATCATACTTATTATAAAACCCAGGTTGTGTGTGTGTGTGTGTGTGTTCGTTTATATATTGGATCGGATTTCCTACATTTTTCAACCGATTTCAACAAAACTTCACAGGACTACGTAAAATTACCTTGTGGTGGTTCTGACAGCGCCAAAAATTGGAAAAACACAATTGTTTTTGCACAAAATATATTGGAAAACACGATTAAGAGGCATCGCTGTCGCGAGAATGAAAGGGGGACAACTCATATCGAGTTATACTTATTATAAAACCCATGTTTGTGTGTGTGTGTGTGTGTTCATTTATATATGGGATCGGATTTCCTACATTTTTCAACCGATTCCAAAAAAACTTCACTTTTTTTGGGCAGGTAGTGTTTCTTATTGTCTTGCACACTTTTTTATTTATTTTTACATTCAGAATGCTTTAAAAATTCCATTTACAAGGCAATTGTTTATAATAAAATTCTATTTAATCGGTAGACTCATAACGATTGAAAACAATGTTTTTGTTTGAGTTTGGGTTTGACCAATTCGTAAAAAAACAAAACAAAACAAAAAACTAATTAAGACATGCGTGTCCGTCAATCTTAAACAATAATCTTTGTCAATTTTATTTTTCAGTCTTTATAATGGTCGATACTTGATCGGGCAACGCCGGGCTCTACTGCTAGTCACAAATAAAACTAAGCATAACTGACTAATTCTTTACTATTAACGATTAATTTTCAAACAAAGGCAGATCATAGATAAACCCAACAAGACGACCGTTTCTGCCGCAACAGTCAAGCTGTAGTCACCTTTCGCAAACATTTTAAACAACTTTTCGGGATTCCCTTTCGCTTAAAAATCTTTCACATAATTCACTAATTTAGCGCTATTTCCATGGCAAATGTTATGACGCGTTACATTCCTTACTTCGACCAGCTCAGATCTCTACAACTAGGACACACCATGCCACCTACACAGAGTTGAATCACCCTCATTCGTGTAGCATTGGTAAGAAGGAAGTTCCACCGAGACAGCTTCTTCCTTAGAGCTTCTAATTTAAAAAACAGACTCTCGAGTGGATGCTTCCCTAATCAATACAATCTTAACCTATTCAAGTCTAGGGCCAACCATTATCTACCTACATATCCACATAATCTGCACTTACGTATCCCTCTTACGTTCATACAACTTCTTTCAGTAATCCTCTACCTTGAATGACTCTTGGGCCTTGTAATGACTGAACATTTAGTAAAAAGAAAATTACAAGTTGTTGCAGATGACGGTGAACTGCTGAATGGTTCGACTTCAGTTTTTAAGCTAATTCTTTACCTTTAACAATTACTTTTCAGACAAAGGTGGATTATAGATAAACTCAACAGAACGACTACTGTCATATATATATATATATGTCTATCATAACTTCGCTGAATCGGACATTGACGTAAATATCTAAATGCATTGTTTAAATTGTCACGTCACTATTCCCATAATTCATTTGGTGCATCATAGCTGCAGTTGTATGTCATGTGTAAGATAACCTAACTGAACACTTCCCTTTATGGGCCGGGTTTTGTATTCAGAATTGTCCTTCTCGAAGACTGATTGATAGATCAAGAGATTAATTGAGCATTGCTTTTGCTCTGATGGCTTCTTGTGATGTAATGGTAGGGCACACTTAACTTAAAAGTGGTTTCCCTGATACAAAAAGGATATATATAAAATTCTAATTCCGGTCAAGAGATACATTTGTCGTACTCTCTAGGTCAACAAACATTAATTCTACTACAGTGTAACCCGGATATAAGAGAGTTGTCGGGGCCGGAGAAGAAGTCTCTTATATCCGGGTTTGGTCTATTTTGTTTAGGTAAGTATGGGAACACTTTGGGACCAGAGAAAATCTCTCTTATATCCGGGTTTCTCTTATATCCGGGTCTCTTATATGCGGGTTACACTGTATTAAAGAAAACAGGGATGTCTCCTAAAACACGTGTACGCACTAAGTATAAAGTTTATAATAATCATTTTATTAGAATTCTGCCTATTCCTGTTTGTCAGCATGTGCGTTAACCACGCCATTATCTCAGATAAGTAACAAACCATTTTGTTTTGATTGCGTGGAAAGACGGAAGAAAAAAAATATTTATAAAACGCTGTGCATAATAAGAAAGAAAGAAAGAAAGAAAGAAAGAAAGAGAAGATACAGATGATAACGCTCTCATGCGTTTAACATTTGCTTCAGTGAAATGAAAAACCTTATCAATTTTGAATATCTTCTTTTGTATCTTTTTACTTCTTTAAATAACAAACTGCATTCATATTTATGATTGTTCTTGTAATATTTTGCTAAAGTTGTTATGTTCAAATATTTGAAAATGTAATAGGGAATGACTACACGTAATTTATTGCCGTGGAATGAGCAAGGTGCTTATTCAGTCATTAACATAAGAATTATGATACATCAGAAAATCAAAATAGGAAAACCGTGAAATTTTCACGCGTAACGCGAGTAAAAATATTGCTGGATTTGCTTAATACGCTCACACACACACACACATGCACACACACACACACATATATTTATATATACATATATATATATATATATTAAGGTGGCCTCCCTGTGTCTTTTCTATAAATACTCTCATGGCAATCGTTCGGATGAGTTCTTCGCTATGGCACACAGACTTTTTGAATTCAAGGGCAGTACCAGACTTGTGTCGATATCTCATCAATTTACAGCGGAGCTCGCTAGATATAAACGTAAATTCTATGCTAACAGTTACTTTTCTTGCATTTCTCGCTTGTGGAACTGCCTTCCGGCTCCATGCTTTCCAGCCAACTTTAATCTTCAAAAATTTAAATGCAATGTCAATCGTTATCTACTCTTCTTTTGTTCTTGCTCCTGTTTCTAATTCTTTCACACCCAGTAACCGCTTCTGCCATAGTGGCTTTACTGCCTTACTTGGGTGATATTCGATTAATATATATATATATATATATATATATATATATATATATATATATATATATATATATATATATATCGGGTAAAGACAAAAGTTCATTGGAGCATTTTTATGTAAATTTCAAAGAGAATATTTAGATATTTTTACATAGATTTATTTAACTATCTACGCGAGATTTTGAGGCAGCTAAATGATTCCTATTTCACAGAAGTTGGTATTATTCTGAACTGGTTTCCACATGCTTCCAGAGAATCGAACATTTTCCAATTTAGAGGATTTTGTAGAGATCGAAACAAGTAGTAATCCGAAGTTGCAAGGTCAGGTGAGTATGGTGGGGTGTAGTAGGACATCTCATCCAAGAAACGAGATGTCTAGCGTTGTCCTGTTGGAAAATAACGTTCTTCAGATTGGCCAATTTCGGACACTTTTCATCGATTGCTGCCTTTTGAGAACAGTACTTTCCTGAATTCGACGTCAGAATGAGTTCACAATTCACAATGCTTCGGAGGCAGAACATCTTTTCTATTGGTTTAGAGTAGCTCATTTCGTTTTCCACAGAAGAATACCTCGCTCCATTTTGTTGTAAACAATTTATCATTGCCTGCAAGTTTTCTTTTAAAAAGTCTGCAGTTTTGTTGCGTTTGAACTGGAATCGCAGACAGTATGCCGTCTATTAAATTTTTTCCGTTAAATTATGAGACACATAAACATGGTAGCGATTCATGTATTCAAGCTCATATGAGATATGTGGAGTATATTTGCGATGTCCCGTATCGTGTGACCTGGGTTATTTTTCATTAATACTTTGATTTGATCATCATCAACGACTGCAATCTACCGTTCTCGGTCTTCCAGATTAAAATTCCCACTTCTGAACGAAGCGTACTACTTACAAACAATGCTCTCAGCTATGGCACCATCTACATCAATGACACACATCTGTTTTGCTGTTTGTACAGTATGCTTTCATTTTCAGAGATGAAAGAGCATCAAATGACAAAAATACATCTCATTTTCTCCTAATTTCAGTTTTAACGCAAAAAATTCATAATCTACACCCAAATCTTGGGAAAGGTATGAATCCTCTTCTTCTAGCTAAATCCCCCCACACCCCCAGCTATGGGTAAATAGCATGACAAACCCGGTTGTATAGCCTTGGACGGCAACTGGTCTACCGCAGAAAGAAATGGCAACGTACTGCGAGAAAAAATCTGCCTCGTCAGTCATGCATCGAAAGATACATGATCGCCTAAGCGTTTATCACGCATGGCACATAACTGACTGTTCATAAGTTTTAATTACATGTGGAAATAAAGCAAGCGTTCAAACGCCATCTATTGAAAAACGCTACGAACTTTTATTGCTACCCAATATAAAGCGATAAACAGAATACTAACCTCTCGTATTTGTCCTGACTTCTTTATCACTCTTTCTTTTTCTTTTCGGACAATCCACTCCAAATATTCTCTAAATCATATACAAAGGAGTGTCAACGAAAGAGACTCGGCATTTATTGCCGTTATCTTTCAAGTATTCGCTCACTAACCCAGCCGTCCATCAATGAGGACAGTTCGCTCCATCCTTACCTCAGGCAAACCAGATCTGCCGCTTGAATATTTCATGTCACGGCTTTAGCCTGCGGGTTGTCGCGTGAAGATGACCGGGGAATAGTCGTTCCTGTCTTGTTTCGCTGCTCAATATGCGGTTCATTTTAATCTTTGCCTTAATTTAAATTCAAATAGATAACAACTTTTAAGCTTGGATGTAATCCAAATAATTTAATTACAATTGCTAAAAAACGCCTGTATTTAGAGACAAGCGTAATGACTTCCACAGCTGACCGTATCAAAAATATGCAAATATTAGACTGACCGTTTTTGAGAGGGATGAACATTTTTTTTTTCTTTTTTTCTTTTTTTTTTTTTTAACTTGGCTTGAAATAAAAGTCTTCTTAACAGTACAGAGTGTGAACACTGTGTGGATGTAGGTTTGTTTTATATGTCAACCCAATTTGAGTTATTTAATGTCGATAATGTAAAAGGCATGAGCACCAAAATGTTTGCAAGAACAATTGCAGAAAGCCACACGTCAAGCTGTACCACAGAAAACAGAATCAACATAGTTTTTCATTAAAAACCTGAAGAGTTAATATTGTACTCATTATTTGATGTTTTGTTTGCTTGTTTGTTTCCAATTCTCATTGCTAAGGGTCGGCGACCATGGACAATTGCACAAATGCGCTCCACTCCCTCATCTCCATCGCCATGCTCGTGCACTCCGTCAGCGTTCTCACTGTTTAATCTCTGATGTCATCAGTAGAGCATCACCTTGGTCTTCCCCTCGGTCTCTTACTATCGATGTGTGCCTCAAGGATTTAGGTGTTCTGTCCCCAGATAGTATGAATGAAGTATTGCAGTTTTCATTTCCTTCTGTTCCCATCTACTCCAGGACCATCTCATTTGTTTTGTGGTTCGTCTAGCTGATGCGCAGTGTCCGCCAATAGCATGTTGTCTCTAAAGACATCAGTTTGTTAACATCAGTGGATTCCACTGTCCGGGTATCGCAGCCATACAGTGCCACCGGTCACACTAGGGACTTCAAGAATTTCAACTGCATGATTTTGTGGAGGGCACGATCTTTCCACAGGGTTTTAAGGGACTTAAATGCAGATGTTGCTGTTGTTGCGGGTCGGTTATGTGTTTTCCCAAATTCTTACAGGCGTTAGTAACATTGGTGTTTGAGTAGAGAAATAATACGTATCTCCTGAAATACCCACAACAAAATGGCGGACTCGGGATGTGAGTCCACGTGAAGAAAAATGCAAAGAAACGATAAGAACCAATATATATGTACAAACAAATGATAATGTATTAACAATAAATGTATTCAATTGACAAAGACAATAATGTGTGTAATAAAAGAATGTGAAAACCGTTTGGATTCAAAGTATGTGAAGTGGGTGAATGTGCGTACGTACGTGTGTGTGTGTATGTGTCTGTGTGTATTATTTATGCGTTTCCCAAAGGGAACGCGTTCTCCGTGAAAGATTTACATGTTGACGAATAAGCGTATAAGGTAAGAAGAGAGTGTGAAAAAATATCGCAGTGTATTTATAGTCCGGAGAGCGACCCTTAGTAGTGATTTCGAAAAAATTAGGAAGCCCTGATCTTATGACTACCATTCGTTATTTAAACTATGATCCTTTCCAGGTACTTGAATTTCTCCACTTGAGCCAGCGTGACACCTCGTGAAGTAGGACCAACTGAAATATATATATATATCCGACAGCTTCCCGAATTACTACATTAAACGGGATAAATTTTCATTATTTTGTACCCTATGTTTAATCTCAATATTCAATATGTCTTAATTTTAGTTCCTATTAATTCCATATAAAACCTATTAAAAAAATAAGTAGACGCTATTTCCGCTTGCGGTAGATTGCGCATAACTCAAGAATTTCAACAAGTGTGCGTTTTTATGGACTCGTATGTGGTCTAGGCTGCTAGGAAATGGATATTTTTATCGAATCACCATTTATACATTGGTTGCCACCCAAAGCTAGAGAACTCAGTCTACTTCACTATTTAATATATAATAGTTTCAGAGAGAAGAGATGGATTCAAGCCTTTCCCAAGATTATTTGTGCGAAAATGAACGTAACGAACTCGACCGAAATTCGAACTCTGCTCACTGATTTTTCTTGTTATATACGCCCCTCGTTCTGGGGAGGTCTTTTGATTGATGGTGTCAATTCCACAACAAAGCTACTTTCTTCTCTCTCGGCCGGATGTCAAAATGTTTTTGGAGTCGGGAGATGAAAGAGAACTTCAACAAAAAGGATTTTAAACTTATCTATTTTATTAAAAATATCGACGTATACCTTTCTAACCAGCCAGTGGAGTCGCTCTATCACCCCCCAAGTTCCCCGATACATGAAATAACGACATCTACTGTGTATGACGTGTAAAACTTAACTCTTTGAAATCACATTCTAAGATTCTCAGGCTAGTTTTTAACCAATCAAAAACGACTTCCTTTGTTTCCTGTATCCGACCTCAAAGGTCAAAATGAGGGAGCCAGAGGAAAATACAATTCTCTAAAAAATAATAATCTGCTAGGTTATTATTTAACACTCTTTCTGGGATGGTAACCGTAAAACTACCCATACAACTTGGTTTTCATTGTCAACGCCCCTGAAATTATTCGAAATGGTTCCAATAAATGTATTGAAATTTACTACAGCTTCTCTGAGATTTGGAGTTATTCTCCACCATTGGCTTCAAATCTTCATTGTTCATATTTTTAGTTGACCTCTCTGTTGGTTTTTAAACTGAAATCTCGCGGCATTGTAATCAAAATCTCGCGGCATTGTAATCAAAATCTCGCGGCATTGTAATCAAAATCTCGCGGCATTGCATATTTTATACAGCTTGTTCATGTAAAGTCCAATCTGAAAAAGTGAAAGTCACAAGTGGAACAGCTTTTTAGATTTGCCTTATGTTAAAGAATGCGTAGGCTAGATAAAAATAGCTAAATGATAATTGTAATGAATGTAATTCAGGACCCTACCCTACTGGTCAGAACTTTGACGACTGAAACTGAGTGGAGGTGGTTTGGGCCCGTGGGCAAAGATTCGTGACAATTATGGATTGCCTTTGTTTAAGATCGAAAAGCGCAAGAAAACCAGGAGTTCGGTTGCGGCAATTGAGAAGTCAAAACCTCTGATATTGTTTGAGACTGTCCCTCCTAATTTCCCTTGCGTGCCGTGTACCAGAGAGACAAGCTAGCATGTGGAAAGGTTGGGTAGTTGACCAGCCTGTTGGTATCCGTTATCTCTATTTCCCACTCCCTCTCCCTTGCTCGAAGAACAGATACCTATAAGGTAACTACTATAAATATACGAGTAAAAGAAATCTGAAGAGAATTGTCTGTCGCTGATTGAATTTTGATGCAGCGCTGGAACCCCTGCTGATAGACTAGTATCCAGAGACGACAACGACGCGACACAACACTAACAAGATGAGGGAAAAAAGGAATGAAATTTTTTTTTAAACTGAATAATCTGTAAATTATCAATTATTTATAATATTACTTAAAATAGTTTGTAGCTCTTCAATAAAACAATAAAAATGTCAAGCTCATAATACGATATCTGTCCGTAGAAGATTCAGCCATTTAATATTCACGAAGAAAGCGTCATACTTAGAACAATGTCTCCTTAGTCCACATAGTCCGGTATTTTTTGCCAGCATTAATCTCATGCCATAGCTGAAGGGAGTTTTATCCAAGTTCTTCACCAGACTGAGGAGTTCTTATTTGTCAAAATATTTAATATGGGCATATAATAATAATAATAATAAGAAGAAGAAGAAATCTAAATATTGGTAAATTCTTTTCCAGTGCAGTCAAGCTTTGTGAAACCGTTTTATATATGACGTCACTTATACGACAGGCGCATATTTGAATTAATATGAATTATAGTGTTTCAAAAAATACCAGGGTGCTGCTAACAAAATACTATCTACAGCGACAACATCCAGTTCTTGACAATGACTGGGATGGTCGAAACTGTTTGGATAAAAACAGAACAAAATCATGAACTTTGAATAGTATATTCACAATGATGATTTGGATATACAGCAACTTATCCAGAACTTGTTAGTTGAATTTAACAAAACTTGTTATCCCTTCCCATATATATATATATATATATATATATATATATATATATATATATATATATATATATATATATAGGGGAGAGAGATATATTTTTATTTCATAATTCTTTTATCTAGAAGGTAAAATTATATATATATATATATATATATATATATATATATATATATATATATATATATCGAGTATGTATGAGGTTTTATGACAATTTTATTATTATTTTACTTTTTGTTATCCCTCCTCCATATATATATATGTGTGTATGGGGGAGAGAGATTTTTATTTCATAATTCTTTTTTATCTAGAAGGTAAAAAATTATATATATATATATATATATATATATATATATATATATATATATATATACTGAGTATGTACGACAATTTTTTACGCAAAAATTGGGGGTCGTAACTATACGCAAGTATTTTTTTCTGTGGGAGGATTAAATTCGTGCATTTTGGTAACTGTAACCTACCTGGTCGGCCTAGCTTTTCACGGTACCTTTGGTTAACCTTAACGGTACAAGTAAGCCCCTTTAACCTGCCTCCCGTAGTCTAGATTCATTCTTTCTGTTTCTACATGAACAGCAGAACGTCATTCACTATTTGTGCCACTTAAATTCTACAAATACCTTATATAAATAAAGAATTAACTTTTTTTTTCTTTCTGTCTATAGAGTACTTTTTACTTAGAATAACTTGAATTATCTTAACTCAAAGGCTGTACCTCAACTCGTGTGACACCCTGCATTATATACCGGTAATTATGAACAAATAGTTGTCATTGGAAAGGTAATACCTCACTGATGTAAACACTTGCCAAATGAGGATGAATGCAAATTTGAGATAGAAAAAAAAATCTATTAATTCTTTATTTATATAAGGTACTTGATTTTAAGTAGCATACATAATGGATGGGGTTTCGCCCTTCATGTAACGACAAAAGGGACGAAACTTAGATGGCGTAAAATGGAGGCCCAAGGTAAAGGAGCTACTGCAGTCAGGCATGAACGAAAACAAAAGGACGATATCTAAATCTTCGTATCAAATATTTTAAGGTAAGTGTTTTTTTTTACCATTTGGGGTACTTTTGTACAAAAAAGAATGAATACCACTTATTTGCTATAAAATATGTTCAAGGTGAAGCCAAATGTTGCAATATTTGACTTTGACTACGGTAGGCTTACTAGTATTGTTTAGAAGCTGTGGTCGCAGACTCACAAAAAAATTCAAGGAGCGCAATAACATGAATATATATATATATATATATATATATATATATATATATATATATATATATATATATATATATATATATATATATATATATATATAAGTGCAATCGTATGTGTGCATATGAATGTATGTGTGCCTGACTTAAACTAAACTACAATATTTAAATCTTTAAAACTACATATATTCTTATTCAGTATGTCCAAAAGAAGGTTTTGATAAAAAAATTATGTTTGTACTTTTGCATAAGATGTTTGTAAATTAAAGCATATGTAATAGTGTTAGAAAATAGCAAAAAAATAAAATAAGTACGCCAGTATTTTAGAGTTTCCAAATTAAACCCGAGGTCTTCCAATTATTTTTTAAAAATTAACCGTGTCAAAGAATTAATGAATAATAAATGAATGAATGAATGAATTGTAGAATATTCCATACTTTTTGTAAATAAAGGACGTTTTTTTAAAATTATTAATAAATTACTTGCATCATATAAAAATACAAATATAGAAAAAATGAAGGTATCTATTTATTTACACACAAAAACACTACGTCATTCAACTATTTTTAATAAGTATTACTAAAAAATTAAATTTAAAAGTATTAAAAGGAAATCATTAAAAGAATATTTTTAAAATAATTAAAAGAACACACGGGCAATCATTTTATTTGTTTTAAAATTACATTTTTTCGTGATAGTCAACAGAATCTCTTTCCTTACAAAAAATCCACTTTTTATTCATTAAAACAATATTAAGCGTAAATTTAAAAAAAAAACAGAATTAAAATGAAAATAAAAATTGGAAACATTTTGTTATTTGTGCTCACTTGGAACCGAGATTTGTAAAAAAGATTGTAAATTTGTTATCATTAAATTAGAAAACAAAATAAAGTGAAATATTGCCTTAAGTAAGGCTAAGAGTAACTTATATTTTAGTGTAATATTCTGTTTAAAAAAAACGTTAAATTTTTTTATGAAATTGTTTTTTAATATTTTAATTGATTCATTATTTAAAAAGATAAAAAGTTATAAACATACGAATATAAATTAATAAAACCTGTTGTTTCCAATAGCCGTAGAAAAGGCGTCAGAGAAATTGATTGAAAGCAGGCGACACCAACTTAACGCTTACTTCAAGTCAATAGTTGTCTGTGCTAGCACAAAAAATGCATGCGACAGTATCTAATTGCCCGTGGAAATTTTTGGTTATGTATTTTTGTAGCCTTAATAACTCATGTGTTATTTTGTTTGATGTTTTAAAACTGAGTATAAAGTTCGAGGTGCCAATCATAATGTTACGTAATCTCGGTTCAACAAAACTATATACACTGGCACAAGATTTACCATCAAATGTATGATACCGCATGTCGTGGAAGCTGCAGTAATCACGTCAGTAAATATGCTAGAATTCCCATGAGACCAACTGACTCGTCTTTTGAATTTAAAAATGATCCAGTTTGTTGTCGTACTTAGCTTTACTATGACGATAAATAAATCTCAATGATATCTATTGAAAGTATTTAAACTGAATCTGGTGAATCCTGTCTTTTAACAGCAATGTGTTGGTCTCTCAATAGCTATGTCTTGATGTTTTTCCATTTTGGCACCTGAGAGAAAAACAAAGAATATTGATTAATATATCTGAACAAGTGAACAGATTTTTTTCTTTAATTGTTTAATTTGTATTGCGAGTGTCTGTTTTGTAATAAATATACCCAGTAAACCGCCTCAGAAAAATTAAAACATAATTTTTTTTTTTAAATTATTTCGATAATCATGATCTAAGAGTGCTTAACTGATAGTAGTCAATTTTTGAAATGCCACTAACAAAAAACAAAGAGAAAGTGAGTGGGGGCAATATTCCTATCATTCATTGGAAATTTGATTAACCTTAAATATTTTGCTTTTGAATTGAATTGTTTCCTAATTAAACTGATCTTAAACAAATGGAAAGAAGACGAAGACATTATGTCACTGTAATAATTGATAGCAAGTAAATATTTCATTCGTCATCTTGACATATAATTTGCTAATTATATGATTTTTAGAGCATTCGTGGAAATCGTTAGAATCTCAACGGCAACGCTGATTAATGTTGTTATTTTGATATAATACATTATTGGATAAAATAAAAATAACGTTTATAGTGGTAGTTAATAATTATAATAAATATAATAATAATGTTTTTATTGAAACAACAGTGTCATTAATATATCTTATTTATAAAAGCAATTAAAAGCTTTTCTAATTATATAATGTCTTAGTTTTATTTCATTTTTTATTTTACGATTCAGAGCAGATTTTCGGTAAATGGTGTTTTTGTTTGACAAAAAAAAAAAAAAAAAATACATTGTTAATAAGCTACGCAACTCCGAAAGCGAACATACTAGTGGATTTACTTGTGAAAGAAGAGCAAGAAATACATTACCGTTGCTTATCATATTAAACTACACTGTTTATGATCTAAAACTAAAAGTCTACCAAAAATCCACTAATAAAAATATGATCTCATAAACTTTTACTCATACCACAACAACATAATTAAATTCGGAATAATTATGGGTTTCTATATAAAAGTGCACATACAATTTGTAGCTCACAATTCTTATATGATGAAGAAAAACACATTTAAAAGAAAATAATTAAACTCCTCCAAAATCATAATTATTTCATAGTTAATGAAACGGGAAAGCATCTCGCTTTTAGTCACTTTCCCACAATTATAACGTAGCATCCGTGAGCCTTTTTTTTTATAAATATTTTCTTGGTAATTGCTCTGTTGAGATTCCCCTTTGGTACCTCGAATTTACGAATTTAAATACTAGATTGATAGCCAGGGTTGAAGTGTGACTAGATGTAACAGTAAGTTCTATTCTAACAGTTTCTTCTCTGGCACAACTCGCTTGTAGAACTATCTTCTCGCTTCCGGCCTCTTATTTTACAGTCAAATTTGATCTTTAAAAATTTAAAGGCAATGTCAATCATTATCTACTATCTTCTTAATTCTCTCCCCTTAATAATCTTTTTTCTATTTCTAATATTCTTTCACACTTGTGTCTTAGTGGCTTTATTGCCGTGTTAGAGGTAAAATTATATATATATTAATTCCTGTTCTTTTATTGTTTTCATTCTTTAATAATACTTTCCTTTTCTTATGTTCTTTCACACTCAGTACCCACCCTTCGTCTTAGTGGCTTTATTGCTTTGCTTGGGGTGAAATTATTAAGACGTCAATTGCATTTGATGTTCTTTAATTTCTGTAAAGAAAAACATACACACAGTAAAATAGCAAAAAAGATATGTTCCATTTATGGAGACGCTGCCTCACTGAGAGTACTATTCGTAATTGGTTTGCTGGGTTCAAAAGTGGAAATTTTGATCTGGAAATTCGAGAACTTTCCAACAGGCCTGCAATCGTTGATGATGACTAAATCAAAACGCTGATTAATAATAACCCAAGTCATACAGCATACAGAGATATTGCACATATTTGGAATGTGCGTTAGATTTCACGTCTCTCAGCAGACACGGCAGAAATTACTACAGCTTAGCTGCGATATCATATTACATCCACCATGCCCCTGACATTGCACCTTTGCATTACCACCTATTTCAATCCCTACAAAATTATTTTAATGGGAAGATCTCCATTTCTCTGGAATCCTGTAAAAATCACTTAGATCAATTCATCACCTAGGAAGATGACAACTTCTGGTAGGGTGGAATCATGAAGTTATCTCGAAGATGGCGAAAAATTGTGGAACAAAATGGCACATATGTGTAAATAAATCTATGTATAAATATCTAAATATTGTCTTTGAAATTCACTTAAAATTCTAAGAACTTTTGTTCCGGGCCAATATACAGTGTAACCCGGATATAAGAGACCCGGATATAAGAGAAACCCGCATATAAGAGAGATTTTCTCTGGTCCCAAATTAGAGCATGTGTTAGAGCATGTGTTAATGTATATAAAATAGACCAAACCCGGATATAAGAGAAACCCGGATATAAGAGACTTCTTCTCCGGTCCCGATAACTCTCTTATATCCGGGTTACACTGTACATATTATCTTATTATGTTCATATGGCTTTAATACTTTCTTTCTATCTTTGTTTTTTCTTTATTTCTTTTAATTCTTGCTCGCCAAGTATTATTATTAAATTCCAATAACTAAAACACGAAAAGCTATCCTCTCTCTTTTTCTTTCTTTCTTTTTTTTTCTTTCTTTCTTATATCCTCTTAAAAGCTTCTGAGGTCGAATAGACTCTGTCATTAATCATTTTACGGACATGGGAAATTATCAATGTTATAAATTTATAAATGTCTCTCTCTCTTTTTCCATGATCTCTCTTTCTTGAGTACCAACCTTCCGACACGCTGTTTATTTTATTATTTTTTTCCACACTCAGTGATGCCACGCATTCTGGGTTTAATAAAGAACACTCAAAGTTCGATCCTAGTCAATTCAATGACTCATTGTATTTCGAAAGAGTGGAATATGAGAATGAAAAAAAAAATCGGTTTCAGTGACTCCTTTTCGCAGTGGAATATTTTTTTTTGTCATTAGTCATTCATTTACATCTCCAGACAATTTCTTTCTTTTCTGCTTAATGAAGCAACAGTTCCGCATTTTCTTCTCTGCTCGTCAGTTTCCATTTCTAAAAACAACAAATTGTCAATAGGCAACATTTTAAATGCATTCTTTATACACACAGACACACACACACAGACACACACACATACATTGGCACACACATCTATACAGGCCGCGCAAGTTATTTGAAAACGTACATTTGGCGGCCCGCAAATATAAGACAACCTAATGTATTGTAATATCACGCAGCATGTGCCAATTTTAAACACTTATTTCTCTTTCAGACGTATGGAGAGCATTAACAAGGTAACTTCTAGTCTGTCTCAGGAAATGAACAAGCACGCCGTGCTCGTTGTCCTAGCTGCCAATCACATTGACTTGGAGGCCAGGTAGACAAGAGAAAAGACTGATAATCCCGTGCGGACTCTAAGGGGGGATACCCACGATAACGAACACCAAGTTCATGCCGTCAGTGTCGTTCCTTGTGCTCTTGAGCAATGAGGACGATTGCATATCGGTCCATTTCTTCCCGCTGGGATACCGCCGACATGAGGTGCTAGATATGGTGGTCAAATCTTAGATCGGTGTACTGTAGCTGTATATGTTTTCAGCAGGGTTCTGCTCCTTCTCACATGAATTATATGATCCATTATGACTGACCGGGAATCTTTTTAGGATCATCCCCGCCCATCATGTGGCTTTGGAATTCCCTGTGCTATTACGTTTTTTATTATTGAGTGGGAAACCAAACCCCGGCCCAACTCGTGGACGTAATAGCATGAACAAGAACCACAGGATATAGTCATGTCGTCGCTTCCGAAGCTTCATCATTAAGGCTGAATACTGTTTTATTGAATAACATTTGTCTGCTTTTGTAAATCAAACATATATATACGTTTAAAAACACTTTTTCTTTTAAATATTATTTTCTTTTTATTATAATTTGTTCTCAATTACCTTTGTGCATCCTCTATATATTTATAAAATTGCTTCCTGATTGAAATCGTTGCGAATTGGTTGACTCCAGTGGTTGTTGTACGAAACCGGGTAGATAAATTTTTTAAATCTTGTCTATAGATTAACAAGCAGAGTATTTGCTCTGTGAAATTACACAAACCAACAGATTCCGTGACATGGGAATATAAAAGTCTCTGATAAAGAAGCCTTTCACTTGATTGGGAAAAGAAACCGGTCGTTGTGAATGATTTGCACATAGGAGTGTGCGCCCGTATAGAAATTTGTTTATATATTAAAGGAAGAAAAATGACGACACATAGAAAAGAAATAAAATAAATAAATAAATAAATAAAACGATTAGAGTGAGGATGTTCAAGTGTGTGTGAAACGCTAATAACTTAATATCTGCACATGTGAAATTTAAAAATAAACATGAAAAAAAAGTAGAACAGGTTGATTATGAAAATGTAATATAATTCGTTCTATCAATAGACGTCAATTAATGGTGTCACATAATAAAAAAAACATATGATTAATCAGATCTCTCAGTGAGTTTGAAATGTTTGTATTCTTATGACGACTTAAGAATAGTGCAGCAATGAACCTAGTGGTTGTACCCTCTGGGGTGGTCGTAGAATATGCCGCCCTCTAAACGACATTCCAAAGTTGGACAAAATCTACAAAATGTAAAGAAAGATTATAATTACGGCCATTTATTTTTGTTTGCAGAAAAGAAAAACAGTAAAAAAAAAAAAAACGTGGTAATTTTAAAAGTTAATTTTTGTAACTTTCCACAAAATCTTGATTCACAACATCTGTGTTAGTCTAATTTGCATTTTGGTAGGATATCAAATGTTTAGATAGTGGCACAATTTTAGTGCTTTGCCATGAGCAAAACTTATCATAGATACGCCTTTGTCCAGGGATTGGCGACATTTATTTATTTGCCAATCCTTTCTTTTGTAATATTTGTAAGGGCATCATAGCCAAGCAACTAATCTGTGTAATTCTATTAAATTTATTCAGTCTATTAAAGAAAAAAATAAAACTTCTTTCGACTTTAAATTTATGAAAGAACATATTTACTGTTTGAATCCAATATCCTAAGTCATCTTTCAGATAATTTCATAATTCAATCATCCCAGAAAGTTTTGTCTTTTTCGACAATGAAATAATCTTGGTGCTTTTTCTAATTTACCATAGAATTGAATTTCATTTTTAGAAATTCTGGGATACTTAGTAATCCGAAGGTGAGATTATCTGCTAAATAAGTTGAATGGGTAAAAACAAAGTGCAACTGTTTTTACCCGGCTATCAAAAAAATTTACGGTTAGATCAGTGGTTCTCCACCGGGGTCCATATGCATCCTTTCTATGTAACATTACTGGGGTCAACCCCCACCCAAAAAAAAATGGCAAAGGGTTCACCGTAATATTTTAGTGGTTCATAGAGCAATTTCACTTTGGAACCGTTGGAATTTCTACAGTAATCTACGCCATATTCAAATACTAAAAATAGAAAAACAACTCTGAAACTAGCAGAAAACGAGATCAAGCGATGTAAGTTAGCGTCTCTTTTACTCTACCGGATGTTTTGATTGTAAAAGTTGAATAAAAATTGAGAAGAATATATTTAAAGGAAGGATTATATATATAAAAGAAATTTATATAAAGATTATAATTTATTATATAAATTAATTAAATAATGAAAAATAATATTAATTTTAAATATTAATAAAATAAAATATCAATATATTAATATAAATGAATTAATATAATAATAGACTCAACATTGTGAAAAAGGGGTGATATTCAAACTATCACTGACATCGATGGAGCCGAATATAAAAAAAAAGAACTAGCAGAGCAACCACAGGGATCTCATTGAATAAATCTGCACTTTTTCAATTTATTAATTACTCTCATATTTTAAAATGGTTTATTATGTGTTATTTTACTAGTGTCCATAAAGGTTCCATGGAATTCAATTGTTAAATACAAGTTTATTTTCATTAACTTATTTTTACTTCAAAATAAAGTATATACATTTACTATTTCTATAATACAATTCCTAAACTTATCTATTAGTAAAAAATAAAATAAGTTTTCTTTTTCATCGAATGGTCATGAGGGCCCACCAAAGGAAATTAAGAGTAAAAGTGGTATATGGGTTAAAAAAAATATATCGAAACCATTGGTCTAGAGTTACCTTGATGGAATTATATGCCTTAAACTAATTATATGCCTTAAACTAATTGCCAATTATTTTTTCGACCCTCGTATAACGTTGTTTATTCATAATGCCTTCAATTTGGCCGTTACCCCATTACCCCTCCAAAAGCCTAAAAACGCATTTTAAATAATTTAGATGTCTTCTTTGAAGTTAAATTTTGATTTTATTTGAAAAATTATAGTCTAAAGTAATCTGTATTAAATGAAAAAATATATTTCTGCATGTAAATAAAGTTTTTAGGCATTTTTAAAACATTGGCACGCTCACTCGTCACTAATCGGCTTATTGAACCGCCATTATAGACAAAAATGAAAGCAAATTTAACAATCTCTTTAAAATCCAACATTTCTCCTTTCAAAGTTATTTAAAAATTTAAGGATTAATTGACTGGATTTTGTAAACGCAATGTTTACATTTTTGTTTAAAATATAATGAAAATAACGTTTATTTATAGAACGTAAGCCTGTGATGTCATAAATCAACAATAGTAATTTTGTGCCGTAATCCCTGACTTTAAAAAGCGCCCGAAAAATAAAAATTATAATTTAAAGAAATGCGAAACACTAGTAGTGCAATAATTAAGCAACTAGTATTTATTTAAAAATAAATTATCTTTAACTTTATATAACTAATAGTTTAAGCATGTATTGTAATTGTTATTATATACGTTTTTATGGAACTTAGTAAAATTAATAATTTTATTCTTTATATTATATTAGAAGTAGAGCTTTTATTTTTTTATTGTTTTCTTAGCTTTTTGATGCCATGAAATATTTAATTGCACTCAATGTGCTGAAATGAAAATTAATTATTATTTTTTCAAGTTCACACTAGAAAATGACTTTGAATTTTTTTCGTTTCTTCAGATGTCTTATTTAACAAAAAAAAACCAAAAAAAAACTCTTGTTACGAATAGCAACGGGATTAATTTGAAAATCGCATTGAAGAATAGAAGTAATTTAAAAAAGAAATGTTAAGTGTCGATTTTTTCCCTCAAATCAGAAAGAAAATAATGTGTTTTATTAAGTTATGCAAGCACCAACTCTCAAAAAAAGTATTTTTTGAGTTTTATTGACTTATTTTTGGTAAGGTTTTGTATGAATTTGCAGCATGTTCACACTTGATATTGCATTTTGATTTTTACTGGCATCTTTAAAAAATTCTTATTTATATAACTTTAAAAAAAAAACAAATTCGCAAACACCCAAATTAAAAAGTACAAAAGATATATAAAAAAAAGTAGGGTGAAGCTGACCCAAGAAATATTTTCACAGCGTTTTTATAATAAAATAACCTATTCTATATACAATTTCGTTTGAAAGGGACAATTCCCTGATTTTTAGCATTTTTAAAAGTGGTAGTAACTTTTTGTTTTCATTTCGGAAAAAAACGCATCCATTTTGGTGGTACCTAGTTATATACCTCAACTGATTTACCCAAGCGAGGAGCATTGGTAACGTTGGCTAATTATATTTTCTTTGTTCACAATACCTTACCCATAAACTGCGCAAATTTTGTTTTCCTGTTTGTGGTGCATTTTTATCTTCTTTAAAATAAAGATAATATACCAAAAATGTGAATTATTTTTATAATATCCAATAAATAAAAGTATGCCAATTTTAACAATTTTAAATTGCACATAGATGTCATAATGTAATCAGAAGAGATGTTTTGAATAAAGCTAGCTAAAACTGATTGCTTTTAATGTTATCTAACGACAAATTCGAAATTAGGTTACCCAAAATATAATGAATGTTGACGAACCCACATAGCGACTTTCTGAATATGACCTTCATTATTTTATTTATGAAAATCTCTCAGACAGGATTCCATTCAAGTTTCCTGCGTTCCATTCAGTTGACGATTAACGATTAACTACATATGTGGGAAAGATTCGTTCTTATGTGGGAAGTTGGCAGTGAAACTTAATTGATATTCTCGGGGGTGGAGAATACATATGTCTGTACTATGGACTTCCCAAATCCCGCCTCACCATGAGATTGCAACTGTAGAATTATGAGAAATAAACACGTTTTGATTTATTGCTCTCACAATTTGGAAGGAAATGATTACAAAAAGAACGCGCAGATTTGAGAAGCGATTTGAGAAAACGAAAGAAACGGGAAGAAAGAAAGAAAAAAGACGTAGAAAGTGGACAAGTAGAAAGTGTATAAATTGTTTATGCATTAAAAGCATCATGGTGTTTAAAATGAACAAACCGACAACATAGGAAATGGCTATTCTTTTGAATTTAACCGAAAGCCTTTTCCCTCGAGTAACAGAAAAAATCTCCAGTTTAGCATACAAAATGTTAAGAAACAGGAAATTTTGCTATAAACAAAGAAAAGATTGCTATATAATATCAATTCTCTTTTATAGTAGTGAATGCTGGATAACTCCCTATATAGAAAACTCGAAATATCAGAGATGTGATTCGACAGAAGGGTGATGACAATACCATGGACGGAACATGTGAGCAATAAGAAAGTTTTAAGGAAAATAAAAACAAAACAGGACACTTAGAATTAGAAAGAGACAGTTGAAAATTCTGGGGCATATATTGAGGAAAGAGGGCTTAGAAAATTTGACACATACGGAACATTCTGAATGATTTCATCAGATAGTTAACGGAAAATGTGTTGTGCTTGTATGCATCTGTGTGTGTTTAAAATAATTAAATCTTATATTATTTTTCCCAAGCTGACGTTGCTCGAGACTATAAAATGTTAAAATATTTTTTTAGAAGTCATTCATTTTCTTTCTCTTTTTTAGTCTCGAGCAACGCCACCTCGGGGAAAATAATATAAGATTTAATTATTTTAAACACACACAAATGCATACAAACACAACAAATTCTTATCCATCTGAAGAAGCCATAGTGGCGAAATGCATTATCGGATATTACTTTTGAAACATACATTCGCGAACGTTTTTTTTTTCTCCAAATGTCAATAACTTATATTAGTGTATATTATTTATTTAGTGTCAGTTACTTAAATGTTTATCTTAGTATACAGTATTTATATAGTAAAATAAATTTCCGATATTTTCCGATGAGAACTCTGATATAGTTTTCAGTGGAGACATCATTTACATTTTGGTCATACACGTGAATGATTCATAGTGTGGAACAGCATGTCTGAAATACCAGGCAGCTTAAAAGATAGACAGAAAAGATCAAACAGGTGCATGAATAAAAAGTGGATGCATCGAAAATCAAAACTATCGAGAGGAAGTTAGAGAACATAATGGTGACAGTTGTGCCAGTAGTTATGGCAGTGCTCAGAACAGTATCGAAGAGCTCAGTAAAAAAACTCGGAAGAAACATATAGGTCGGGCCCATTCAGACGACAGCACCACTGAAAACAGTTAAAATACTAAGAGCACTGGTGTATTAAGGAGACTTAATATCGCTTAATTTCCAATGTTAAATACTAGTTAGAACTAGTATGAATATACAGTGCAATTATATGATTCAGCAACACTAATAATATAAATCATATACGGTACTGTACTGGAGAAAGAAAGAACAAAAATATGCGTGTACTGGGTGTATGGCCGAGTAGTTAGAACGTTAGTGTTTTGGCCATAAGAGACGTGGTCGATTCCTCGATGAAATAACGTCTTGATAATATCGGCCTGGGAAATGCAGCACCGATGGGAAGTGTCTAGAACCCTACCAAGGGTTGACTCAAGTCTTGTGGTAAACGAAACTGTTCGGAGACCATCGATGGTTGTGCAAGCACAAAGCCACAAGTCATCGTGACCTTGTCCAGGCACAGATCACGCCAGATTATACTCCCCTTCACAGACACTGTACTAAAGTTCGCTCATCGTTAATGCCCTGCCTTTCCAGGATTTAGGCAATCATGACTCTCCACGTTTTTCTTCTTTATCTGTGAATTGCCATGCATTATTGGAAAAGATTATGGAGTGGTTTCACGTTGCCATATCTACGATTAGAAATTCAGAGTTTTCCTTATATTAGACTCATTGTCACTCAAGGCTAGAGAATCTGATGCAATATGCTGTTTGACCCATAGAAGGAGGAAAGATTGATTCATGTCTTTCCCAAAAGCATTTATGCGAAAGACAACGCAACTGACTAACCTGGAATTCCAATTTCCGTGCCAATATCAGTTACACCACCTGTCCATCTTCCGTTCTGCAAAGTTGCAGTAATGTAGATTGATTAGGCGATCGTCTGCAACAGATATTAGCAAGGTACCTTAGCCGAAAGGCATAATCGGAAACGAGAAGCCAGTCATTATACAGGCATTAAAGAAATGAGTTTACATAGAAAACAAAAGATAATGATTAAAAGTTACGACGTAAATGTTTTGATGTAATAGTCTTTATAACATTCTGTTTGTAAGTATCAGTTATCCGTAAGCATTGGCGGACCTAGAGGGCGGCAAGATGGACAGTTCGCACCAGATGACAAATTTTGGAGGGCGGCATTTAGATGAATTAATATCGTCAAATGGAAAATTAGTTGTGCCATTTTTCCTCTCATTCCATTTGTACCATTTTTACCTAAATTTTAAAATTTGTAATTTTAAGTAATACACTGGACATTTACTTTGAGAATTGCAATAAGTTACTACCAGTAATTTTTATAGTGCCTATATTGCTTATGTAATAATCCTTTATCATTAAAATTGTTATTTACTAAAAAAAAAAAAGATATTTTTAATTATTTAATTTTAAATATGCTTTTCAAACTTATTTTGTTGATGTTTTTTTCTGCAATCAAAATAGAATAAGTTTAGTAGACATTGTCTATTTCTGGAATGTTGTTGGGTGGGGGTGATCAATTCTATGACTGTCTCTGTCGGCACACTAGGTACGCCACTGTCCATAAGTCGTTTTTTTTTTTTTTTTTTTTTGTTTTTTAACTGGCTTAATGTACTTTCAAGCGCAAAACGAAGAAGAAAATGAAAAAAGAAATAAAATGTAAAGTGACAACGGCTTTTAGGTTTTTTTTTGTTTTTTTTTTATTATTTTTTTGCACATTTGCAGTAGTAAAAAGAAGGAAGGAATGAAATTAGTTGCGCTCGAATGGAAATATAGATTAAAGCGAGAGAGTATAATAACTATTAGAAAAAATGTGGAAGGAAATGAAAAAGATGCGGAAAAAAGAAATAAACAAAGAAAAAAGCATGGACTATAGGAAACAAATAAAAGCACTTCTGAAATAATATTATTATAGTCTAATTTATTCTAACATTTGCCATTAACTTGTTTATCATCATCATCAACATCATTTATGGGCCATGTCCCTTCAAGACTTCGGAAATCATGGCTGTCCACAACTTCCTGTCCTTTGTAGCTTTATCATCCTTTTTTTTTCTTTCTCTGCCATCAATTCACACAAACTCATAAGATTTATAATAGTAGGCACTGACGGTTTACCGCAATTGAGAATTTTGTTTGAGATTTTCCAGAGTTCGTGGGATCCATGTTTTTTGTTTTAAACTTTGACTTGAACTGTCTGCGCATAGCTATTTCTTGCATTTTTCAGGACTCTTGCACTGGGTTGCCAACAGTTCTGAACAAGGCAAGAGTTCTGCTATACTGTTCCCTTTGATAGAGAGGATAGTAGTGATTACGGTGAACTATGGCCGCAGCGCATTCGGGTGTGAACCAAGGTAGGCTATTTGGGTTTTGCTGGTACGCTTTGCGGAGAATAAAAATTACTTTGGTGTATCAAAGATTGCTCTATGAAATGTTACATTTGAGAATGCCGTTGATCGCCTTGGCATAGATCAATGAATGATGTAAAGTGTCCAAAAGAGGTAATACTTAGACAGAACATTGACTAGGACAGGAGATGAAAGAAGTTTAGGATGGTGACTAGCTGTATCGGGAGTATGAGTAGGCTTATTCATGATCTAGATCAGCTCGTAAGTGATGGTGAAGTCAGGACAGTATTTTACCTTCTTGATCGATTTTGATTGAGTGGATTAATTACACCTTCTAGTGAATATTGAAATCGCCACCGAGAGATGATTGGAGAGGATATCAACAATCTTGTCGAACATTGTAATACCATCATCCCAAAAGTCATAGACAATGAAAACAAAGGACATGCTATAAACGAAGACCAAGGTTGCGAAGATCTACGCTAAGAATTAATCTTTTATCAGTTACTTAGCGTTTATTTCAGTATATTCCTCGAATTATTCAATTTTATTATTAGTTATGATTCTTAATGTCTTATTGCACCTAATTTATAAATTAAGCTTTATCATGTATGTATAAGAAATGAAAAACATGTATACATAGATTTCAGTAATATCCAAGGCAGGAAAACTGGGAAGATGTTATGATAATTTACCCATGCACGTATGGACTCTCCCAGCTATAAATAGGAGCAGGTACTGCCTTTTGATGGGTGAAGTTTCCAGCAATCAGCTCTGACAGACGTACCTAACAGTCATGCTGTAACACTCTGGTTTGTATATGTTTGTATTACTGTTTTTCTGTTTATATATTTGTTTAACTCAATTCCTCTATTTGTGTCTTTATTTCTGGCCCTAACAAGGCCACAACAGATTATATCCCAGGCGGATAAGAGAGAGGCACTATTTTATATGAACTTAACTGAAGAACCACGATATTGGTAATGGTAATATTTGCTGTTTCCTTATAAGGGAACTTTCAGCATTCAGTAACCGAGCAGCCAGTGCTATCGTCGGTTGAAATTTATGACATTTTCTATTAAATATAATTTTCAGGTTTCTCAAGAAACTATTATTGTTCTTTATAATACTGATATTGATGAGGAGAAGGCTTCCTTCCCAGACTTTTGTGTGAAGTAGTGTGGAACGTTAACATCTTGATTATGCCATTATTTTCTCTTCGAGTTACATGTGATATGCATTTTAGTTGTTGCCGTTGTTGAAAGACTTCAAGTAATGTAGTTTCTGTTATTTGGTGGTTTTTGTTTGGGATTATGTAGCGCCAGTCAACGATACTTGAAAGAATGATGGTCCTCGCTAAGATCTACTGGCTTTATATGCCCAAAACCACTTACCAAACTGAATAATTCCATGTACGAAAGAAAAAAGCCGAACAAATAGTCTATAGAAATGTAAGAAAAAAGAAGAAAAGAAATATGAAATTAAGTTTTATGTTTTGATAGAAATCAGCGGAATGGTGTAAATAAATCGATTAAAGTGTACTGTTTGGTGCATTAGGTAGTTGAGGTATCGTTCTTAGATCTTTGGTAAGAAAAAGATAATGAAATGTTACTTTTATAAAATTGGCGCAACATAATCTTCCTATCATTATTTGCGTATAGCATTAGGTTTAGTAAATAAAGGAAAACATAGGAAAGCTCTAACTAAACGAACGAACGAAAAAAAAAGAAAGAAAGAATGCGGAGAGAGGATCTCTGTGTAAGGAAAAAAAAAAGGAAAAAAGAAAGAGTGAAAGAAAAGAAAAGTGACTGCAATTTCAAAGGAATTTCCCAGCCTCTAACCATTACAAAAACAATTAATTCTAACCGTAAAGAATGAAACAAAAAGAAAAGAATTGAACTTTAAAAGCAAACAAAATTCCTTTTGCTAAAAACAAAAAAATACTCTAAGGAAATCGGAAACGCATGAAATTCAAATCCGTTGCTTCTGTTCAACACATGTCCCCAGTCATCACAGGCAGACTTTTCCGGTCATTTTCCTTTACGAAATTGGGGATAAAATTTCGATCAGCCTAATTTCGGATCATCTGATGGTGATATGTTAAGCAGCTTCAGCTAGCATGTATGTCTGAAGATATATTAGATTTTAGAAAAATAATGATGAAAAAAATCAAGGACAGGAAACAAAGGAAATGAAAATATCATGTACATTCTACTTAGAACAACTAAGATAGCAATATTACTACCACTTGACTATCTTTTGTTTTTATAAGTAGATGAATGCATGGGAAATCAGGCTTTATAATATTTGCTATCTTCAAGTGTGATGCGATAAGGGCGTACGTGCATTTTCGTGAAATGAGAAAAAACACCGTAAAAATAAAAGTTCAGAATAAAAATACATAATACGTTTTGATTTACTTGGGGGTCTAACCTCACAAAAAGTATTTTTATGAGAATATTAACATCTTTGTCGACATCAGTTTACTTATTTAAAAATGGAAACAAAAACACAGAACGTATGCCAACTTACACCCTTTTAGAATCAAATAACACTGAGGAAGTCATATTTCAGATCAGTTCATCGAAGTCGTCTTGTCAGTGATTTTAGTAGAAATCCTAACTGTTAAGTTATTCTTTAGCTAAATAAATGAATACACTCTTTCAACACTGTCAGGTTGTCTTTCTCAACGACTCAATCTTTTTTATGGTTATGAATAAACAGCGCGAATCAAAAATGAAAAAGACCTAAATTTGTATCTTTTTTTTTTGCTTCGAGAAGCCAGTTTTTTTTCGTATCAGCTGTCCTAGCTCCCGAGCTGCAAGAACTTTTTTATTGTTGACTGAAATTCAAACCTAAGACTTGAAACCTGTTCTTCATTATTTCCTAATCACTCGCCACTATTTTTTCATTAGAAGTAGTTGTATCATTAAATTTTATTAGATAAAGCATTACAAAAATAGAAAGAGGTTAAGTCTTCTCCCCGGACTTATTCAACCAATTCATTGAGGCGATTCTGAAAGAATTTGAAGTTCTACCAGAATTCATTATTGGCAGCCGCAATCTTAACAACATAAGATATATAGATGACACAGAATCGATAGCAGACACAGAAAGGAAACTACAAGAACTCCTACAGAAGGTAGTGAAGGAAAGCAAGAATAAAAGACTAAACATCAATTGCATAAAGGCGGAATGCATGGCTGTTTGAAATAGGAACAGTGCAACATGCAAATTACAAATTGCATATACCAAAATGAAACAAATACAAAAATTTATATTATCTGGGAAGTGTTTCACCTGAGTACGGAGAGTTCGGCACTGAAATCCGAAGGCTCATTGCGATAGCGAAAGAAGCCTAACAAAATCTCCTCACAGATGAAGAAGAGACCTGAAGCCACAGAAATTTAGTTCTACAGAAGAATGCTGAGAATACTATGGACTGAAGATGTGACCAACGACGAAGTTTTAGAGAAAATAGAAACAAACAAGGACACTTATACTGTGTAACCCGGATATAAGAGACCCGGATATAAGAGAAGCCCGGATATAAGAGAGATTTTATCTGGTCTCAAGGTGTTCCCATACTTACCTAAACAAAATAGACCAAACCCGGATATAAGAGACTTCTTCTCCGGTCCCGACAACTCTCTTATATCCGGGTTACACTGTACTTAACATCAGGCAGAGACAATTGAAATTTGAAGGTTACATAATAAGAAAAGATGACTTGGAAAATTTGATACTCACAAGACAGACTAAAGGCAAGAGGGACAGAGGTAAAAACACATAACCTACCTAGAGAGCTTGCGTAAAAGGATGACGAAGTAAGGTTTAGGAGAGATAACAAAAAGACAAAATTTATTAAGCGCTACAAAGGACAGGAAATTGTGGAGAATCATAGTCGCCAACATCTTGAAGGGACATGCATTTTCAATCCGTAAATTTTGGCGGTTTGGTGCGAGTATAGGTTCTGGGTTATTCTAATATCCTTTCCAAATATGTTAACATTACTAAGCAGCTCCAAAAGTTTTTGTGATAAAAAATTCCTAATCTAAGTACTTTAATTTGCATCCTTTGCCTATGCTTGAGGCATTGTAGAAAGGGAGACCAACCTATGTTTCCAGCAAGAACACGTTGATTGCCACTATCGTGAAAGTGATAGCTGATATGAACGAGATCACCTACTTCGAGCAGGGTGTCGCTACTGAGACTGTATCGAGTCCGGATTCAAAACTTACGATTAGAACAAACTTTTTTTCTCAGTTGTAGATATGTACATTCTTTTTTTTTTAATAAAATATATGGATTTTCTATTGAATCTTCCTATGATTTTTTTTGTTTTTTTTTTTGGTATATTAATATTTTTTAGTTAACTTGCACATTTATATACACACACATATATATATATATATATATATATATATGTGGAGGTGGTGTTTGTGTGCGTGGATGTCTGTGTGCGTGTATGTGTATTTTCATTTTTAGTGGATACACGTGTTGGAGTAACTTTTTGGGATCCCATTATACACACACACACACACACACATATATATATATATCTTTGGCATATTTGAGCAGCAATCTATATCTATCTATCTATCTATATATATATATATATATATATATATATAAATAGAGAAAGAGAGAAGTGGGCGGGGGAATGTGCATAATATGGTCATAAAAATAAATTGAAAATTAGGTAAAAATGAATTACAGCAAGGTTGATTAACAGGATATAACGATTGTATTTATAGTAGATTCCAGGCTTTCAGACATGAAATGAAACCTGAAAAAATTATTTCTTTTATTTTTATTGCTACAGTTTTTGTGCTCTTTCTATCTATGTTTGTGTGTGTATACATACGTGTGTCCCTTCGAGTGCCTTCTTGAGAGCTACAGTGATCATTTCTAATACATTTTTTATTTTTTATTTTGTAAACAGATTGCAAGTGGAACATCTGATGAGTGGTGTCTAATGATACGGAATTAGCTTTCTTTATTTGTGTCCGATGGCATGGGCTCATTCGTTGCTCGCTGTAGGCGGCAGCCAAAGTCTCGTTGGCGATTTTTTTTGGTCTCGGTGGCATATTTCCGGAGAAAGATAGATTTTGCGAAGAAAATATAAAGTTTAGATGGAAAAAAATAAAACGAGAAGAAAAAGAGAATAATTTCATGAATGCGTAGAACAACGAAAATTACATTTGTGAAAAGAAATGTAAAGAAAAAGAACATGTTTAATTTTTATTGAAAAGAGAACTAGCATCATTCACACTTAACCACATATGGCGATTAAAGTTGCGTCACAATGTTTTTATTATTTTATTATCATTATTAAAAGTTCTCTTTCTTCTATTCATTAACTTTCAAAGTCTACTATTTATCGAAGTTGATGACAAAACCGATTCAGTATTTTTATTCATTTATCGTCATATCCCTTCAGGTCGTAGGCGATCGTGGATCTATACAGATTTATTTTTTTTATTATCTGGAATTTGCCATACATTCTTGGGAAATATAGCAGTGTAGCTTTTTGCTGCCTTCAACATGGTTTTGAATTCAGAGTTTTTCTTCTTTTAGACTGGTTACCACTCAAGGATAGAGATCCCAGTCTATTCTGTTATTTAACTCATGACTGACGGAAGAAGAGACGGTTGTTAATATTTCCTAATGTGGTCACTATAAATGAACATGACATTTTAATATAATCATTAGAAGCCATGGAACTTGTAGCAGACGAGTGTAACAAAGTGTAATGGAAAGTGTTGAAATCTTTCCAAATAAATGAATTCAATATTTTAAAAGAAATTCATTTAACACGCGCAGAATTTTTCTATATACGTTTTTATATGAAGAACAATATAGTTCACAAAAGATGAGAAAGAAAAAATTATATTTGTTCATACAGACAGCTCACAAAAAGAAAGAAAAACATTTATGGTATGAGTGGTAATGTGGGTGAGTGCGCCACGTAGTTTTGCGAAATCAAGCAGTCGGCCTGCCTGGGAATATAAATCTCCCTCGGCAGAAATAAGTCCCGTGTTGACGCTACTACACCCGGAGCAAAAAGAGTGAAAGTCCTTTACTTCTATACCGCTAATTGCCACGCCACTTAGCGGCGTTAAGCGAAGTCCATTGGTAGACAAGGTGGAGTAATCCCAGAAACCGTTGAAAACACTGCTACAAACAGAAGTTAAAAAAAAAGTCAGATCTCTTATAATAAAAATGACAAAAACATTGAGATCAAGGATAAGTTATGTTCCGTTTAGCTTTCTGTGAGACTGCTGACAAACATGAGAACGATAAAATCTATTGAAGAAAGTAAAATATTGCTTGCTATTTGTTACCAGTGACTCGTAGCGACCCCATCATTACTGTTAAATTAACAAAACAAAACAATACGTGAGAGATAGTCTCCCAGCGCCGCCCTATTAAGAGGATTATTTCCCTAACAGATTATGCTCTCTCTATGCTCTTCAAGAAATGCACAATCGATGATGTTTGTACCAATTTCGCAGCTAAACAATTAGCAATTGTTTATGCATCTAAACATTTTCATGTTTCACTTTAGGTTTTTAGGATCGTTCAAATACGACGTGTGTTTTGAAAACGTTCTGACAATCATCTAACAATTATTTTCTTCAATCTCGACAATGTTTTTATTATCTATTTGATGCTTTTATGTTTTTTTATATCTAAGATTTATAGAACTCATTATAATTTTGATGATGGCTGTTGCTCTCATCTATTAAAATATCGAATTAGTTCTTGCAAATTAATCAATCATCTGTTTACACTAACTTGAAAAGGGTTAAAAACAAACACTTTGCTTTAAATATACATAAAAAAAATAATTTGGTGTTTCTCTGTGGTGTAGCGATCTAATTGCACATATAATTTTCATTGTCGGGATTTTGAGCTTCGGTATGTGATCTTGTACCAGACGCAAATCATTTTGTGATGAAATAGTGAGCCCATGGCGAGTTCCAAATAGTGTTACGATGTCATCACGAATATACATTGATTATATGAAGGCACACATAGAGTCATGGTTCAAGGAGAAATCAAAGTCGTTCAGAAATTTTTTTTATGTGAGATGTCTGATTCGGCAAAAAAAATTTATGAATATCCGAACAAAATCAGTTTTAAATATACCCGTTTGATCATTTGGTCAGCTTGTTCACACGACTATAAACCGATTGAAAAGTTGCAGAGCCTTCTGAAGAGGAAGGCTTACATTGGCGGACAGCAATTTATCAACAAAGATAAACTTTGTAATGTTATTCTCGATTCTATTTATTTACCTTAAATACGATGGATTTCTCCTTGAACCATGAACGACTTCATATGAACAAATAAAATAAGTCACACAGTCAATGGATTAATGGTATTTAAAATTAGTTTCAGAAAGTAGGTACCCATTTCACCTTGATATCCTCTTTATAATTTTGTCATCAGTACAATGATACTTTTCGATTCTAAAATAACGGGCATATATACATTTCCAGGGCCCTATTTTTGGGTGTTAATACAGGCTTATACTCTCACGTAGATACTCTGCTGATTGTTATTGTCACAGGATAGCAAAAAAATAAAAAGATTATCGGAATATCTACTAAGCAGTATGTGCTGAATGTAGGTCTAAATTGGTGTTCTCATTCAAGGTCTGCAATTTTAGCTTTCCATCAATGTAAACAGGGTGCTGAAATGTTCTCAACTTGACCAAAATAACATTCCCCAAAATTTCTGTATATTTGATCACGTGGTTCCACATTCTAAATGTCTTGTTTCTACAGCTGTTCCACAGCAGAGCCTATAAAGGGGAAACATGCTTTTCCAAAACAATTGTAGGAGAGGCTTTAGTTTCTTCTACTCTCCTGTGCCCCCATATCTTCTTGACGGCGAGCACTTACTGGCTAAATCCACCGGAAATTAAATGAAAAGAGAGAGAGAGAGAGAGAGAGAGAGAGAGATCAGAGAGAGAACAGACTAATAGACAATATATATATATATATATATATATATATATATATATATATATATATATAAAGGGTTCAGTTCGAAATGTCAATCACCTGAAGAAGGCCAGATCATAGAACGGCCGAAACGTCGTGAACATGACAATAAAGATGAGGACAACATTCGTTCGAACAATATAAAATATATATATTGTCAACGAAAATTCCTCGTCCTCGCCTTTGAGAATGGTTAAAGTATTAGCTGAAAGCGCTTGGGACAATAATCACTATGGAAAGGTTTTACATATTCTTAATCTTCATTTGTGTCTTTTCTATAAATAGTTTCACGGTAATTGTTCTGATGAATTTTCTTCTATGGTACATAGACTTTATGAACTTAAGTGCATTAATAGATTAGCGGCAAAGTCTCGTCCTTTTACTGTTGAAATAGCTAGTTTCAGTTCTATGCTAACAGTTTTTTCTATCGCACTTCTCTCTTGTGGAAATCTCTTCCAGTTTCTTGCTTCCTAGTCAACTTTGATCTTCAAAAGTTTGAATGTAATATTAATTGTTATCTCCTGTCTTTAATTCCAGTTCTTTTATTGTTCAATCTCCTTCATAGTGACTTTTTTCTCTTATTCTTTAACAGTTAGTGACCCCTTGCATTTTAGTGGCTTTATTGCTTTGCTTGGGGTGAAATGATTAGAAAAAAAAAAGAGATAAAAAAGAAAATTTGTAAGAACGCTAGAAAAAGTGAATAAAAAATTTTAAAAATATTCATTGTTCGTCGTATTCAATAAAATATATATAAAAGAAGGATTGCTGCCCTGATATACAATGCGCGCGCGTGCGTCCGTGTGTGTGTGTGTGGAGAGAGAGAAAGAAAGGATAATATCAAATTATGTATCCCGGTAGAATAATTACTGCTAGATCCATTAAGTCGGCTACCGCAGCGAGGAAGTATTCAAAACCTCATTTTGAGACTTGCGGTTGTTGCAAGTTGGTTAGAGTATAGGTCTTGAGGCTATAAATTTTTTTTATTATATCCCCCCCTGTCCTGGGAAGTGACAACTGCAGCCAGGTTATCAGTAAAATAAAGAAAATCGCTCCAAAACCAATGTAAACAATCCTTCGCTGCTTTAGTTAACATGTTACATGCCTTATCTAAAGTCAATAGCGTACATTTATTTTTAGTGGTTGATAGTTGGATTTAACTCTCCTCAAGCAGTTCCAAGCCGACATTTTGCTGCTAAACCAACGTCCTTCCTAAAAGATTAGCAACCTCTTATTTAAAGAAGCACAGTTTTTCGTGACTTAATATTAGTGAGTGGGCATCATATCTAAAATGAACTTTTTCTTCTACTCGGTAAATAATGACTCACTAAAAACACAAATTCTACGGTTTCTACATGGTAAATAAAGCCTTGCTTCTCTTTTGTCCACAATCACAAAGTCATCATCTCTTGATGATTCTAATGATCTCTCATGGACACCATTTTTTTTTATCATCGCCACCATTCACTTCTTCTTTAGTCTATGATCTATCATTCTTCGACATTTTTAACCGACTATGGATATTTACTAAGTTTAGTTTAGTGAGGTACAAGGCTAAATTGTTGAGTCAGTTTTCCAAGTGGGCTAAATGCTTTGAAAATCAACATTTGGAACCGTAACTGGCCCGAATATTGGTAACAGTGAATCCCTTACAATTCCTGAAGTATTTTTATATGTTTTGTTTTATACTTCTGCATATAATTAAAATAATAAACATGATCATTAAACATAATAAACATAACAAATAATCATGATAGACATAATACTTAACTCTAAAAATTAAGCAGCATAATTGAATAAACATAAGTAAACATGTTAATTAAATACGATGATTAAAAACATAATTCTCGTAAAAAGTAAACATGATAGACAAGATAATTAAACAGAATAAGTAAATTCATGATTAAACATGATAATTAAATATAATAAACATAATAAGAAAATATGACAGACGTGATAATTAAACATAATAATTAAATATAAGTAAACATAAATAAGTAAACAGGATAATTAAACATAATAAGAGTGATAAGTAAATATGATAATTAAGCATAAACTTGAGACATCATAATTAAACAATTAAATATAGTAAGTAAAAATGATAATTAAACATAATAAACATAAGCAAAGCTGATAATTATAATTAGGCCTAAGTAAATATGATAATTAATAATGATATTTACATATAAGTAAGCATAAGCTAGCATGATTAAGAATGATAAAATAATACGTAAATATATTAACAAAAGTAAAAACAATAATAAAGCATAAGTAAGCAAAGTCTTTTATATTACTTACTCCGATCCATTTTACTCATATTCCGTTTTCTTGCGCGATCATCACGTAAAAACAAAATGATTTTTTTTCTTTATTTTTTCCTATGATTTTCTGATGTTAGTTATTATTTTATTAGTATTATTGACAATAAATTATAACATTACTAACAATCTGGATGTGCAGAGACCGTAACGGTTATCAGCGCAAAAGATGAAATTGGTAAGTCAAGTTCAAATTCTACCCAATTGTGTACACGTTTACCGCAATACCCACGGGAAAACATGAATCAATCTCGATTCACGTTTAGAAAGCGTAACTGATTCCAATTCAGAATGCCTAGTGATTGGGCAGATGACATCCACTGATTTCTCCATGGAAAAGCACAACGGTCTTACATAGAATAAATATTAATTATTATTAATGTCTACATTATTATATCTTTATTTTAAAATATTTTTAAAATAATTATTTATATTATTATTTAAATTGCTATTAAATTATTATTCATATATTATCATTGCCTAACTACCATAAACTTAATAATAATCTTTAAAATTAAATTATTATTAATATTATTTAAATTATAATTTATTCATTTAAAGATAAAATTATCATTTAAATAATTATTTAAGCTATAATTAAATTATCATCATCATGAAATTATTTATTCATTTATTATTTATTCATTATCATTATTTATTATTGTTAAATTATCATTTAAATTCGAATTAAATTATTATTATTATTATTATTATTATTATTATTATTATTATATCTCCAAGTACAGCAAAGTTCCAGCTGATCACAACCAGTGGACTAATGTGATACATTTTCATTGGGACTCTTCGGGATATATGTGTAATTACAAACAGTGTATTCCTCTGTAAGTGTCCAAATTTGACATTGACTCCAACCACTTCGGGTGCTCAAATCACCAACATTAAGCATGAAATCTACTCTTGTCATTGACCACAATTTGTACTTTCCCATTTTAAACTATCATAGTTTGTCTATTCTTTGTTGACTATCCTATCATCTCCGGGGCATGCAATGTCTCTGATGATGCATGTTTTTTTTTCTTCTGTATCCATCACCACAATGTCTGGTTTTCTGTGCAATACTTTATGGTCATACTGGATCATGACATCCTATTTTTACTTTTTTTTTTTTACTTTTCATTTTCAATGAAACCTTCTGGGATGAGTTCATACCACTTTCTTCCCTCTTATACTTGTCACATGATTCCCAATGTATCATTCTTGCAACATTATCACGCTCACTTTTGTATTCTTATTTCAACTTTGCGCATTCACTGACAGCATACAATAATCATTCTCTTTTTTCACCGTACATCTTGCACTTATCATTGCCGGTTCTATGATCTATTTTACATTTAATATATTTTGTTCATCCGGTCAGTATCACAATCAATAATATTATTTGATTTGATATCCTCTCCGATGTCTCGATCGAGTGATGTTGATTATACCGCGACTCTTACCAGCTTAGAAACAATACTTTCCTCAGCGCATGTGCTGTTCCAAGCATCGCTTGTTGTTCATGATGACGGTCGTCTTCGAGTATAGAATCCAGAGGTTAGCAGTGAATATTTCGAAGACAGTAGGGAAGCGTTGTTCAGGTTAGCAGTGGATATCCCGGTAAAGTAGCAGAGCGTAGTTCTTCCTCCTGTTCCTCTTCGCCTGACAAGCTGGAACTGGACATTCGGATAGAGTAAACAAAATGGCCGCCTTTATACACGACGGATTGAATATTCTACGTCTTCTGATTGGTTAACCTTCTATTGGTGGACTATAAAGTGAGTCAAGTCATTTGGGCTAGCTCACTAGTACATATATATACACAAAAAACTGCAACAGCGCTGCCACCTGTGCACTTCCAATGAAGTCGAGTATCTCAAAGGCGTCTTACAAGATAGAAATATTCATGGAAATAGTCCCGAGTGCGTCAATCATAAAAGGGCTTGAGCTGTTCCTTGGTATATTTCTCTGATTTGTCCTGCCAGGTCTTTGTAGCTATATTTTCACCAGCTCCGCCTTCATGATATTCTTATCCCAAGATACCGCAATGGCTATCAGAATCCATTCATGTCTGCTCTTGTAGACAAATGTTATATCAGAGTGATTGTTCTCACATGAGTTACACTTGCTCATGTGGGGAAATTATTGTTATTATTATTTAAATGTAAAGGTCTTTGTCGCTCAAAGCTACTATTATAAATTATTTCATTTCCTGCGTTCATATTTTATCGAAAAAGTAGCCCAGCAAAAGAATATTTTTTTATACAGTCGACACAGAAAATTTTGGTTCCATTTCAAATTAATCATATTACCAACAATTTGTATAGGAACAAGTGTCCTCGCGTAAGAGAAAAAATGCGACGGTATACGCTCAGCGGCTTTTGTACTGTGGAGTTCCTGCCAATCGCTGAAATGACCATTGGGTTGTATTTCCAAGACAATTGGTTTTTGCTTGCACTGAAAGATAAGAAATTAGAAGAAAAATCGCCAACACAAAATTAAGACATTTAGTGCAGACTTATTTCAAAAGATCAACAAATTGATTGAAAAATAAAATCAGGAAATCTTAAAACTTAAAGAATGACCCCCTGAAAAAGACACTTGTATGCAACAAATTTTTGATTAACAAAACAGAAATAATTATGTCGATGTTTATTTACATCATCATCAGAATACTTCTACATAGTTCCAATCACGCATATGTAGACATTGGGAAAGATCCCTACGTTATGCGTTTTGTCCAGACTAATAATGTTTAATGGTAATGAGAAAATATGTTGATTTTATCTACACTCCAAGACTCACTATAATTATTCCTTCCTGGTCAGTTCAAGCCACAACTGAATCCTGAATTCACCTCCGTCGAAAGCTAAACAGCAACTGACTATACATACCAAAAGGCTAGGGCACTCCGGGGTGGTGTAATCGTTAGCAAGCTTGTCACGATAGGACAATTACGGCTGAGTAGTGAGTTCAATCCTCACTGGGTGCCCCTTACTTTCGGCCTTGTGCCACATCCAAGCTACGCTTGGAAAATCACTACATGCCAAAAGGCTGTTATATTGTTTCAAAGGTCCCTTAAGACATCAGTAAATTTATCCTGTCAAAAGAGAGATAGTCACTTACTTCCACACAACATCATCGTCAAAATAATCCTGAAATGTTACAGTTATACATATGTGGACATAGAAAACTTCCATGTTACACGTTTTATCCATCAGACTATTAATGGCTTTATTTATTAATGGAATTTTATATATGTGGAGCGGCGGATGAAATTCAGCAAACGCTTTTTGCACTTTTACATCGAGAAATACTGAGGAATAACCTAATGTAGGAGTGGTTTTCTCTTTTCTTTTTGTCACTCAGTTAAACATGGATAGTCTGATATATTGCTTTGTATATAATATTTTTAATGTAAATGCAATGCAACTTGTTAAACGTGTAGATTTGTTAAAATGAGAATTGTATATACAAGAGAGCATCAATAAGTTCGTTGACTGATATGTGGTGAATTTGGCTCTGAAATGTCTCCTATGTAATATTTAATCTATGTTAATTTTCAGCATATATATATATATATATATATACGTGTGATTGAAAATTATATATATATATATATATAGTGTGATTGAAAATTTATATATATATATATATATATATATATATATATATATATAGTGTGATTGAAATTTTTATATATATATATATATATATAGTGTGATTGAAAATTTATATATATATATATATATATATATAGTGTGATTGAAAATTTATATATATATATATATATATATATATATATAGTGTGATTGAAATTTTTATATATGAGTAGCCAGCCTGACTGAACACCTTTTGACTTTTTTCTTTGGGTTTGGTTAAAGGAGCAAGTCTACTATACCAAACCAAGACTTTGGAAGAACTTGAAGGACGAATACAAGAAGTTATGTCTTCCATACCACAAGAGTTCCTGGTGAAATCAGGTGACGCGATTCCTGGGTGGCGTGTGAAGCTGGTAGAGAAATCTGGTGCGCATATCGAATTTTAAATAAAACCTTATGTTAAACATTTTCCTCTCATATTTATTTCTTGTAAAAATTATAGTTAATAAATAAATCATAAGTATTTTAAAATGGGAGTTACTTTTCAATCACCCTGTATATGATATGATGGAAAATAATTTATCATGTTTCACTTTCATTTAAGCTTCATCAGAAATATGATGGAAATTAATTATGGAAGAGAAAGTTCCGGTACTTTTAGTTCTGTGTTGTTTTTCATTGATCGTGTAGACCCCACGTGTCTTTGTTTTCTGACGTTATTTTGTGTGTGTGTGTGTGTGTGTGTGTGTGTGTGTGTGTGTGCGCGGATATGGAGAGAAGTGTACGTGTGCCAGTATGTACGGTTATTTTTGTGCCTGTTTGGTAGTGTCCGTGTGTATAATTTCTGAAGATGACTAAAAATAAATCTCAGTAAATATACTAATATATTTTTTATGTGTGGTGTCCGTTAAGGACGTTGGCGATCATGGCTCTTCACAATTTCCTGTCCTTTGTAGCTCTTTTTTGTCTTTTTTTTTGTTATCGCTCTTAAACCCTGTTCTGTCATCCAATTCCACAGACTCGCTAGGTAGGTTATTCCCCCCCCGTTCCTCTGGCCTTCAAACTGTCCTGTGAGTATCAAATGTTCCAAGCCCTCTTTCTACATTATGCCCCCCCGAGTAATTTCAACTCTTTCTAGTGTTAAGCATAAGCGTCCTTTTTGTTTCCATTTTCTCTCAAACTCCATCGTTGCTCACATGTTTGGTTCATGGTATTCTCAGCTTCCTTCTGTAAAAACCACATTTCAGTTGCTTCTATTTACCCTAAAAATTCCTCATTGCTCACATGATCTGTTCATATGGTGTTCTCAACATTCGTCAGTAGAGCCACATCTCCGTTGCTTCAAGTCTCTTCTTCATCAATGAAGATATTTTCCAGCATTCACTGCCATACAGGAGTTTATATATTTTACAGCAGTTCAGCACTTTTTTTCTGTTTGCAAGGAAATTTTCTTATATCTTAATACTTTACTTAGTTTCTGACTTTTTACTTTCGCTATTGCTCCGCACATTCCGATTTCTGTGTTACATTTCTAGTCGACTTCTATTACACTAAGATGGTTGAATTTAATAATCTACTTGACCTTGTAGTAGTAGTAATAGTAGTAGTAGTAGTTATAGTAGTAGTAGTAGTCCCGAACATGTAGTCACCATTCCTTACTTTTTGGATAGCTTAAAATTTTGGCCATAACGAAAACCAACTGTGATTATGTTTTTCACGGTTGAGTCATTGCATTCAAGTCGGAGGGGAGATTATTTTCCCTTCTATCTATTCAAAACGGAAGATAAAGACATTCCTATGCTTTTTACTGAAAAGACTTTTCTTTCACAAACTGAATCTAATTATATCGACTTTGCTCTTGCAGAAAACTAACGAAAAAATGTTTTAACTTAGAAAAATTTTATTGGAAATACTTTCTATAATATTAAAAAAAAAATAGTGATCAAGCACTTAATAGAACTACTGTGTACAAATGACACAAACGTTTCGAAGAAGGCCGGATGTATCCAGAAAATGACGACTATTGATGTCATCCATCCATTTTGATTTCCCCCGTAAATATCGCTTCGGTGATATTTCTTATCAATAAAAAGCAAATGAACTAAAGAATTTTATGAGATTACGGTGTGTGTGTGTGTGTGTGTGTGTGTGTGTGTGTGTGTGTGTGTGTGTGTGTGTGTGTGTGTGTGTGTGCAAGAATTTATACGTAAGTATGTGTACCACAGCTTCTGTAATTAAATACTAGGGACATATGTGTAAGAATTAGAAGTTCTGTATGAATATAAATTCAGTTGGGTATAAAGTTCGTTTGCTTTATTAAGTAACTAGATTAAAAGCCGCCATATCGAGCGGTACTTAGGCTCTTGATTGTGCCTTTGGCTTGTTCAGGATTTCCTAAGCCTTTGCATATTTTCAGCATTGGATGCTTTCCTGGCTGCCGTTTGATCTGGGTTTTCATTTGCAGCCTTGGCTCTTTTGATCGCAATCTGCTCCTCTTTTGGCGGAGATTTCTTTTTACGAGGTGTACTGGTGCCGTATGCGATAGGCAACAATAAACTACAGAAGAACTCAAAATTGATCGCTACATTAATATTTAAGCTTACATTTTAAAAGTTCAACGATAATTTTTCTGTCGCCAGTTAATTTAAAGACAATTTAATGTGCGTAGGTCCTTATTTTCCGTTCAAACAATTATTTTTATTTCCTGTGTGACTTTTGATGGATTTCGCCATTAATTTCGATTATTCCCAAATTTATTTCCAAGTTATATGTCCCTTTAATTGAAAAGGCGTGACACAGTGACACTCGGTGATTCGCATTTATTATATAAAATAAATTTACTTAATGGCTAAACAAACTTTTGGCCAATCAAATATATATATGTGTATATGTGTTTGAACGTGCGCGCGTGTGTGCGCGTGTTCTTGTGTGTGTGTATGTTATTAAGCAGAACAACCAGGGATGCGTGTCAAACCTTTTGCAGGGCTTGTCCTGGTGTTTAATAAGTCATTTGATTTGATGTCGGGTGAAAACTTGTAAAATAAATTGCATGTCATGTATTTTCGGCTATCGATATCGAAAGACTTATTCGATATCAAGAGAAAAACACCAAAGTTTCAATAGACATTCCTTGACCATTCTATTTAATAGGACATACTTAAACGAAGGAATAATATCTAAATATAGATATGTGTGTGTGTGTTTGTATGTGTGTGTACTTATTGATATGTAAATTCTAATGGGAAAATATATATCAGAATAATAGTGATACTTTCAACTATCGCCTGGTTCACACACCTTTCACGTTTTTTGAACAGTAGTAGAAGTTTACTTCTTGTTTCCTGTTTAGGATTGGGTTTCCGGTTCCGTCTCCTAAAGCCTTCTCATTCTCTTTCATACCAAGTAACCCTTTGCTTCTTAGTGGCATTATCGCCCTGCTTGGGGTGAAGTAGTTAAAAAATGTTAGAAAGTGAATGACAAGACGAAAAACAAGTCAGAAAAGAACATATTCAGACAAAATAGGTTTTCTTGAGCAATTCAATTCTATATACAAAAAAGGGAAAAGCAATAAACGCTTGTTACAGTTTACATTAGAAAAAACGTTAAAAATGCAAAGAGGCTCAGTATATCAATTTCAATTTTGATGTTTGATGCATCATTTCATTCAGCTTTTTACCGCTTTTATTTTTATTGTTACAGATTTAACTATTCGTCATTGCATTAATAGTAATTTTCTATGATCCTACAATATTTCAGTGCAATCAATTGCTGTTTATCAACGTGACTCGAAGATCGAGAATATTTCAAATTTTTCTATATCTTGATAGCTTCTTCTATTTTTCCCCAAGTTCTTTCGTTTTTCGTGTTTTTGTTTTTCTTTCATTCACCTGTTTAATTGTGTAGTTTTTCTTTTATCTCTCATCGTAATAGCGACCATATTTCTCCTGTTTTTCAACAGTTCTCGAGTATTTTCTTCTTTTCTTTGTTATCACTGCTTCTTCCTTAATAATGCTTACCAATTTGTTATTCATATTTTCAGTTATTTTTGTCATTCCACAAAGTCTGGAATCTGTTCTCGATTTCTACCTGAAATTCAGTGATTTTCACTGTGACCTTATTAGGATATGTCTTATTTTTGAGAATCATTTTCTCCTCACAATTTTGAAATCAAATTTGACTCTGCCGGCTACAAATCTATATTTGTTTCTCCGTTTGTAAAACATTTGTCTCTTAATACTTTGCTTAGTTTCTGACAGATATCTTTCGCTAATCACCAATAATTCTTTTGCCGCCACTTCGGATTTCTGTGTCACATTTTCCGTTATTTGCTATTATAATACTAATATGCGTAAATTTATGAAAACAAAGTCTGGAATTTGCTCTTGATTTCTACCTGAAATAAGGTGATTTCCCCTCTGACCTTATTAGGATATGTTTTCTATCTGAAAATCATTTTCGCTTCAATTTAAAATCAAATTTGACTCTGCCAGCTATGATTCTATATCTGCTTCCTGCAGTGATTTACTTTACTTTACTTTAGATATGGCACAAGGCCGAGATTAAGAGTGCAAGTGGTCAGGTGCGAAGTCTCTACTCAGTCGTAACTGATCGAGTTATACAAGATTGCTAACTATTACACTACAATGCACAAAACATTGCACACGCAGGCAAAACACACACACACACACACACACACACACACACATATATATATATATATATATATATATATATATATAACGAGAATTGGGGTAAATAAATATGTAAATAAATACACCATGAAATTTTTAATTAACATAGTTATAATTTAGGAAAAAACTTAAAATCCATACAATATTTCTACACCATTGCATAATGCTTCAGTATGCAAAATCAATTAGCAAACTTTATTATAAATTATATTATGTGTTATTTATAAAATTTAGAGGCGAAAAAAGTATTCGTACAAAATATGTCTTTAATATTGAAAGGCTTAAATTACCTTTATTTACATAATTCTTTGTAAGATTTTGCTCGATTCTTCCAATTATCTTATTACCGGAACAATCTAGAACATCCCGCAATTCATTTCTTATATAAAGTTATCTCGGCACACAAATCATACACAAGAATTATCATCGTGAGGAAAGGCAAGGAACTATCAAAATCGCAAAAAGAATTGATCATCAAATATTAAAAGGCAGGCGAATACTATAGGAAAATAGCAAATATCCTGAATATACCATTTACTACTATTAGTTCCTTTATTGCCAAGTATAAAAAGGTGAAAACTGTTGAGAACAAATCAAGATCTGGTGCACTATGCAAGATTTCAATGAAAAGAATTCAGCGCAAAATTCAAGAAAATCCAATGACTACTCGGAGAGAAATACAGGAAGAATAAAAATCATCCGGTATTATTGTTACGAAGCGAATGTTAAGCAATGAACTTCATAGAAGTCAACTAAGATCGCGTTCTCCAAGAAAAAACTCCACTACTATTAAAGAAACATCAGGATGCGGGATTAAAATTTGTTCGTGAGCATAAGAATAAACCTGATTCATTTTTGGAAAGTGTTTTATGGACATATGAAGCAAAAGTTGGACTATTTGGGCGTAATTCAGTTTGGAGAAAAGACGGCACAACCTTTGCACCGAAGGACACAATCCCAACAGTGAAATTTGGTGGTGGCAATATCATGGTTTGGGGATGTTTTTCTGCTAATAGTACAGGTAATTTAGAGATAATAGATGCTAGAATGAATTCAAAAATATACCAAGATGTTTTGGACTCTAATTTGTTTGGGTCAACAGTAAAGCTTGGACTTCCAAATGAATAAGACAATGACCATAAATATACAGCTAAATCTACAAAAAAAAAAATGGCTGAATGAAAACAATGTCAATACACTTGAATGGCCATCATAGTCTCCAGACTTGAATCCAACAGATAATTTGTGGCGTTTATTAAAAATTCAAGTTAGTAAAAGAGCCCCGAAAAACATCCTGGAGTTAAAGAGAATATGTAAAGAAGAATAGAGTAAAATATTAACAGAAACTTGAAAATCATTGATTAAAAGCTACAGAAAGAGACTGATTGCTATTGAATTGAGCAAGGGATATGCTACAAAGTATTAAAAAGGTAATATAATTTTGTACGAATACTCTTTTCGCCTACAATTTTTAATTTCATTAACTTAACAAATTTTTCTGATTTTTTTTTTTGCATATTGCGTTATTATGCCATGGTATATAAATATTATATAGATTATAAAATTATTTGATAAAATCTCTGTTAAATAAAAATAAAAATTCATGGTGTACGAATATTCCTCCCCTTGTGTCTATATATATATATATATATATATATATATATATATGTGTGTGTGTGTGTGTGTGTGTGTGTATATGTATGTATGTGTGTGTGTGTAACGTCCTCTACTTGGAACAAATGGTTTCCAGTAGCTATCAAACTTTAATGTTCATATAAATGGTTATCTACTACGCTTCCATGGAGAAGCATGGTCATTTCAAATAATTCACCGATTACAAAAATGTAAAATGTCTAAAGAAAAGAATACACACGAATAGAGGAAAATTTGTCTATTTTAATTAACAAATTTAACAATTTGACTATTTTATTTAATAAATTATGTTTAAATAAAGATTTCCTGTCCTAATACACCCAATATGTGTGTGTGTGTGTGTGTGTGCGCGCGTGCGCGCACGCATGCGCGCGCATGTGTAGTACTTGTAAAATTTTAATTTTGAATGATCTGCACAGATCAATTACACTGTCGAGTTATTATCCATTTTACAAGAACATAAATGTACTGATGTACTGATAGAAAAATGATTAAAAAATCGTATATATAATAAAATGATCTAATTGTTATAAACTTAGTACACACGCAACCATCAGTAGAATTAAAGAGACAGGCATAGATGGAGAGGTGAAGACTGAGGGATTAGTTTTTAGAAAGATTCAAATACGAAAAATTGTCGAATCAAAATTATAGCAGTGACAACTACTGCCATTTTGTTACAGTCCGAGTCCCGTAACTCATTAGCGTCATAGAGTCACCACATGTACTGCAGCCATAGCAGCATTGGTCCGTGTAGGGCAAGATAGCCTGACGGTGTCTAACACTCTTCAGGCAGGTTTTGAATTTAGTTTTCCTTCTCCTAGACTGGCTGTCGCATCAAGGAAAGAGGGCCCAGTCTACCTTGTTATTTAATTCATAGCTGAATCAAGATGGATTCGTACCTTTTACATAGGCACTGGCGCGAAGTAAATGAAACAGAATCGAGCAGGAATTGAACTCGACATGCCTAATTCACTTCCCGCATCTCCTTTGATTCCTAACCAGTGCTTTTCTTTTAAGATGGCGACAGAAGTGCAACACAGAGAAAAGTAAGTGGGGTGTATGAAAATCTTTAGAAATAAAATTTCTATAAATGATTCTTGTCACCTCATCTGGAAAAAATTGTCAAATCATGTATCAGCGATTAAGCTATAAGCGCAACCGTTTATCAATGTCCGGTGGATTGATGTCATATTTCTTCTTGGTTGTTACAAGAGTAAAATTCATACATATTTAAGTAAAAATATATTTGCTTTAGAAGGAAACGCATTCATTTTCGGCAACAAATATTTACTGTTCAGCATAATCCCCTTCCTTGCCACTGCACCTAATTCAGTCGTGAATATTAATCACATACAGTGATCATTTCAGATGAAAAAAAATCCGCGTGAATCCGTGAACATTTTAATGGATGTCTTTATGTGTGTCTCACTCAGTCACACTCACTCACACTCTCTCACTCTCTCTCTCTCTCTCTATATATATATATATATATGTGTGTGTGTGTGTGGGCGCGTGTGTGTGCGTGCGTGCATTAAAATGTTTGTATATGTGTATATATACTCACGTATAAAAGAAACGACAAGAGGAAAACTTTTTATGCCAACGCGTAAAGTTTGAAAGTTTTATTTGGTAACCTAAGAAAATTGTTGAGGATTGAATGTAAAATACTCTATATAACTCTGAGTATGGATTCGTATAAGTAAAATATTCTAATTTTATTCTCTTAGTGATATTATATATATATATATATATATATATATATATATATATTAGGTTAGTGCAAAATAATGACGTAATAATGTCGTTTTTTGACGTTAAAAAATACATCAAAAACGACATTATTACGTCATTATTTTTGCACCAACCTAATATATATATATATATATATATATATATATATATATATATATATATATATGACAATAAGAGAGAGAGGAGAGAAAAAGACAGTTTCAAACTGAGAATAAACCTAAAACACATTGAAATATTGTTGTATTCCACTTTTGTTTTATTGGAATTGTAAAGAATTTTAACTATGTTCACTAGTTAATGTTCCTCATTGGTTGGCGATATTATATCTTGAGTGGTGTGCACAGATGAATTACACCTTTGAGCTATTACCGGATAGCAAATGACATTAAATATTCAACTCGGTGTTTCGCGAAGTTTCGTCAGGGGCTTGTATGTGCCACGTCTCTTCAGTACGTTACCGATCATGGCTCTCTACAATTTCTTGTCTTTTGTAGCCCTTAATAAATTTGATCTTTTTGTTATCTCTCCTAAACCTTGCTTCGCAAGCCATTTACTCAAGATCGCTAGGTAGATTGTGTTGTTGTTGTCTGTCCCGCTTGCCTTCAATCTGTCTTGTGAGTATTAAATTTTCCAAGCAACCTTTCTTCATTATGTGCCTCAGAAATTTCAACTATCTCTTTTTGATGTTATGTATAAGTGTCCTTTTTATTTTCTATTTCTCTAAAACTTCGTCATTACTCAAACGTTCAATCCATGGTATTCTCATTATCCTTCTGTAGAACGATATTTCTGATACTTCAACTCTTTTCTTACTCTCTGATAAGATTGTCAGCATCCACTGATATATAGAACTGATCTTACATAACAGTTCAGTGCTCTTTTATTGTTTCTAACGAAATGTTTCTGTTTCAAATACTTTGATGCATCATTAAATATTTAAAGCTTAGATTTGCCACAAGTACGTTTCAATTGCAATAAACAAAAATAGTTTGGTAACCAATGCTCCAAGGCGAAATTCTTTATAAACATTTAACAGACCAACATGGGGCATTATTATTTCAATATAAAAATATTACTATTGCTGTTGGACTTATTTAAAAAAAAAAATGGCAACACACGTTGATTGGTTTAAGTACCTCAGTGGAACATAAACTAATCAGGCAGAGAATAATGAAGATGTCTTTCTTGAACGAATACGTCTGCCTTATTCAATCCCAACCAAGGAGCAAAAATGAGTTGTATGCATAATATTTATTTATATTATTAATGTTATTGTTCAATTACTTGACTAACTCACAAATCAACTTTATATCATAAATTTGCGGATATCTTCCTCTTTATGTGACATGCCCCCTCAAGATATAGGTGATCATGGCTCTCCACAACTTCCGTGTAGCTCTTAGTAAACTTTGTCTTTCTGTTATTTCTCCTAAGCTCTGTTCCGCCATCCATTTAATCAAGCTCACTAAGTATGTTCTTCTTCCTCATTATATGCCCCTGAAACTTCAATATCTATCTATCTATCTATCTATCTATCTATCTATCTATCTATCTATCTCTCTCTCTCTCTCTCTCTCTATATATATATATATATATATATATATATATATATATATATACACTTCCCTTTATCTTTAACCAAACTTTTATATATATATATATATATATATATATATATATATATATATATATAATGTCTGTGTGCGTGGATTTAGGCAGCATTCCCTCTTTAATACATGTTTCGTTGAACAAGACTGACAAGGTACTTTTGTTTAGTTTTCCTTGTATACGTACAAGTATCTTCTTTTCTGGACTTAATGAATATAGTCATTGTTCAAATGTTTACTTGTTCCGAGCGCTTTTTGCTAAACTATTAGTTGTTAAACAACTATAATAAATAGTGTGTAAGTGCTGTTTTAGGTGGTATAAAAGTAGATATATTCTTAATTTCCATATACGGTCAGTATATTGTGGTCATGATCATAACTAACGTTACTAAGCGCTTGTTTCTTGTTTGTTTGTTTTTTTTTATAAGTGCTTCTATCACTTCTAAACGCTTTTTTTTTTTTTTACAGTGGGAGGTACATATCGCATTTGTGTACTTGGCAAGTATGTTGCGATTTGAGATTAGAGCAATTTCGTGCTAATTTAAATGTGTCCATATTGATCTCTGACCGGAGTGATGTCTTAACAGGCGAGTGGTGGTGTGAGTATATCTACTTTCAGCAAACTTTATACTATCTACAACAACACTTACATTTATTAGCGTAGTATAACAAAAAATCTTCAAGATGGCTAACAGTTTTGCCAGAATCACTCGGAACCAGCGAACATTGGGACAATTTTTAAGTCCAAAAGACACTTAACTTTTACGTATACAAAAACATAAACAACTAAACAAAACTACCTTGCTAGTCTCCTTCTGCTATATGCGTGTGTGTGTGTGCGCGTTCATGCGTGTGTGTTTGCGTGTAATGTTTGTCTGAAAAGTATTTGAATATCTGTGTAACTAGCATTTCAGCAAGTTAAAGACAGGACGTTCAGGCGGAAACCATATCAGGTAGGAATTTAATGTTTAGAAGTTTTATTCATGAGGATTTCTCTCCCTACCCTTCTTCTTTTTTTTTTTTCTCAACGATCTATTCAGTTCCTGGTGAGTGAAGTTGACGCTTTGAAAGTTAAATGAAGCGGGTGTAAGCCGCATAAAGGGGACCGCTCGGTGTGTAGGCATAGCGGAAATGGTTTTGTCCGCCTTTAGGTGAAACGGAAAGAAAAACTCAATAAGGGTGCACGGATGTATGAGGAGTGTTTGTAGAAAGCCTGTATCTTCTTCGTTTATCGGCAAGTGTCCTGCTGTCAAAGTTTTCAGCGTATTTACCATCAGAGCGCTTTTGATAACCGTGTATTGTGTTAATATTTACCCCGACATTTTTCTGGCGTCATTTGCACGCAAGATCGATTGTACTAGCAAATAGCAATGCTGACATTTTTTGTTCTGAAAGAAAAAATTAATTTGAACAACAGAATCAAGTCACATTCTTATCAAATAAAAATGTCATACGCACGCACACACACACACACACACACACACACATATATATATATATATATATATATATATATATATATATATATATATATAGATAGATAGATAACTAGACTCGTTTCGAAAAACCCTCGAATTTTGATTTGCTAATCAGATCAATCTCGATGGAAAAAAAAGGTTTTAAAAAAGAAAGAGCTACAAACATGAAATTCTGCCGACATGAACAGAAAGAGCTACAAACATGAACTTCTGTGTATCTATCTATCTATCTATCTATATATATATATATATATATATATATATATATATATATATATATACAAGGTGTATCAAAAAATACTTTTTAAAACTTTGGGCGCGGGTTCCCCACACTAAAACTAGGACAAAAAGTCCATATAGACAACAACAACAATAAATAAAAAATAAATAAATAAAATAAAAGGGTCCGCCAATTAATGATCCGACGGGTGCATGCGTTTGTAGAAGTAAGCGGAGGACCTTTTGAACATTTGTTATGAGTTGCTGTGTTGAGGTACAAGGATGGCCTTTTTAAATGTTTTGGTGTCAGGAACCCGCCCCCAAAGTTTGTAAAAGTATTTTGGGATTGTATCTTGGATTGTACATTTAATAGCATCTACCATAAACTTTGAACCTAACTCAAAAACGAAGGATTTGCGGACATATGTTTATATGGACTTTTGTCCTTGTGAGGAACCATCCCCCAAAGTTTGTAAAAGTATATTTGATACATCCTGCCTGTATATATAGGTTGTATTTGCGCAACAATTTTTTGTTTCCATAAGTTCGGTTAAAAATTAACGAAAGTTTTTTTATTAGGGATTTTTGCTTATTGGCTTTATATTTCAGACTATTTTTCTAGTTGCTGATATGTATACAAATATTAGTAGAAACCAACAAAAAGCCTACCAGGTGACCAAAAGACAACGTAATAAAATTAAAAAAAAAACTAATAGTCAAGACAACAAAGAACAAGAGAAAACGGATATAAGAAAAGGGAAAAATTAAACATAAACTAAGAAAAAAAGATCAAAAGATAGACACCTATCTAAACAGTAACAAACACTGCTCTGTGCCTAAGTAGCTAAACCAGAGCAATTACGCTTCCCAGCGTTACGAATCAGAAAGAGACAAAGTTCGGACAAGTACGTTCTGGTCGCCTGACGATAGCGATAACGTGCAACAAGTAGCGGTTCGAATTCTCTCTCTCTCTCTCTCTCTCTCTCTATATATATATATATATATATATATATATATATATATATATATATATATATATGGGGGGTATTTTATTAATTTAGACCATGACTTATCCGCATGAGGAAAAAATGTATTAAATTTTGACTCTTAAAATTAAATTACAACAAGCATTCAGTTTAGGCCAGCCCTCGAATTATAATTTAGCGGGACGGCTATCAAGTTTTAAATGTATAAGCGTTTTAAAAGGAACAGCGCCACTAACGTATTTGAAGTCGGTTGGCAAAGACAGAAGAAAAAACAAGATACATTGACATATAATGAATCAAATTTATTTATCTACATAAATTATGCTCTTTAGATTTTTTTTTTTTTTTTTATCTGTTGGAAAAAAGGAAATAAGGACTCGGACAAAACGGGCGTGTCGGCTTGGCGGTTTGATTAACTCTGTGTTTTGTCTCGTCTTTACCGTAAAATCACCTTCTAAGACCGGCGTCAATAAAACTAAAAGTGACACAATTGCGTTTTCTTAATTTCTCTTTCACGCTTTTGATTCGTAGAAAACAATTTTATTTTTTTATTTTTCTCTAATTCTGAGCCGATTTTAAATATCATACTTTAAACCGGAAATACTTTCTCTGGCGGAAATTTGTTGTTGTTGTTTTTTTTCTTTTTTTTCTTTGTTTTATATTTCCAGTGTGCTACAAGAAATCAGAATGAAAACATCGTTAGGATTATATGTCAGAACTCCGACAATAACAAACCCTGTATGATATAAGCAACCACCGAAATTTCTAAATCTATCGAAATACCCAGTATAATGGCTAGTATATATATATATATATATATATGTACAGTGTAACCCGGATATAAGAGAAACCCAGATATAAGAGAGATTTTCTCTGGTCCCAAATTAGAGCCTGTGTTAATGTATATAAAATAGACCAAACCCGGATATAAGAGACTTCTTCTCCGGTCCCGACAACTCTCTTATATCCGGGTTACACTGTATATATATATACATGCATGCATTTGTTTAAAGTAATAAAAATGTCGGTTTAAAAATACATGCATTATTTCATTAGCAATATAATATATATATATATATATATATATATATATATATATATATATATATATATATATATATATTGTAATACTTTTACACCACCTGACACATACATATTAATCCGGCCTCCTCTGACTTGTGACAATTCAAATATATTTAATTTTCTGTAATATATGTAACAAAGGTTACATCGGTTAAACTAATAGAGAATTCTGTCTTCGAATTAATAACTATAAGAAAGCTATCAGAGATAACGGTGTCAAATTAACCATAGCTGACCATCATGTAGATAAAGTTAGGTACATCCTTTTAGCATCTTCATTTACCTGCCAACAAAATCGCCGAAAATCCAGGTTAAAATTTATTTTTGAAATATGTTCCCACACTCTTGGAATAAATAGGAATTTAGGCATACTCAGTGAATATAATTTCCACAAAATGGCGAATTCTCAAGATTAAGCTAATGTTTTACAGTTTGTACCTTTAAATATTCTTCTTCAGTTGTAGTAATTGACATCTGCAACAGGCAGCAATATTTTAGATATCATTTTCTTTAAATGTTCAGAAAATGTGGTACAAAAAATGGTATTAGAATTAGAGAACTCCACAATCTTTAGTGCGACAGAAATAACAGTTAACTGGCTTAAATAATGCAGATTTGATCAGTAAGATAAATCACAGAGGTACCCATAAAATAATGCACACATTCAAACACAATAACAAAAAAGTCGAAAGTCATCCCGCATACGCGAGAGAATTGAAGTCTCTGTCACATAATGAAAAATAAGTTGAGAAATAATACTACAGAAAAAGACATGAAAATAAAAGAGACTAATGACGTTACATCCCCAAGCTAAGTTAAAATAATATAGACTCTTCCAACTTCTAATCAAATGTCAACTTTTATCTTGTACACCTCTCTTATAATGGTCACAACATATCTGCACATGCACAATACAACTTTCTTCAAACTTGTTTTCAAAAAAGAGTTCAACTTCAGCTTATTGTTTGTTGAAAAAGGACACAGGCGTGTTTGAAAATCCCATTTTTACCATTTTTCTCATCATGCTTTTATTTTGTTAACTTCGTCTATTGACTTAATAATATTATTATTCTCTCTTTAACTTTCTTTTATCGGTCAAATACACACACACACACACACACACACACACACACACATATATATATATATATATATATATAGAGAGAGAGAGAGACAGATAGATGTATGTATTGTGATACGAATTCTCAGTACCAATCTCACAAGTCTGATATTTTATCTCGTTATACTTGGATTACAAATAATCCTGTCAATAACCAAGAAAAAAATGGAATTTTTCTTCAAGGACTTGTCATTTTAAGCTAGAAGCATTAGATTCATTACGAAAAAATGTTCAAATTTCAAATGTCATATGGAAATTTATTGAAGATAAAAACGATATTTCTCTGAAAGAAATTATGCATACACAGACATAACAAAAATAAGTCACCGGTATTTTAAGTAAACTTATTTTCCTTAGGGTTTAAATAATTTTAAAATATATCCGTATACAAATTGAAAGCTGGCATATATTCAGTATTTTAGTCTTTCAGTTTATATATTTGGAGGTAATGGTGGTCATACGTTTAACAGAATAAAAATAGTAATTTAAAAGCGGCATTCAAATCCCGACTTCGAGTTCGTGTTTCCTTCTCAATTATGCCCCTTGGAAAAGCGGGAATATTTCTCTTCTGGTTCCCGACGAGAGTGTAAAACAGCAGAGAAAACTCAGATTTTAAATTTCGGTTGGTAAACAGTTTTGCAAGACATGATGAAATTCAATACCGTAAGGTTAGACATAGGGCTCACAAATCCACCATGTAAAAAAACAACGACTTACAGAGACCGCAGTATAATCAGTCTGGTTACTTCCCTATACGCCACGGCGAGTCTACAGGAATAAACAGAAATGTGTAGATTTTGGGATATATATTGAGTCGACGTACATATATATGGGTTTTAAAAATTAAAACAATTCAATAATATTTTATCATGCAAAGTAAAAAAAAAATAGCTGGCTAAAATGCGACGATTTTAATCGTTTATAAGTGCAGCATGTTTAGGCCCCTATTACAAGTGTAGCATGTTTAGGCCCCTGTTATAAATGTAGCATGTTTAGGCCCCTATTACAAGTGTAGCATGTTTAGGCCCCTATTACAAGTGTACCATGTTTAGGCCCCTGTTATAAATGTAGCATGTTTAGGCCCCTATTACTAGTGTAGTATGTTTAGGTTGCATTAAAAACACGAAGTAAATATTTTTTTTAATAAGGATTTTCGGTTATTTTCCTTATTTCATGACCCAAAATAAGTTCACCAAGATTTAGGTCAGGTGATTGATTTGACTATCTTTATGACATGAGTCCCGTAAAATCATAAGAACACCACAGGTATTGCAGCTACAACAGCAGTGAGTGCATATAAAGCAGGGTAGCCTGACGTAGCCTTTCCATGTTCAGGTTGATTTTGAATTCAGAGCTTTCTTTTTCCTAGACTTGTTGCCACCTCAAGGCACCAGCTCCCTGTCAGCCTTGCTATTTTATACGCAAATGTAAGGGGAAGGAAATTCATACTTTTCCCAAAGCTCATCTTCACCAATTTCTTTTTTCGAGTCGCTTTAACATTATATAACCAAATCTGGTCATAAGAATCGTAAAATAAGTTTTTAACCCGCTATTTTCAAGTTTTTATTTATTTATTTGCCGTCTAAAATGGAGCTCCACCCTGCAATGAAAGAATCTATATTTGGAAAAGAACGCACATATATTTTTCTAATTCGATAATTCCCAGAAACTTTGGACGACCAATGTTTTAATTTACTCTCTACATTATAAACTTGCCATGTCTCGTGTCTCGAATTATTCAACATGGAATTCTTCTTCAATGTGTCGTATCTTTCTAGGAATTTGGCAATCATGGTTCTCCACAGTTTATTATCCATTGAAGCTCTTAGAAGGTATGGTTTTTTTTCTGTCCCTCCCAATTTTTGTTCTGCTATACATTCACAAAAGCTAGTCAGTTTTATTAGTCGCCACTTGCCTCTGTCTCCCTTACCTTCAATATATCCTGTGAGTGTCAAATTTTCCAAGAACTCTTTCCTCCTTATGTGCCCTGGAAATTTTACTGTCTTTTTCTTATTCCAAGTATGTGTTTTTGTTTGCATTAAAACTTCATCATTGCTCACATGTTGAGTCCGTGGTATTCCCAGCATTATTCTATAGAAGCACATTTCTGTTGCCTCAAATCTTTTCCTCATCTGTGAGAAAATTTTCCAGCATTCACTGTCATGTAGGAGAACCATTATTACATAACAGTTGAACAATTTTTCCTTTGCATCTAACAAAACTTTCTTGTCTCTTCATACTTTTGGAAGTCATCTTTCGCTATCCCTATGCACCTTCGGATTTTGGTGTCACATTTTTTGAAAGAAAACGAGCTGGAAAAAAAATCACAGAAAATATCTATTCAATCCAATTATTCCCTCTCGTCTTGAATGCATTTATTCCGTCCATCTCCACAACAAATACGTTCTGAACGCGTTCTACTCTCAAATAACCGATACATTCATTAGATGCTTTTGCAATATAATCGTTCTTAAAGAGGTCCTTGCCTTTAAGGAAACAGTTTAGATACTGAAGTAAATGGTTTTCCAGGGAAGAGATTTTGAGTACATATGGAAGACACATTAAAATTTGCGTCTTAAATTGGTTTATTTTAGTAATACTATTTTTCGTGGGACAGGTATTAACAAACAACAAAAATGGAACTCATGTTTCTGCATTTAATTGTTTTTTTTTTTTTTTAATGTCTTATTATTCTCCGGACAATAACGTGAGGTATCGATATATTCGCAAGCTTATAAGATGAACGCGTGGCGTAGCGGTTATCGGCGCGCAAAGTGGGATAAGCATGTCGGGTTCAAATTCACTTTTGCGCATGTTTCCTTAGGAATGGTAGGGATTTATTTTTTCTTCTCCGTCTATGAGATAACTAACATAGATCTCTAATCATGCTTAGCAACTAGTCTAGGTAAAGAATAACTCTGAATTCAAAATTGGTTCATAAAAAAACCTACTTGTTACGGAAAAAGCAGCAGTAACACCAGCGTAGTGTGGTTATGGTCCTATTCTACAGATGAAGTGAGAAGGATGCTTCTTTCTCTTACAAGATGCACCCTAGTAATACAAAGAAGGAAAATACGGAATTTGTGATACAAAACATAACAAAATATATCTTTTTTTATTTTTATCTTAGATTTTTGTTAAAGCTAATAAAATTAAAATCTCAATCATACACATTTCTTTAGAATAAAAAAGACTGAAAATTATCATTATATCTATTTTAAGAAATATTTGCTAATACAAATATAATTAGAAAGAAATCATAAACTCCTCTGTTATCTTCTGAATATTAGCTTTTTGAGATTTAACGTATAATGTTTTGTTTTTAAATTATTTCACCCCAGGCAAGATGGTAAATCCATTAACACCCAAGGAGTTACAGAGAGTGAATAAAACTGAGAAAACTTTGAGATGAGACCAGAATTCAAGGATACAGAAGATGAAGATTAACGTTACATTTACATTTTTGAAGACAGTAGTTGACAGGAAAGCAAAATGCTGGAACAGAGTTCCACAAGTGAGAAGTGCGACAGAAGAAACCATCAGAATAGAACTTAAAGTTATATTTAGCACATTCAACAGTAAAATGATGAGATCTAGCTGCCATTCTAGAAGTGAATCGTGAAGTCGAGGTACCAATGAAGAAAGATCATCAAAACAATTACCATGAAAGTGTTTTTTAGGAAAGAAACTGGGAAGCTAGGTTACTGTTAGAAAACGTTGAAAAATAACCAAGATTCAAATATACAGAAGATGACGATTAACGCTGCATTTACATATTTGAAGACGCATGCCATTGCAGATTCTACTTTGAATTTTGCCAATAATCTCTAAATACATGGCAGAAGCACCAGACCAGATGTGGCAGGCATATTCAATACATGTAAACTGCAAAAGCAAAGATAACATTTTTAATATTAGATTAAAGGTACATGTTAAATTTTCAATAATATTTTTCAATGTGCTTTTATTTTATATGAAACATGTATCAAATGCTTCATGAAAAGCATTTCATTCGCATTGTAGTCAGTTGAAGAAAGATTTGAATGATTATTTAAGGTAGTTATAGCCATATTCTACAATATGAAAATGATTCAAATGTTAACAAATACAAATCTCAAAATATAGAAACTGAAACATTACTTTCTTTTTAAAATAACGATTCAATACATCATGAAAGAGATGGAAATATTTTATCTTGAGTCTTTTTCCTTCGGAATATTTTTAGCTGAATGCATATTTTCTAAAACATTCAGTCATATGAACATTTCGAAAAAAATATAAAAAACAAAATATAATTTCCCCATTTTAAAAAGTTTTTTAAAAAATGTTAACAGAAATATTTATTTATTATATAATCAAGTCTAGTGATAAAGGAACATGTTTACAGTTCACTATTATATATATGTAAAGGTTAATGAAAGATCTTTGTCGTTTTTTTTCCTCTTCTTATGGAAATAAAAATAATTGTATTCAGAATTTAGAATATGCAAGTAGCGTAACGGTCACCGACACAGAAATTAGAATTTGTGATTCTGGTTCAAACCCCGGCCTAGTTTCTTTCTCGAACTAATGCCCTTGGGAAAGGTGTGAGTCATTTTCTTCTCCGCCAGCTATAGGCTAAATAGCAGTGTAGACCTGGATATCTAGCGATGGATGGCAGCTAGTCTAAGAAATGGACGATTCTGAATTCAAAACCATATAGAAAACAATGGAAAATCATTCCATAATCTTTCCCAAGAAGTCATGGCAATTCACAGATAATAAAGTAAAGAATGCTTTGGAGAGCATTTAACCATCCATTTCATAAAGCGATATGACATTAAAAAATGAAAACAAATTAAAACAAAAATTTACTATTGATTTGGATAAAGATTTACAAGTAATTAATGATTTGTTTATTATTATTATTATAAACGTTATATTTAGGCACATATTTGAATCGTTTTATAACAGTGAAATTAACGTCAATCGGTATAGAGAAAGAAAATCTGATTAGAGAAAAGTTTCCTTAAAGATTCATCTGTTTTGATGCAATGTTATAAGATTTTAGTTATTTCTCTTAATTTTTTTTTTTATGTATATTAAATGTTCATTATATCATCCGTTACATCTTTCTAACAATAATCATTCACAAAAATATATTACTCCAAAGGAATAGCCACATACAATTGACCCCGATTGGACGCATACGGTCACTTTAGACAGAAGTTAAGGTGAAATGCTTACAGGTCAAAAAAATCAAGACAGCATTTATAAATCTAAAGTAATAAATGAATGTAATAATTGTAAAAGATAAAGTTGATAAAATTGCAGAATCACTGAGAGATCGGGATTGACAAATAATGATAAATTTAAGGTTGATGACTTACTGGGTATTTTATTTTGTTAACTGAATCACTGCTATCACCATTCATTTTAACTAGTTTTTCGTTCATGTTATTTTTGTTGGTATATGACAAGTCTAAATGCGAATCTGCCTGCGAACTTTCGTCATTTAATATGCATGGCATTCATCCGGTCAGAATAACGACTTAAAAGTTGGAATAAAAAACAAATCTAAACAATGAAAAAACAAAAAACAACAACAAAAAAAACCCCCAAAAAAAACAAACAAAAAAAAAAAAACAAGTCAAAACGTAATAATGACGACATACACTGTTTTAGGATTAGTTTAATGACAGCTGAATTGAAACGTCAAAAACCCAAGACACCCTACCCTCAAATCTGCAATCTGAACTAAATGCTTTTTTTCGTCTCAGTTAATCAACATGGCGACTTGATATATCATGACTTATTTCCTTATTTCTACCATTGTCTTGTCACGTTTTAACTTTTGATGTCACAGTTGGCAAACAAGTTTCGTTTTTCTTACACCGGTTATGGACAATGTAACAAAAACTTAAGGATGGCGGGGAGAGGGGTCGCAATATTAATATTTTATTCCAGACATACTATATTACTGCTGTTGCTTTTTATGTCAATACACTAGGTTGATAAACGTTTCAAAAGCTTGTGCAATGCACGTATCAGAATCCTGTCTTTCAGCTTCAGTAATAATAGTGAAAATGTAATGGCACATAATTCAGATAATTCTCACAAACTAATCACAAAGAAGGATCATTACTCATGGGACATAATCTATTTAAGTCAAAGAAAAAATTTCTTACAGTTATTTTTTCTTACTTTCTCTCTTCTTCCTTCTTTCTCTATATGTCTGTCTGTCTCTCTCTCTCTATATATATATATATTTGTTTATACATTATTTTTAATTGTCGGACTTTCATAATACATACATACACACATACATACATACATACATACATACATACATACATACATACATACATACAAATATATGAAGAAAAATATGGAAAAACAAAAATCCGAATATGCAAGTATGCTGTTTTAATGTTGTTTCAATGTCGACGTCAGACGTTTCGGTCTAGTAGACCTTCTTCATGACATAGTTATTAAAACATAATTAAAATTAGGCAATATTCAAGTCAACATGAAAAGTCGATAGACATAAGACTAATCAAAACAGAATAACTGAAATTTTTAAGATCAGCCTTCCGTTTCGCAATACAATCCCGTCGGCGTCACGTGGGCGATGTTGTGAAAACGTATTCCTAAAATAGAGTATATTTTAAATGAAAAAGAATTTTATTTTAATCTAAAATTTATAAGTACGTTTGTCCAGCATTAATCTTGCCAGAAAAGGGGAAATATTAAAGAAGCCAGGTCTAATATTCACCGTGCGTGAGATAGATATTATGCCTGCCTCATAAATCCGTCTAAGATTTTTATTATAAACATATTTTAAAATCTTCACATTAAAACAACATTAAAACAGCATACTTGGATATTCAGATTTTTGTTTTCTATATTTTTTCTTCATACTGTCGGATCTATATCCACATATTTGCTTACATACATACATACATACATACATACATACATACATATATATATATATATATATATATATATATATATATATATATATATATATATATCGAAAGAGGCAGACAGACAGAGTGGACATAGGAATCAACACAGCATGACTGTCAGTGTCATGCTTCAATGGGATCTTTAAAACAATTGCCACTTCTCCTTTAACGTGCTATATATAAAGGTCAGGACGCATTAAGGAAGATGGAGGAATAGAAAAGTGGTGTTTACCAGTTGGATTTTTTTTACAGTCACGACCTAGATTGTTTATTTATGTTGATTGGGTGGTTGAAAGAAGCGTGTATGTAAATAAGCTAGGGTTAATTTTCGTTATCATCACTATATTGTGTGTGTGTGTGTGTGTGTGTGTGTGTGTGTGTGTGTGTGTGTGTGTGTGTGTGTTTTGTACTTCTTTTTCGAGTTCCTTTCTTTGGTTCTAATTTTTGGTATTTGAAATAAAGTTTATTAGATTTAAGTTATAGGATTTATACATTTTGACATGTGGTTGTACATAGTAGGATTATTTGCAAATTAGGTTTCTTCGTTTAGGAATTTATTTGGTTCTGGAAAGTTTATTATTTCATCCTCGAGGCAAAGATTAAATAGTTTATAGGTGTTGCAAGCTGATGAAGCTTTTCTTATTTTCCATGTTATTTAAATGTGTTTTTTGTTTTTAGCTGCGATATATATTTTGATAGGGTTGTTCCGTTTCCATATTTTCTCTTGCTAAATCAGGTTCTGTGTGTGTAGCTTTTCTGTCGCTGTTATCCCTATATATGTGTTTTCTGTGTTTCTTTTTTGTTTTTACCGTATCTTTCTATAATAAGTTATTTTGTATGCAGTTACCGCTTAGTGGGCATTCGTACTTTATTTTGCGTGTATTCGTACTTTGTACAAAGAACAAATGGCCACTAAACGGTAACTGCCTACAAAATGACGTAACAGAAATCTACGGTAAGATCCAAAGAAAAAACAGAAAAATATATAAGAATAGCAGAAGGTCCCTAGTGTACAAATCATGCTGCTAAAGGAAACGTTTGCATTTTTAACAAAAAACAATTTTAAAAAAATTCTGAATCGTTATCATTTTATTACAATTACCTAATGTAATTAAAAGGAAAAACTCTTGTATGACTGTAAATAAAATGAACTTACTGTCTTATAGTAAATTGCGCTCGTCTGTTCAGTATTTGATTATATATATATATATATATATATATATATATATATATATTTATATATATATATATATATATATATATATATATATATATATATATATATATATATATATATATATATATATATATATGGTAGGAATTATTGGTGAGAATAGTCGTGGCTCCTATGGTTAGAGAGAAACTCAGTAGAGTTCCACCACGGAATATGTGAGCGAGCGGCGCTATATTGAGTCTGATTTGCAATCTCTTCGTCACCGAGGCCCGTTGGAACAGTTGGTATGCTGTTTGCTTGACAACCTAACTGTCAGGGTTTCAATTCTCGGTACTGGATGTGCACTGTTGATGAGTCCCAAATGTAGGACGAAACGACCGTCCAGTTCTTTCTGCATTCTGTTGAGATTTCGGACTCGATGAATTACTTATATGTATATGTTTGTAACACATATATCACGATGCTTGTCTTCTTTTTCGATTAAAATATTTCCGTATTTGGAAAATACGGAAATATAACAGTGACGTCGAAGCAGTCAGAGTTCAATCCGAATTGGCAACATTTCTTAATTAAGGGGGGTGGGGGTGTCCTTTCCTAAAGGAGGGAGTTGTACTATAAAATGAATTCTTCCATTGTCGATATTTAATAAGTTATGTCGCTAGTGGGTTTAGTTTGTTATACATTGCTTAGAGCTGCAAAGGATATGTCGAGGGGAGCCATGATTACCCATTTCAAAGCAGAGCCAATCGTTATTTATCCTTCTTATCCCCATAATATTCCCTTCTTACTATCTCCTCTTACGTTCATATCACACATCTCATTCAGTAACCCTCTGCCTTGAGTGGATCTCTCGCCTTGTATTGGGCGAATTCTCGCAAAAAATATATTGCTTTGGGAAATGTAATGTAAATAAAGGCTTGTAACACAGCTATCCTGCTACATGTCTTTTTCGACCAAAATGGATCCGTTGCAAAATACGGAATTATAACACTTATAAATAAAATCCAGGATAGCATGACCAGCACGAATTCCCCACTGAGCTGCACGCCACTCATATCCTTCAAGTTTATTCTAGACGAAGCAAATAAGAAGTTTTTACGAGATATGTAAGCAAAGGGACCGAAGCAAAGGTAATAAAATAATTGTCTTTGTTTATTTTTATTTTCGGGGAAACGGTTTGAAATGCATTTTCTTTCCCAACACAATGTTATTCTTTCCGTTCATCTTTCGTCTCACCTCATCCATTCCTTTCTTTTTCTGTCTCTCTTTTTTTTTTTTTTTTTTTTTTTTGCTTTTAATCAATCCACTCTTTTCAGCAGTCTTTAAACTCCTCTTCTTTCGTTCCTACTTCGATTTCTTTTCTTCTTTAACCTTGTTATTTTACTTCCATTTCTACCCCCCCCCCTACAGATGCGCACGGACGCAATCGGAGAAAAGCCGATTTCAGTCGAAGCTGGTCATCATAAATAGGTAGAAAGAAACAAATATATGTTTTATGCGACATCCGAGCATTAGGACAGCTTGTCTTACATCAGCGGTTACCAATAGTAACAAGCTGTTTCTAGGCAAGTGGATCCAGTTCGATAAGTGAGTCAGATAGAGTCAGATATCAGTGTTAATGGACAGTCCTCAAACATCGGTAAAAAAAATAAAAATAAAAATTTAAATTATGATTTTTAAGGTAAACAGACCCTACCCACTTGACAATAGACAATTTTCTTCTCCACATCCGTTTCCCATCTTACCTTTTGCTCAAATAAGCTAAACTTATTAAATATCTCTTCAGGGCGTAGACGATCATGTCTCTCTTCAAATTTCTTTTCTTTGTTATCCGTGAATCGCCATGAGATCTTGTGGGACAGTTTCCTTTTGCCTTCTCCACGGTTTAGAATTTAGAGTAGTAGTTCTCCTCAACTGATTTCCACCCAAAGCTATAGAACCCAATACCCTGCTATTTAAACCTATAGGTAGGGGGATGTGGATTTATGCCTTTCTCATACTTTGAATTCCTTAATGAGGGTGCATCAGTAAATCCATAGCCTGACATAAATGTAATTTACTAAGAATAGCTTAGTTGGGCACAAGGCCACAGGTATGTTGCAATCTGTGAGGATTGGGCTCATTATTCAGTAGTAATACATAGTTATTAGCTGAATTTTGATCTGAAATTTCCACTGTATAATGTTCGGTAGATATGATTAATATTTACCACGGAATTTAGTGCAATGAAAAGGAAGAGATTATGTTGAAAAAATAGAATTCTTGCATAAAAAATAAATATATTTTTCATCTTTGTTTTTTGTTATTTTTACTAAATCTTGACCCAATAGAAACTTCAAGAGCCACTCAATGTAGAGGAATAGTGAATGAGGTTGTTGTATGGACATAATAGGAGGAAATAAATGCAGATTATGAGGATATGTAACTGTTGACGTAGACTTGAAGAGGTTATGATTGTACTGATCAAAGGAACTTCCTCTCTGGAGTTTGTTCCACAAAGTAGCCATTCCTAGAGAAAAGCTGTTCGAATGGAAGTACTTGCTTACCAATGGAATACGAAAGCAATAGGGATGTGTAAACTTTATTTTGCACCTAATTATGTGAGGGCAGGTACATAACTTTGAAAGGATATTTCAGATGTGTTTCACGGATTTTACAAGTGCGAGACAGTTACATGAAACTTATTCTGAATAAGCGCTTTCAGGTTGACGAATACCTTTATAGACAGGTGCAATGCAGTAAAGGTTTGAAAAGAAAGCGAGCGAGAGTTTGCACAAATCCCCTTTGCTCTAATATGTTCAAATTTATTAGTCCTGATAGAATTGTTTCGATTCAAGTGAATATGAATACAAGGTAATACTGAAAAGTTCACAGACTGATCCACCCACCAAATGCCGACTAGGATGCAAAATATCAGAATTTTGGTGGAAGGCCCACTTGGTTAATGCGATAACTTTTTAACACTTCTTGCATATATATATATATATATATATATATATATATATATATATATATATATATATATGTGTGTGTGTGTGTGTGTGTGTGTGTGATATTATTGACATGTGGATTATATGAATATATATAATATGAATAATGACCAAGAATATAGACATATGTATACAGATGTGCGGGTGGCATAACGGTTAACAGTGGAATTAGTGTGCCAAGTCCAAATTCTGGCATATTCCATACCATTCACGTTGGACTAATGCGCTTAAAAAAAGCATGGCTCCACCTCTTATTCCCCTTGATATATGGATTAAATAGCCCATCTCTTGAGCCTTATGTGGCAGTCGGCTTAAGAAAAGGGCTACTCTGAATTCAAAGCCGCGTAGAATGCAATGAGAAAACACTCATTATCTTTCCTAAGAATACATAGCAAGTTACAAATAGTAAAGAAATGGAATCTGTGGAGAGGTATGATCGCTTAACTTTTGTGTGGACGTGGTATTTAAATATATGTAATATAATAAATATGGACATAACGGGTTTACTTTGCTAATCAGCGATTTTCAACAAGTGATCTTGTATTATAAATACTCAATTTATCTCAACTTGGCGTATTGCTATCGTATGTTACAATAGTGAAGCACCCAGTAAGGATTGAACTGACAATGAATTACTATACTAGGTTCCTAACATTCACTCTACGACAGACAATTAACTATACTGTCATATTATTTGTATGCCCGAACGTTATGCTTTTCTACCTGGTATAAGAGTATAGTATCTAATAACAGATTTTGTGAGCTGTAATCAATTCTTTATATTGACAATCGTACATAATATTAAACAATGAGGAATTGGATAAACCAAAGAAGAGGAAGTGAAAGGATAAAAAGAGGGTTTTAAAGAATAAAGTATGAAGTAAAAAAAGTCTAAGAAAAATGAAAAATAAATCAGATGAAAGCATATATATATATATATATATATATATATATATATATATATATATATATTATATTCATGAATTATTCATACAAAAACAAATAAAGGTTAATGATTTAATTGGCGAGAAATCCATCGTCGCAAACAATTCAAATAATATACAAAACCCCCGAACCTGTTATGAATAAAAGATCCTTGTTTCTATAAATTTCTGTTGCATTAGTTCTTATTTTTTACTACAAGCTTTCGTCTGTTCCTACAGACATCTTCAGGTATGGAATAGATGTTGTTCTTGTTTTTTCTCTCAGTAATAAGAGGACAACGAAAATATATGTATTGTTGTATCCGAAAAATGCTATTGGAAATGAGTTATTGTTTTTGGAGCGTGCAGTAGCAACGCTGAGTTTGATTTTAAATTTTACAGTTGTGCGTTCTTGTACAAATATGGTGATAAGCGAATTCTTTTTTACTGGTAAATTTTCTGTCAAAGTGGCATGAACTATATTGTTCAATAATTACAGTAATGAGAGAAAAAACAAGAACAACATCTATTCCATACCTGAAGATGTCTGTAGGAACAGACGAAAGCTTGTAGTAAAAATAAGAACTAATGCAACAGAAATTTATAGAAACAAGGATCTTTTCATTCATAACAGGTTCGGGGGGTGGGGTTGTATATTATTTGAATTGTTTGCGATGATGGATTTCTCGCCAATTAAATCATTAAACTTTGTATTTGTTTTGTATGAATAATTCATGAATTTGTAAATTGATTGCACGTTTATCGAAAAATATATATATATATATATATATATATGTGTGTGTGTGTGTGTGTGTGTGTGTGTGTGTGTAGCAATGATATTAAAGTAATAGTAATGATTTGTTTGTACGTCTTGAAGATTGAGAGCTGCTTTTTTTAGAGCTCACATGAAAGAAAAAATTTTACCTATGGAATTTTAAATGTTTGATATTCTTTAATTAATAATATATATATCGATTTTATCAAGAACTAAGAATGTTTTCCAATTGTCATTTTTAAACCAATTTGTTTTATAATTTAAAATTATTCTAGGAAATTTAACTATATTGTCGACATGGAAAACAAAAAAAACAAACTCTTAGTAAAGAGGAAGTTACCAATATCTAGAATGAGGCTTACGCAGGAGCGTCTCTTTTTAAATTTTGAATTTGATGTAACTAGGCCTACAAAACATTTCGATATCTATCTATCTATCTATCTATATATATATATATATATATATATATATATATATATATATATGTGTGTGTGTGTGTGTGTGTATAAAATGAAACTCAAAGACACATACAAAAATAGTAATGCATTTGGTTTTAATGATGTTTTTCATATGTTCTGTGTATTAATGATAGACCTTATAAATTTTAATGATAAAATGTCATTAAATATACATAAAAATGACCAAGCTGAAAGTTTACTAATTTTAAGAAATATTATACTAAAATTTGATGCCAAATTATAAGGCAGAAAAAAACTTATAATTGTGTAAAAGAGTGAATTCATATTTGTGAAATAATTATCTAGTTGGGAACGGTTTTGTAATATTTTTAAATTTTCAAAAACTTTTATTAAAAAAAGCCATTTAATCCCTTCTGTTCATTATTCTTCGTGCCAGTGTGGTTCTGTATAGATGCAGGGGTTGAATCGTGATTGACGGTACAATCTTTATTGAACTCTGCCATTGAACAGCATTTTCTTTACATCCTACTTGCGCCCATTTCTAAACAGATGAACGTTTTCGGACCCTAAACATTAATCGTTGATCATTTCAATTAAGAGTTTTGGAATCCATTTATATCTCTGTTTACCAATCTTTGTTTGCGTCACATTGAGGGCAAAAGATAACTGTTGATATTTTCCTCTTTCAACGAAGTGGAGCCTGAGAAAAGACTTATGGGATATCGATCTAGGTCACTCCCACGTATAAGCTAGTTTGAACAAAGCAAAACACAATATCAATTATCGATAAGCTGCTAAGAAACAGATGTTTCGAATACTAATATTATTACTTTTGCCTGTTATTGTTATTTTTATGTACTTATTTTTTTTATTTTTAGGGTGTACTATATTCTCCTCATTAAATTCAATTCTCCGACTCCCTTCCACTCCCCCACTATTACGTCTGTCCAACGAGAACACAAACCAGACCCCTGCTTCCCATTTTAACCTTCCGAGCGTTAGAAAAAATTATTTTCCAATTTGTTTTCGCCAACGGAAATATATTTGTTTACCTAAATTCTCAACAAAGAGACACGCTGTTCTCCATCGTTGGGCCGATCGCCATCTTAGCGAAAACATAAACCAGACAATTAAATGGAAGTTGAATGATATTAAATGATTAGACGCCAAGACTAGAAATATGTTTACCCAAATGAAGATACACCACCCGAAATCTGATGTTGATAGGCTGTATGTACCAAGGGCTTTAGGAGGCCAGGATCTAACCCAACTTGAACTAACTCTAAAAACTACAACAATTGGATTGGAAGTCTACCTCACAAAAACCAATGACCCTCTCCTACAAATAGAAAAACACCAAATCCACTCCATCAACAAAGAAACTGTGCTATTCAAGAAACAGCTTACATGGCAAATGCATAAAAAGAATGAAAGAAGCAGATGTAGGCCAACAGAAAACACATCAGTGACTGGGAAGCACCGGGCTGAAAACTGAGACAGAAGGCCTAATTATTGCAGCTTTGGACCAAAGATTTGCAACCAGATCACTGTGACGTAATCAAGGATGGAACTAACCCGAAATGCAGGATCTGCGAAAAATATGATACAACTGTCAACCATTTTTGTTATGGGACCTTACCCATAATAACATAATGGACTATTCCATATGTAATAAATACTGCGCCTCAAGAGGAAGCAGGGAGTTCCGTCTGAAGTCTTGAGCTCAGTCTGAAGTCTGGAGTGAAGTCCGTCAGAGCGAGTTAGTCAGTCGAGTCAGAGGCAGTTCGAAACAGAGTCGCGTTCAGACAATTACTACTAAACCTGACTGTTCGTACTAACACTTTTCTAGCTCTCTGTATATATTCCTGTTTGTAATATATCTGTGTTATTCCATATCCGTATTCGAGTTCTTCTTTGTTGGTTCTACCTTGGACTATCGCCGTGGTACAAGGAACCGGACCATAACAATTTTATCTCAGGATGTCCAGAACTGGCAAAAAATGAATATACTCACAGACATAACAATATGCACTGGAAGATATACAAAAAGCACAAAATCGAAATCACTGAGAGATGGTATGAACACCAACCAGGCACAGTTACCAAAATAACGATTTAACTATCCTCTGGGAAAAGCCAATTCAAAATTCAAACTGACAGGTAAATAAATTCCATCAGACCTGATATTATCATAAAATACAATTCAGGAAGTGTATGATTATTGACATAGCAGTACCATCTGAGAGAAACGCTTACATAAAATTATCGAAAAATTGTCCAAATACAGGGATCTGGAGATCGAGATTAACAGGATGTGATCAATGAAGACTGAGACTGTAGCAATGGTAATCAGGGCTCTGGGCCTCATGAGAAAAACGAATGGACAATTTTACAAACAGTATCGCAGGTAACATCAACATAGAAGTTGCCCAGAAGATTGCCCTGCCAGGAAAAGTGCTATCAATTAAATGACAATTCTCCTATAGGGCATAAGAACCATGGTTTGGACCCGGCTCTACAGGATACAAAGCAGGAAACACAACATACACAAATAATAATAATAATAATGATGATAATAATAATAATAATAAAATGCTGTGATGTTACATGAAGTATGGTTCTCATGGCTTGTGATCTTTACTGATTAGCGGTGTTAACATGTACATGATTTGTCTTGGTGAATTAAGATGGAATACAGTAATTAATCAGTTAATATCACAGATTTATTTGTCAGTTGCCTGACTTTTATCGTTTGGGCACGTCACTTAAAGACTGACGTACCGCGCATTTCTTTCTATGAGTGAGAATAATAGGGAACAACATGGCCGGGTGTTGAGAATATTTGTTTTTTTTTAAGTTTGAAGGGTAAGACAATCTAGGCTACTTGAGAGTCACGTCTAGATAGTTGAGAACACCCTCGATCAGAGACCGTGTTAGTGGACTAAATTACCCGATCTGAAGTTATTTCTAACTGGACCCTCATTCTTAAGGTTATATAATTTTCTTTTATGCCACCATATCGCACACATTTTCTGATGCATGTGTCTAGTTGTCAGAAGGGGTATATTGAGCGTCGTATATTTGTACTTCAGTGTCACTTTGTTAGCGTGCTGCTCTCTCACTCAGTAATAATAATAATAATAATAATAATAATAATAATAATACTGCAAACTATTTCAAAATGAATATAAAAACAAGCATGACAGGGTAGGAAGAATCATAGACTGAGAACTGTACAAACAACTTGGCTTCAGTCATGTAGACAAATGCGGGGCACCAAAAACTAGACACTGAAAAAAAATCAAGTTTAAATTAATCATGGAATTTGACAACCACTAAATTCAAATGAGAAAATTATATCTGATAATTGTAAAGGGGGCGTGCTAGATGTGGCTGTGCTCGCGAACCAAAGGGTCAAGACGGAAGGAAGTGAAAAATAAAAACTTGTAGAAAACCTGTAGAAAACCTTGCCATCAATAAGAGATACGATCTTCTTGTATGATTCAAACTAGCCATCATTAAAGTGATATACACACAGGACGTACTGAAGATGTAATGGATACAATGATATATATCACATTTGCTATTGGAAGGACATATTTTTCAAGGTGTGAAATTACACTCGAGCGGCACTAAAGCTTAACGTCTGCTTCTCTTAGCAACACTGGCTGGAACGTCACCGACTGCATGATCTCAGTTCCATTGGCTTGCTATCTTCTCTTCTATAACTTGAACAAAACAAGTTCAACGCAGAACGGTTTACAAACTTCGTAACATGCCTAAAGGATAACGATACTTGCAGATATCATGTACTTACACAAAAATCCAAAATCAAATTAGTAAAAGTCGGAAGTTTCGTTGCATGCAACTTGGGCGGCGGAAACGAATTAATTTCAACTTCCGGTATGACTCACAGAGAGAGTTTAATGCCCGCAGTTCCGTTGCTAACTATATTTTATTGTTATGCAGTAAAAGACCATTATTAATATTTGCAAAGCATAGCTTATTACAACACAATGTCAAATAAATGGAAATAAGTAGATCGTGCTGCGCCAGTTTTTTCAGCATTCGAAATTCTGTTTTATACTTGGTCTCGAATATCCACCAGTAAAGACGGTGTAAAATAAATATGTCGACTTCATCTATGATGAGCACACTACACCAGTAAATTGTTCCGCGAAGTGAGTTTGCCAGTCAACGAACTAGATTATAGGTTTAATAAAAATCCGATTTATACACCGAGATTTTTCTTTTAACTAACGTGTCCCTTCAGGACATAACCCTCCACAACTTCCTATCCTGCGTAGATCTAAACAATATTTATTCCTTTTTCGTAAGGTAGGTTACTTACTGTTTCCCTTTTGCCTTTAATATGTCCTGTGAGCGTCAAATTCTCCAAACACACTTTCCTCATTCCTCATTACGTGTCTAAGAAATTTCAATTGTCTCTTTCCGATGTTAAGTATAAATGTCCTTTCTGTTCCCATTTTCCTTACAACTACCTCGTTGCTTACATGTCCCTTCTGTATTTTTTCTGTAGAACCACATCGCTTTTGCCTCAATTTTCCTCTCCATCTGTGAGGGAATTGTCTAGCATTCACTGCCAAAAAGGAAGATTGATCTGACAGAGCAATTCAGAACACTTTTATTTGCTTCTAACAAAATTTCTTGATCCTGACGTATATATAATTTCTGTGAGAGGAAACTCGATCTTTTGCGATAATCGTAAATGGTTTGGTTAAAAGAACTTTGTTTTTGTTTAAAATAGCTTGGTACAATTTAATATAATCCCTTTCTAATTAGTTCCAATTACAAATGCAAACTATGTTAAGATTATTGGTGATGAGACAGCGTGCGATCATATGAAGACATTTTCGAAGGGAAGGTTTTAATTTCATATCAACGGATAGGACATTGTGGAGAACCATGATCATCCATTTCTTAAATGGAGACGGTATATAAAATAAGATAAAAACAACGAATCCAATTATCAATCATTCACCATTTTTTCCTATCATTCATAAAAGATGAGGTAACAGTCACCCGAAAAACTCCGAGATTTACCGAAAGAAATCAAATTGCTATTTTCGGATTATCTTGCACAATTTGTATCCATTTTTTGAAGATGTTCTCCTAATGATCGTCTTCTTTCATTTTCTTTCTCGCCTTCTCTCTATGAACTATTTTTTTCTTTAGACTCCACTTACTTTTTTCACACCTCTTCCATCAATTTCTCCCTCCCTGTTTGATTGCTCCGTTTTCATTCATCCCTACGCGCTTTCACCTACCATATCACTTTGTTCACCTCATCGATCAACTTTCCATCACCCTCTTTACTTTTTCTCTCCTCTATGAAGAAGATATCTGAAATGTGATTCTACAGAAGGATGCTGAGAATGTCGTGGCCTGAACATGCGAGCAACGAAGAAGAAACATTACAGAAAATGGAAACAAAAAGGAAAATTAAAAACCTAAAAGAGATAGTTGAAATTTGTAGGGTACGTAATGAGGAAAAAATTAATGCATACAGTACAGCTTGAAGGACAGAGGAAAACAACGCATAACCTACCTAGAGAGCTTGAGTAAAGGAATTACCGAGCAGTTTTAGGAGAGATAACAAAATGACAGAAAGAGCTACAAGATAGAAAATTGTGTGAGAGCCATGATCGACAATGTCCTGAAGGGATAAGGCACATACAATAAATTTTCTACACCTATCTCCTTGTTTGAATTTAATTTTCTTTTCTTTACATTGTTTTTTACTTTCTACCTTCTTGCCTTATATCCCACTTTTTTTTTTTTTACTTCGTTACCGACATTTTTTTCTATTTTGTCTCTGCCTTCTCCTCATTTTTCTATCCGCACAAATCAAAAGCCGATCCGCTGTTCCAACTGTTAACAATGTCTTTGCAGCTTCGTTCATCCACCATGTTCGGCTACACAAATTAAAGAAGAAAAAGATAAACGTGTAACTATAGAGCATCTTATCATCAGGCGAAACATTCAAAAATGTTTTTAGGAAGTTAAAAGAATAACGGAGCTCGTTTTAGTCAAAGATGCATATTGTTGACTTAGAATTATTTTTAGCGCATTATATCAAATGTGATCAATCCTTTCTTGTGTCTATGAAATTCGCCGTATCTGATATGACGAATAAACGGATATTGCTTTCTTGTATATAAATGGAATTTCTCTCTGTCTTTCACTAGCACGAAACACACAAAACTTATGATTTGTGTGTGTGTGTGTGTGTGTGTGTGTGTGTGTGTGTGTGTGTGTGTGTGTGTGTGTGTACAGGCGCGCCCTCACATGAAATAAAATTTGGTATTTATTCCGGAGTCAACATGAATTTTGAAAGTGTTATCGCAAATTTCTCATTACGCTACTAGAAAAATTAATCCATTGTAGCCGAAAAAGGCACTAAGATGCATATAACCAAATTTCTGAAGCAGAAAGTATATTGTAATTTAGATAACCCTATATGACTTTATTATATGCTATACTATAATGGATTCAATTTGATCTCTTCATCTTTGCTGTTTCGACCGCTGTACTCTATGGTATTCTTCAGATAACTATAATTTTCAGTAACATTTAAGGAATTCACAAGGGGGTAATAAATATTCAGAGGCTTTAAGGGGGTTGGCTATATTTTAACAAGATGATTTAATCTTTTGAACACGTGTAGTTCTCTAATCTAATCAGTTTCTTGATGTTAAGATGAAATTCATCAGGGAAAGTACCGCAGTTTTTCCTGTCCAAGTAGTTTCGATCTCCTCCGAGATCATCCTCAGGGGTGAAATGCAAAAAGACAATCTTATTGTAATTCTGATAGTTGCGATGGTGATTTTTAAAAAACACGCGTGAATGCGCTCTGTTATAATTATTTTAAAATTTTAAATTTATTCGTTATAGCTATCGATTTTTTTGCAAGACAAGCGTCCCAATATAATGGCGATAACCGCAAATTGGTAGAAATACAAAATGGCTTTAAATTTTTTGTTAAATGCACTTCAGCACGTTGTTGCTACACTCGTAATAAATATCGTTGAGTGTTGGTATATATATATATATATATATATATATAACTGACAAAATAGGAAAACTTTTTGCGTCAAAGGCATTTTGCTTTGACGTAAAAAGTTAATTATTGTATTAATAATATTATTATAATATACTATACGTACTTATTTTTGCATCAAACGCTGAAATGCATCTTATTTTCCCTTTGAAGTTCCCTGGAAAGACTGAAACTCGTTTAAAAAATCAGAGTTCTATTTTGTCAGTTCAGTTTATTACCTTTCACATAGAGACATATCCATATCGGTTTTCACACACACACACACACACACACACACATCTATCTATCTATCTATCTATCTATCTATCTATCTATCTATCTATCTCTCTCTCTCTCTCTATCTATCTATCTATCTATATATATATATATATATATATATATATATATATATATATATATATGTATGTATGCATGCATGTATGTATTAATGAGTTGCTGAAAAGTTATTGGGTCGAACCACTTCTTAAGATCAGTATTTAATGGCCACACATCAGAAGACTGCTTTGGTATCGTGGGTAGGGATAAGGCATTTACAGTAATCTCTGGCTGGGAAGTATGCATGTACGTCTGTAAGTAATTCTGTTAGAGGAATTTTTTTTACATTACTGTCATACACATATTTAGCAACAGCGACCTGAAATCAGCGAGTCACACCATTTTACCCCTGAATCTTTTACACGCCTACAGTAGGTTAAAGGAAGTACCCCAGCATTGCGCATACTCCAAAGTAAATGTGTAAAATACGAACATGACACGTAATCTCAATCCATGGGCCTTTAAGCCAGTAAGCATAGTGATGTATGCGTCCTGCTGAACAATAGCTGCATTTGATATATTGTTTTGAGCACGCATTCATAACATTGATTCACGTGTATATTTATTACATTCTTTTATGTACGCATTATATTGCATTGTGTATTCGATTATTTTCTTGTGCATGCATTACGTTATGCGTGTATTTTGCTATATTCCTTTCTGTCTGCAATTATACTGTTTTTATTTTTACACATTTGCTATATCAATTTTTATATATTCCTTTCCTTCTCGGTTTTATTCCTTATTTCGTTATTAATGGTTCTGTTAACAATATGCCTGTCTTTGACATGATTGATAGGACAAAAACGTTTATTCTGGCTGTTAAGATTTACACATAAACTAAGGACTCCAGTCCTATTCAAAACTCATATATATATATATATATATATATATATATATATATATGATATATACATTTTTTATATATCAGGAAAATGTTAGGCAATTGATTGATTGCGTGGGAAAATTCTGAGTTTTACGTGTCTGTTCTTTGAGTTTCTTAAATTTGGTCCTATCCAAAGTATTTTTCCTAAACAATCAGCGTTTTGATTTCTTGATATTTCCTCACAAAACAAAATTACTCGACCTTGTAAACGAAGTTGAACGTACAATAGAATATACTTATGAAACAGGAGCAAACTATACATTAAAATATCATGTTAGGCCGTACTAATAATGACTTAGAACTGTGTATATTGTAAATCTTCTAATAAAAATAACCTCGTAAATTTCTATTCTCACTATAACAACGAAAACAAAACCGGGAATAGTTATTGGATTCTCTTTAAGAGTAATCAGAATTTGTGACCCTTAATATTTACGTGATGAAGAGAAATTAATTAAAAATACGTTTAATCTCTCCAATACCCTAATTATTCCATATTCAACACGAAACAGAAAATTTATCAAAATTTAAAATGTAAGAGAATCAACCGAAAATCCCACCATTACACAAATGAACAGCACCAGTAATATTGTGCGTGTATGTTATGGGGAGTTCCGACGGAAGACCTAGTTAGTGTAATAAATTTAATGAATCAATATATATTGGATAATTTTCACATAATTTTCATTTTATGATCACATTATTTGAAGATTATGAAGTTGCTTTGTTGCACAAACAAAAGTGGTGTTACTCATCTCCAACCAATTAGAGACCCATTGATTATCACAGAGGGATGGTGCGAAAGTTAATGCAGAGAGTTCAGTACCTAATAACATCGCTAGATTGAGCTTAGCCTAGCAAATATCTACTTACTAGCATTTCTATTTAGTCATTTGTACAGATTTTTTAAAAGTAAATTGGATAAAGAACTTTTCAGCACTTATATATATATATATATATATATATATATATATATATATATATATATATTGGTTGGATAGATGTGAGTTTGTGACCCTGGGTTTTACTCTGACGATCGCTAAAGCGTGAAACCCAGGGTCACAAACTCACATCTATCCAACCAAATATGTTAGCTCTATCTCTGATATTGAGCGCTTTCTAATAAGTACCGCGCATATAATATATAAATAATTATACATATATATATATTTATATACACACACTTTTCACACACACAGAGACACACACACACACACACACACACACACACACACACACACACATATATATATATATATATATATATATATTATTGAAACAATAAAAAATATTAAAAAATTAAAATCTTCAGACACACTGGATTTGTAGATTAATATTCTTTCGTTTTTTATTATTATTTCATTTAGATTCATAGTATATATATATATATATATATATATATATATATATATATATATATATATATATATGAAGAAATATAGTCCTAAGGTGTGCTATATTTATGGGATAAAGTGCTCGATATCAGAGATAGAGCGTGTGTAAATATAAAGTGAACATAGAAATCAACACTTAGAGGCAACAGTCTGTTTCATGCTATATGCAATCGTCAGGCCTAACGATTGCATATAGCATGAAACAGACTGTCGCCTCTAATGTTCATTTATGTATATATATATATATATATATATATATATATATATATATATATATATAAATTACAATTAATGAGATTTAAACGATTTACCAGTTAAGATGATCATTTCGTCCATGGGAAATTGATTTTTCCTGGACTTAAAAAAATACAGTTCCCATGGACGAAATGATCATCTGTATGAGGTAAATCGTTTGGATCGCATTAATTGTAATTCATGTGTGTGTCGGGGGGAACTTGTCACTGCATGTCACTAGCGGAACTGAAGTATCACACACGACACAAACATAGAACTGAATGAGCTTGTCGGATTCTCATACGTCGAAATCGACGGGAGAGTTCATCGTATATGTTTACAGTGATACCTGCTTGTGTAACACGCACTCAAACAAATATGATGGCATGATTTCGAACATGACCACTTTCTTAAATTGTCTGTTGTATAAGTAAAGTACTTGTAACTCAGAGAGATTCTGGTAATAGGCACTTGTACAACATGAATACCACTCTATGAATATGGACAAACATAAGCCATTTACATGAATACTCAAGATGACTGGTAATACCTTGAGTTGCAGGTTTTATTTCAGAGTTTCCCTCTCTTAGATTGGTTGGTTTCACAAGTCCAATATACCCTGATATGTTGTGCCTATATACAGGAACCAATAACAGTATTTTTTTTATCAGAGGTTCCTTCTCCTTGATTGATAGCTTCACCACAGCTAAGGAGTCACTATCTGCCTCATGTGTGAGTGTGTGTGTGCGTGTGCGTGTGTGTGTGTGCGCGCGCGTGTGTGCGTGTGATAAAATATAGTTTTAAGTTATGCTATATTTATGTGATCAATATTAATGAAAGAGCGCATGTAAATATAAGAGTGAACATTGAAAATTTGGCTTGACGATTGCGTTTAGCATGAAACAGCCTGTCGCCTCTGGGTGTTGATTTCAATGTCTACTTTTATATATATTCGGTGGGGGCTAGATTAGGTGTCGTAAATTACTTTTCTACTAGTTTTAGTAAGAGCACTAACAAATTCTAAGATTCTAAACAAAAAAATATGACAAAATTTGTTTTAAAAGAAATTTGAGAAAGTGTCTGAGAGCTTGTATATCAGAACTATTTGAAAATAACCCGCTGTTTATGATGAAACTTTCTTAATAATATCAGAACAACGACAACAGCAAAAGATATATTAATAATCAGCCTTTCTGATTCCATGTTATTTTTAGTAAACTTGCGCCGACCATTGTCTCATAGCATCATCCCTGCTGACACAATGCCAAGTAGTCTTGCAAGCCTGTCCCAAATGCTCTACAGATGTGTTGATGATGAATCCAGAAAGGGGGCGTTGCTTTTTAAAAGATCCGAGTAAACAGTAAGAAGAAAAACTTCTGCTTCAGAAATCATTAACTTTGGTCAGTCAATTTTGCATGTTTGTGCAAGCACATACACTAGCGTGCCAAAAGTTATGGTATAGGTGTCTTGTATCGTGTAGGACCCAACTAATCCGGCAAAGAACATGTCATAGATTCCACAATTGGTCAGAAAACCTCTGGAGAAAGGTTGCGCTATAGTCTTTCGATAACCGTCGACAGCTCCCTGGTATACGTAGGTATATGATCTTGCGAGAAAACAGAGCCCTCCATCATATTCGGTGAGGTTTATATCGGGAAAATGAGGAGGTTGCACCATTCTTCAGAAGTTTCCAAGTTGCTTTCCAAACCAATCCTGGGCAACTTCGACACACGGTATATTGCTGTTGCATTTAAACTTTTGGAGATTATAATTTTCAGGGTAGCAAATAAACGGAAGGGAGTTCCACAGGCGGGAAGTGCAAGAAAAGAAACTGTTGGAGTAGAAGTGGCGATTACATTTAAGTATTTCAACAGTAAAAGGGTAAGACCTAGATGCCAATCTAGTAGCACGCTTAAAGTTATGTAGCCGGGGAACCAGAGGAAAAAGTTCGTCAGAGTAGTTGCTATGAAAATATTTGTAGAAAAGGAAGCCACATCCCGCCGGTGAGAATGTGAATGAAGCTCGATTACATTGCAAATGTCAGGATCGATTACATTGCAGATCCTTCTTTGAATTTTGTCAAGAACTTCGAGATGAATAGCAGGATCATCAGACCAGATATGGCAACAGTATTCAATGCACGGACGAATGGTAGATTTGTAAATGTGCAAGATGGACTCTGACGCAACAAACCTTCTGGCACGACACAGTGACCCAACGTTCCTTACAGTAGATGCAGCTATTGATCCGATATAATCATTCCACTTCAGGTCAGTTGAAAACGTGAGACCAAGAAGACGCAGCGTATGGCTCTCCAGGAGTCTAGCATCAGCTATGCTGATGGCGGACAGGAAAGGTTCTCTATGGCGGTTCAATGAAAGCACTTTTGTTTTGGAAGCATTAAAATTTACAAGCCATTTCCTACTCCAAATTAACCATTGATTGAATGATTGAAGGTCCTTTTCAAGAGCAGCGGCCTGATTGACTTTGTCAGCTCTGACTGATTTGCTATTGAGACAGAAGTAAATGGTAGATACATACTTTGGAACTGATGATATCAGGAAGATCATTGACGAAGATCAGAAACAACGTAGGACCCAGTATAGAGGTTTGGGGGACATCCGCATTCGTTTAAAAGGATTTGAAAGCGAACCGGTACAAAACGACCTTCATTTCACGGTTTGATAGGAATTATTGGATTAAATCAAACAACCGTCCTGTAATACCGTAGCCCTAGAGCTTACGTAGAAGACCAGTGTGCCAAAAACTTGCCAAATGCCTTCGAGATATCCAGAGTCACAGCTCAAGCTTCACCATTCTTATCAAGAACTTTATATACACATTCAGTGATGGCCGTTAACACATCAGCGATATACTTGGCAAAATGGAAGCCATATTATTTGTCAGAGAGTAGGTCGTGAGACGTAAGATGTTTAACCACTTCAGCATTGATTAATATCTCGTATACTTTGCCGAAAAGCGGTAGGAGACTAATATGGTGATAAGTCGAGGAATCAGAAGGTTCTCCGGATTTCTTTAAAAACAGGATCTGCAGAGGAGGAAGTATTTGTAGAATTTGGAAAGAACTGGAGCCAGTTCGGAAGTACATATCTTTAGAACGACAGCTGAGATCCCGTCACCTCCATTTGCCATATGGGAATTTAATTTAGAAATGATGTCTGAGACCAGTGACGGGGTTATGCGCATATCACCCAGTTCTAGGAGAGAAATAGGGTGTGGGTACTCCAAATAAGTTGAGTGTTGAGTTGGAAAAGAATTTCCGAGCAAAGCATTCTAGTTTATCTGCTGCAGATGTCAGGACTTTGAACTGATTAAATAGAAAGATTGAGGATTTGCTGTTGTTTAGCACACTTTTGCAGAGTCTCCAATAATTTCTAGAACCAAACTTGCAAAATGCTATACATTGCTTCATTCTATTAGCAAACAGTAACTTTGCTTCTTTGAGGACTCGTTTGCATTCATTACGAGCAGAGACAAAGAGACCTCTGTTGCAATCAGACATGTCGCTCTGGTACAGCCGGAAGAAGTGATTATTGTGAGCTATAGCGGCCGAGCATGCAGGTAAGAACAAAAGGAGATGCAAAAATCAACACCTTTACACAAAAAAAAAAAAATATTTTTTAAAATACTAGGAGTAGTTCAAACTTTCCTCTTTTAATTTTTATGTAGAAGTTTTAATTTAAAACAATACCATTTTACCGCTACAAATTAAGACAAAATGTTAAAAGATTTAAACGTTTATAAATTATTCTAATTAAAATTTTAAAAAATGAAAATAATTCTTATAAAAATTCATTATTCATCGAAAAAGATTTTTCTTAAGATAATAGTGTCCATAATTCATTTTATTTATAAAAACAGTTGAAAGCTTTTCTAATTAAATAATTTCTTGGGTTTATTGTATTTTTTATTTTACTATCCAGTAGGGGATTTTCTACGGCTAAGGGTCATGTTTGAAAAAAAACATTTTGATGATTTAACAGAATTACAAAGAATTTCTATAAAAAGAAAAGTTTCAAAAAGTGTATCTTTAAAATATAATTAAAATCTAACTATTATCTTATTTTTGCAAGTATATCCAAATCAATGTGTTTTTCATTACAAAAATAGAAAAGTTTAAATTTCCGGTACAAATTTAAGACCCCCGCATTCACACACACAAAAATTTCGAAATTTCTAAAAAGAATAAAAAAAAATAATTTTAATATAAAAAAATCATTTGATCTTTTCTCTTAATAAGAAATCAAAGGATTTTACGATAAAATTTTATTTATTATTGTTTTGGTCTTTTTTTTTTTTTTTCAAGATATAAACTCTTTTAGTGAATTTTGGGTGTTACTTAATTTAAAAACATGTCTAAAGGTATAAAGACGACCCAATATCAGTAATTGTATATAACATCAGTGTGCGCTCGGGATTATTACTGTGCATGACACATCTCGACATTTTAAAGAAATTACATTCATATGCCTCATCTATTTAAAAAAAAAAAAAGACGACCTGTTTATTAAAGAATCTATTTTTTTCCTTACTGCTAAATGATTCACACCCAAAACAGTTTCATTCATTTTAAAGAAATGTTTCTCTTTGGTCTTTTGGTCTGCAAGAAAGATTAGTTAATGCGTAATGCTGTTTCTTTCAAATTTGTGATGGAGAATCATCACCACGGGATGATTTATTCAGCCATGAGTGTTATACGCGGAAGTGATTTTTCCTTTCCTCCATATATATATATATATATATATATATATTTAATAGGAGTAGGTAGGCTTTCCTAATAGGAGTAGGTAGGCTTTCCTACCGCCCGGTCAACACTCCTCCCCCATCTCTTGGACATGAGTAGAGGCTTAGGTCTTGTTTCTTGTTTAGGAAGGGGTTCCCGGTACTCTCTCTCTCTCTCTCTCTCTCTGGCCTCTGTATCTCCAGTTGCCTTGAGCTATCCACTACCCTTCTCCTCATCCTTTCTTCTATCACTCCTATCTGATCTTGCTCCAAATTTTCTGTAACCACTTGCGTCCTAGTGGCTTCCCGCCTTGCTTGGGGTGAAACGCAAAAAAATATATATATATATATATATATATATATATATATATATATATATATATATATTTTTTAATTTTTTTAATGCAAGTCATGGTTTTCGTAATAAAATTGGAATTAACCAACTAATGTTCGTAAAATCTTTAGGATATACTCACATATATATGAGTAATATATCGTGTGAGTCTCAACTTATAATATCTAACCTCATTAAAAATACTGATAACGTGAAAATCTCTTATCTTTACTTCTTTTTCTTCTTCTTTGTGTTATGTACTTTCGGGACATTGGCGCTTATAGCCCTCCACAACTTACTGTCCTTTGTATCCATTTTTAAGTTTTGTCTTTTTGTTATATCTCCTAAGCCCTCTTCTGATAACCATTTACATAAGCTCGTTAGATATGTTATGCGCTGCTTTCCTCTGTAGCCTTTAATATGTCTTGTGAGTGTCAAATTTCCCAAGCCCCTCATTATGGGCTCTATGAAATTCAACTGTCTCTTTCTGAAGCTACGTATAAGTGTCCTTTTTGTTTCAATTTTACGCCAAAAAATTCGCCGTTGCTCACGTGTTCAGAATATTTTAAAGTATTATTATTATTATTATTATTATTATTATTATTATTCGCACGGTTCTCGTTTTTAACTGGAGATCTTGCATCATGGATGTTTTCCATTAAGTCATACGACCTCAAACAGAAAGCGCCTCCCGCAGATGATTTGTAGTGCTAAGTAACGTAGGTTTCTGAAGGTATGGGATAAGTTTTATTCCAATTTTGTCAATGTAGAACTTTTAAGTTCAATGGCGTAGACCCGTAACTTCCCAATGATAACAGGGACGACAGTGGCCTGAACATCATACATTCTGATAACCAATAAGGAAATCGTAGTATTTCTTAAACTTGCCAATTTCTTGTACCGCCACGTCAACGAGAAGGCATTATTATGATTAATATTATTTAAAACTGCTGATGAAAGTCATGAAATGATGTGGTTCTTGTTATTTGCTAAAGTTGTTCGTTTGTGATTTTGTAGCGTCAATCTATGAGGTCGGATAAAAGATTGTCTTCTTTCAGATTTATTGGATTAATATGTTCTTTTGAGAGTCCCTATGAATCATTATTTTCACTTGAACTAATCATTTGAGTGTTTCACCTGAAACTTTTTATTGATAAAACTGCTGAGCTAAGATATATATATATATATATATATATATATATATATATATATATATATATATATATATAAATGATTTTATATAATAAGATAACGATGTACCCCCTATTTCCCGGAAAATGCTGATCCATCTCGTCTAATCCGGGCTAAATTACAAACGAAACTTGATTGTTTTTCAAAACGCTTACGTTCAACGGTTTAATTCATAATGAAATCTTGGTTTAATTGAATTTTCTATCATTGCTAATGCTTTAAATAGATAACATATGCATTATAAGGGGTGAAGAGGTGCATTATTCAACTATCATTACTCTACCTCGGTTTGTCCGGGATTTTGACAATACAAGTCACTTCTGGACGCCGGAAAATCGGTGCCGTAATAACTCTAATGTTTTAGTGTTACTGTTAAAAGAACTGTCATTAACTCATAAAAAAATTCATTTGTCAAAAGCCGAACTTCTATGTGCCGTGCTTCTTCAGGACGTGGGCGGTCATGGCACTTCACGACTTCCTATCGTTTGTAGCTCTTATTAAGATTTGTCTTTATCTCATCTCTCTCAGTCCCTGTTCTGCCATACAAGCTTGTTAGGTAAATTATTTACTGCTTTCCTCGGCACTTCTTCTCTTAAATATGTCTCATAAGTGTCAAGTTCTCCAAACTCTCTTTCCTCATTACGTGTCCTGGAAAATTTAACTGTTTATTTCTTATTCTAAATATAAGCGTTCTTTTTGTTTTCATTTTCATTAAGGCTCACACATCCCAGTCCGTGATATTCTCGTCATCCTTCTGTAGAACCAAATTTCGAGACTCTTCTTCATCTTCGTCATTGATTGACCAGAATTTACTGCCATAAAAGAGGACTGACATTACATAACAGTTCAGAAATTGTCCTGTTTCTTAATGTTTTGCTTAGCCCTTGAAAAGTATTTTAGCTACTTACCTGAATAGAAACAAAGTGAGTGATATGAACAGTACTTGATCTTAGAGCGTGCCGGTCTCGCAAAACAATCAATGAAAATTAATTTCTCATAACTAAGTTTTCAGGGCCGACATATCAAACCTTCGTCTACCTTTTCTTCTTCCTTTAATATATATTTATATATATATATATATATATATATATATATATATATATATATATATATATATATGTTTATTTTATGACCCTCTCCACTGTAAATAAATTGACAGCACCTTTATCAATACAGTACAGTATAGATATTAACATTTACATTATGTAACGGTCAGTTTTCAATCAGCACCTGACGATTTTTTGCTGACGAGAGTTTTGCTATCGATGACGAAAAATTATTTTTTTATATATATATATATATATATATTATTATTATTATTAATAACATTTCTGCTTTATGTCATAAACAGACACAATGTATGCCCAGCTTGAGATAAAATGGAAGGCTCGCCGCTTCGATGTAAAGCAGCATTTAGCACGTTAATATTGAACGCAGGCGCCCCCCCCCTCCAGGGATCACTTCTCAAACTAACCCTCTTTTTGGTTTTCATAAATTATCTACCTAAGAATATACTCATATCATTTGTAAACATCTATGCCGATGACACGACGTGTGCACCTCTAAAACTCTTGAAGATCAGAGATTGGCAGCTAATCTCTCTTCCCATCTAGCACTAATTTTCCAGTGGAGAGAAACTGGTTATATTCAATGCCTCGAAAACAAAAATAGTTACATTCTATCACCATCGAGGATGCACCATGACTTGAGAGACTATTGGGCCTCAAACTCACATCTGACTTCAAGTGTAACTCGTACATACGGTCCTTCACTAAACATTCAGTTAAAATGGCCACAGCTCCCTGTACTCTCTCGAGCAAGTACCTGACTCTTCCTGCTACTCTCTAGCTTTACAAACGCCAGATCAAGCCGAAAATTGAGTGTTGTTGTCATATTTAGGTGGGAGCTGCCCAGCCATCACTTTCCAGTCGCGATAGAGTTCAAAAGCGTCTCCGAGTCCATGTGGGTGATAAATTATTTCCCACCCTTCAACCTCTCCCTCACAGGCGGAATGTGGCGAGCCTCTCACTACTTTATCGCTACTTCCATGAAAATTGGTCGGATGATTTACATTACTTTTTGTTCCACCAGGCTTTTTCTTTTATTGAAAGTTGTTATAGTGGAACACGCCTATTCTATTGTTAATAGACTCTCCCACCTATAATAAGTAGGAGTAGTAGCAGTCGCTAAAGGGCTCAGTGAGTTGGTCTGAGTTCAATCTGAAGTCGGACGACCAGCTGACCGGTTGAACTCTCTGCCTTCGGGCGGGGAGCAACCCGAAGGAGGCTACGCCGAAGGGCGGATTCTCCTTCGGGGAGGTAAACCGACCCTGAACCCGTTTATACGAGTTCAATGGGCATATTTTTGACCGAGCCCACGAGCTCGGAGATCCCACGTTAAACCGGCCTTGTGCCACATGCCCTCGTGAGGGGGGGTGACTAAATATCCTCAGTGAGTTGGTCAGTCAGTCGATGTCGGACGACCGTTAGTCGGATATTAAAGTATCAGCGACCACCACTAGATTTCTCTGCGTCATTACCTATTATATCAAGTTCCTAACGTTTTGTACGTCGAACCTATTTTAGGACCGGTTTAGTACAAATACAAGCCTCCACTGTGAAACAACTACATAACAACTTGGCAACGAGGGATTCGAACTCATACGGAGGAAGAAAAACCTTTCGTACTCTACAACAAAAGTCCTGACGAGTGAGGAACCACAAAACTCAGAGTTGACCTCCGATAGTATTGGACTAAACAACTATCACCGAGCACTTTCTGTAGAAATCCTGTTCACTTTTGCTTATTAAATATTTTAATCTTAATAATTCCTCTTGTTTATTAAATTGGTATTGAATTATTATTAAATTATTTAATAAACAAAATCAATGAAATTATTTCAATTCGCTGGAACGGTGACGCATTCATTTTGAAAAACGTGAAAAGAACAATAGTTCCCAGGAGCATTCAAAATAAACAGGAACGCCACTGATTTGAAAAATCGCTATGAGTGAAACAGGCTGTTAAAGGGTAAATAAAGAAAAAAATGTCATATTTTTAAATTTATTTTTAAGTAATCAATGGATTTTTTATCCAACTTTTCCTACTTCTCAAAACATTATTTTGTGGATACCAACGTCTGAATAGATGCCCTTTTTTTTTTTTTTTATTTTGTTTTGTTTTGTTTTTTTAAAGAATGTGAATTTAAGTTTTTGGGATACAAAAGAAAAATGAGCAGACAGTTTTTTGAGAGTATCATAATGATAGTGTGTGTGTTTCTCAATGGAGTAATTTAACGCTTGCTGGGCTGTGATGGTCTCTGTGGCTGAGCGGTCTAAAGCACGCTGCATCCGACTGTGATTTCGGATATAAAGAGTAACCGATGTTCAAATCCGGCCGAAGAGCACATTTTCTTTTATTTAGTCTCTCAAATGCGCATATGTACTCACGTGATATAATCGTAAGATATATATATATATATATATATATATATATATATATATATATATATATATAGAGAGAGAGAGAGAGAGAGAGGCACCTTGAGGTGGTGTAATGGTTAACAAGCTTGCCTCGCTAGAACAATTATGACTGAGTAGTGAATTCGAGCCCCATACTTTCGGCCTTATGCCACATCTAAGCTACGCTTGGAAAATCTCTCTCTCTCTCTATATATATATATAGAGAGAGAGAGAGAGAGAGATAATAGCTGGACACTTGTATTCGAGGATACCCGTCTACTAGGGCGGCTAGCCAATCCCTATTGCAGACGCTCGCTCAAGCATATTTGTGTTTGTTCAACACTCACAGAGCCAACCCGTGGTTTATACTACAATGATACTGCACAGACCTTAATTACAGTTTCTGAGAGAGAGATCGTGTTATCTAGTGTGATCAACAATCTGAACAAGGCCAGCACACTCAAACCCTCGGTTACGATGACTTGTGACTTCGTGCTAGCACAATCATCGACGATCCCCAAGGGTTCCTTCTACCTAATGTCATTTACAAGGCTTGGGTCAACACGTTTCATGGTTTAAATATATATATATATATATATATATATAATGGACTCTCCCGTCGGTTTCGACGTATGAGGATCTGCCAGCTTATTGATTCAGTTATGAAAGTTTGTGCGATAATCTTAAGTGGCATTTAAGACCCGCTAGTGATTTACAAAGGAGGAGCAAGTGTGAGGATTGTGAGATGAGATCACTGTTAGATTGGTTGACCTTTTACATCTTGCTCTCACTTCTTGAAGATGATTCAGACAAGCAGATTGAAAATTGCTGAGTCCACTAAAACACGTTGATCTCCATTCTACCCGCTCCAAAGCTCAGCGCTCAAATGTGGTATATTAACTGCTGACAAGTTGCTTTTCAGCTTGTCTTTGTATCTTAGCCATGGGCGTCCTACATTCCTGTAGCTTTGCTATTATATATATATATATATATATATATATATATATATATATATATGTCGAAGGAAGCTACTGACATCCAGTGAAAGCGAAAATCTGCTCCTGGTACTTAGGAGGGGAGGTAATCTTCAACCAACGTGCTGATGCGCCAAGTTTCTCTGAGTGCAAAGTCTGTTTTGGTATCCTCTGGGTCATCGTAGATAAACTTCTCTTAGAAAAAAAGGTTCCTTATTGATATTAAATTCGATTCTGACCATCTGATAGTTCCTGGTGTGAATCACATACTACACTTTTACATGGAGACAATGATCCCTGACCTCTGTGCAATTAAATTAAACACTACACATGATCCAACTCTATATTTAAATATGTTTTTCCCTATAAATGGTGCCTCATTGTACTGTAAAAGGGATAATTTTATAAGCACGTAATGGACATAGACCTGGAGAGGAATGAGCTCAACCAGGTCTACTTTTGTCTAAAGCACGTTTACGTATAAATGAATACCTACCGAGGCATGTGGAGTAAGGTGTTCAGCTGCGCAGCCACCCTTCGACCACCTTGCGACCGCACCCGGTCATGTAACTGATGATGATAATGAGTGGACAAAAGTTCATGTAAAGATCATCCAGTAATCATCTCATTGGCTGTTTGGTTGGTTGGTTGGATCCTGTCTTCTGGGAGATGCATATAACATTCGATCTTTTGCCGCTGACTAAATTAACTAAACTTGTACGAGAAATAATATGTCTGTGTCATTTATCATTAGAGTCCGGTCTTCCAGATTCCCCGCTTTGATCAGTCAAGAACGCTGATGACCCACATTAATTACCCATTATACAACCATCTTTTAGATAAAGCTACAACAAAGGCTAAGTATTCAGTAATTATCTCCCTTAGGAGATGTGTAGGTTTAAGCTAAAGTTTTCTTCCGTTTCTAGTTAGATAATCATTAATAATAATCTTTATGTAGCCTTCTCGACGCTGTGCGTCCTTTTAACTAGCGGGGAGCGTCTGACAACATATCTCACAATAAATTAATTTGTCTTGGGCCAGCTATGAATTAGATACGGACTCAAGACATTTTCTAAATTTTATGAAGACAATGAAAGCAGTAGTTGAAATACTTCACCGATACGTTTCCAAACAAAAATATCCCTGTTAGATGTTGTCAAAACTCCTAGAATGCTATATCTATCTATCTATCTATCTATCTATCTATCTAGGGCGCACATGTCCTTTGTAGAGATTTCATCGAGCGTGCTGTCCGATAAATGTAATAAGCACTGTTTAAAAATAAAAACAGGGCGACTATTTCCAATACGGGCATCTACTAAATTTAACGTTTATATATATATATATATATATATATATATATATATATATATATATATGTATGTATGTATGTATGTATATATTTGCTTAGTGAGGCACATGACCAGATGAAAACAAAATGAAAATGTATCGGTTTCTTGAAATCTTTCACTCTGCATATTAGTAAAAAAAAAAAAATTATAGAGAATTACTGTGCTTAGCTTTGGAAACAATAGTAGGAGCAACCAATGAGTATTGTCAACAAGTTTATCATAATAACTATAGATCTACAATAGGCGTCCTTGATAAATGAAGCTTTGACTGACTGTAAAATTAAACATGCAGGCGGGTGAATTAATTTTGTGAGTGTTTCAATGATATGTACAAAGCTTATTTTAATAAGAAGACGTAGGAATGTTGTATTATATCAATCTCAATAATGGGAAGAGCTGCGTGCTTCGAAAACCACTTTTTGAAATTGATGTTTTTTGTATAGATTCGAACGCTGACAGCAGTCGGTAATATGTGCGGATAAGTCAATAGTTGGAATATATGAAGTATAGTATGTTAATTGTTTAGTTTCTTGTTTTTACATTCCGATTTTTTTCCTTATTTTACATTCCAAAGAAATGTTTCACTTAAAAATATTCTTCTGTTTTGAAAATTGGAACACTTCATTGAAATACACGGTGTTAATCGGCGTGTTAATCAAGAACAAATAATAATATAAAAGATAAAAACATAAAAAACGGTATATATATATATATATATATATATATCGTAATATTAGCCGACGCGTTTCGTCCAATGTGGATTTTTTCAAGGCAAAAGCGAAATGAATTTATTAAAACAAAGTAACTATTAACAACAAAACAAAATGCCCTTAGTTATTGTATTCATATTGTCAACTGAAAATTGCGTCAAGTACTGTCACGGGTAGAAATATTATTTTTATTGTTGTGTTGACGAATTCAACCATTTTCTTTTGATTTCTTGATACAGTTGTGTACGTTTGTTTGGGAGAGTAGTAATTCTGTTAGGAAAGGTGAAAGAGGGAAAAAGCCTGGGCATAGATTAATGTTTGGATAATATTCAATATTCAATGTATTATTAATATTGTCTTTTTCTACAGGTTAACTCTGAGAAATTTTTTATATATATATATATATATATATATATATATATATATATATTATTACGCCAGGGGTTTCGTTGGGACTACAATAGCCGGGGCGCAACGAGAAAATAAAATAAAAAATAAACGAGAGTATCCCAGTGTTCAATGTAAGATTGATGAAAAGAACGATGGGAGGGGGAATTCTCCAATTCCGGACGTCGGTGAACGCAGTAAGAAAACGAACAATATGCAGACACAGAACAACAGAAGACGATACGAGAACATATAATAAAAATACTTCATTTATGAAATATACAGTGTATTAAATTAAAGAAAAGAAAAGAAAACTAAATAGTAAAAGGGATGAGGGAACAATTGGTTGATCAAACAAATATCAATGTGACGAAATACAGACTAAAATCGTGACAGCAGATTACAGAATATATATATATATATAAACATGTAAAGACTTGCAAATTGTAGGGATCGACGTCGATCGATTGTTATCAGAAATAAATTTCGAAAGAAAAGATGTCCATTCAATTCTCCGAGCGAAAAAGGTGGAGTTGCTAATGTCCTGATATAAGTCCTTGATTAACGCCGTTCAATCCTTGCCGAGGGCGAGTTGTATACGCAGATAAACCACAGGAGTATAAATGACTTGGGTTTGAGAATACCGTTCAGGATTCTTTCGTTGGCCATTCGATTCTTGGTGACGTCCGATTCCTCTGAAAGCAAACAGCTAAGTGAAGTTGTTATATCCCAACACGCGCGAAAAAAAAACAGTTACGGGTTAAGTCGCGTGTTGGCATATGAAAGTGAATAGGCGTTATCCATTGAACACTATTAGGGTCACTTGTACTTATCAGACAAGCAGCGTTCATCTGGCCTGCGATCAGAGACCCGGCAGGAGGTGGTGGAAAGGAAGGTTCTCTTACAAGAACTGGCTTTAGTTTAACCGGGTACAAAACATATTCCATAATCTGCATATTCAAAGAAATACAGAGACGACTGTTATTCTCATATCCCGTCGCAAATATGTAAGGTATTAAAAATATACTTGCAAAATCTAAGGTGGGGGGTACAATTATTGGTTTAACGTAACAATATATATATATTATTGGAGATTAAGCAAATATGTTAATAATATAAAGCTCTACTCTGTATTGAGCCCCTTTTTAAAATGAAATACTACGAACAGTGGAATTATACTCGATTTGTATATATATATATATATATATATATATATATATATATATATATATATATATAGATAGATAGATAGATAGAAAAGAAAGATAGATAATATTAGTGGTAAATATACACATACATATGCAAAATATATAAATATATATACATAGGTGCATAAAAATTCCAAGAGGATAGAATCCAGGTAGAACTCAATGTCCAGGATAGAGTAAGGAAAAAGGCTTAAACACTAATGGAATATTAATGTTTAAGCCTTTTTTATTATATACATACATACAATTATATATATATATATATATATATATATATATATATATATATATATGTATTATATTCAACTAAGTAAACCAGACAGGGTTTATTCAATAAAACTAAACTTATCCTCGTGGAAAGACTTGATGCAGTCTCAAAAGCAGTCTTAGGGGACTTTTTCTAAGTTTGAAGGATGATCGCACACATTTGGCTGTGATGCATGTGCCTGATATACTTAGACTGGTGCCGTGACGGGTATATTGAGTTTCGTTTATTTATACTCCAGCGTCACTTTATTGGCGTGCTGTTCTATTAATCAATAATAATAATGATAATAATAATAATAATAAATGAATAAATAAATAAGTGACCATAAAATATATTTAAAGAGAATGAAAAAATATTCAGATGATATAAATATGAATATAAAAGAAACTATTTAAGCAGACATGTTTTAATGCAATACAACTATGCAATAAACATTCTGCTCCATCGATCACTTCCGAGCCTCTACCTCTTTTTCTTACTAGGTTCGACCCTCATCATTACCGTTAGGCCTGCTCCGCCCATTCGCTGCCACCCTCACCCTAATATAATCACTATCATCATTAATTTATTGCTTTCTCTATTTTCAGTGCGACAAGCAGCAGCTTCCCACCCTACATATTATTCCCAGAAAACTTTTCTTTCTTTTTCTTTTCCTTTTTTTTTTTTTTTTTCTTTCCATCTCAATTTTTTCCCGTTAACGGATGAGGCCGTATCACAGCCGCAGTCCCTTACTACTGTGGTGGACAAACCAACTGGCCCAACCATTTATCAAAACATCGCTATCTTAGCTCCATCCGCATTATTCCGTCTTTTCCCTTGCCATGTCTTCTGGTCTGTCCTTAGTATCAAGTGCTGGTCCCATATCTCATCAGCCGAACTAAATAAATAAATAAAAAGTGTCATCCTGACTTCTTTCTTTCTTTTTTTCTTTCTTTTCTTTTTTTTTTTTTTCTGGATTCCCCTTCATTTTTTGTCCATTTTTAATAATCACCATAAAATGTTTTACTTTTGAATTTTCGCTATTTTCTTTTAAAAATCATTTCCTTATTTTTAGCTTTCCACGTTAACGCCTGTTTTCAGTTTTTCTTTTAAAAACCTACTTTCGATGTGTTTTTTTATTGCTTCATATTGAATTTCTTATTTCTTTTGTGGACTTTACCTTTCATTTTTATTCCTTACTTTACTTTCGTTCATGTTTTTAATTTTCACTTACTTTTTGTTTTGTTGTTTATTTTTATCTTCTTTCTTTTAGTTTTATTATTATTATATTTTCATTTTTTATCTATCATATCTTCTCTTTTCTCTAGTGTTTTTCTTTCTTTTAGTTTTCATTCCCTCCCTTCTTTAGTTTTTTCATTAGTTCTTTGTATTTCTTTTCTTCTTTTCTTATTCTTTCTTTTTTTATCTGTTCTTTGGATCTTTTTCTTTCATTCGTCCGTTCTTTCATTCTTTCATCCTTTTTCCGACGTGTTTTTCATGGTTTCATTTTTATTTGGTTTTCTTCATCTTCTTTCGATATTTCTTTTTTCAACCAACTCATTTATTTATCACTTTTCTTTTCTTTGATACTGTTTATTTATCTTTTCCAGTTTTTCTTCTTTCTCTTTCCTCTGCGTCTTTCATTTTTGAGTCTTGTTCAGGCTCACTGTCAGTTTCTTTTCATTCTTTTTTGTTCATAAATCCATTTCTTTTTGTCTTTCATCAGTTCTTTCTTTTTCATTTTTTCCTTCATTCTAACCTCTTTGTTTTCTTCATTTTGTCTTTCCGTCTCTCTCTCCCCCTCTTTCTCTCTTCTAAATTTCCTGTGCGTCATTCATTTGCTTTTCTTTTCTCTTTTTTCTTTTTCAAATTCTGTACAGCCCGTTTGCGATTCCTTATCCCCCAGCATTTTATAAACCTTAATTTCTTCCGCAAACATTTCCCCTACCCTTCCTTGAATATTCAGTCCATTCAGATGGACCCAGATTCTACTCTCATCATGTCCAATTCAATCCCCAACAAAATCATTTACTTTCAATTTCACATGACGACACCCCGAGCCCTCACTGCTGTCGCCGTTTCTTTTATATGTTTATTTTTATTTATTTATTTTTTTCTTCTTATTCTTGGGGTATTTCCTACCCTCGTGTGTCAAATGACGCAATAATCTACGATCCTCAATTTCAGTGAACGCCAGTCAGGACACAACTCCAATCTACACTTGACAGACATTGAGTTCATTTCTCGGTAACTCCTCAACCCACGAATTATTCCATAAGCTGTCAACATTTTTTTTCTTCTTCCCCTGGGTGCAAGCGTGCGTGAGGGCATGCAGACGTGTATATTTGCGTACACGATCGCAAATGTAAAAAAAAAAAAAAAAAAAAAAAAAGTGAATTTGACTATCCACGTATTTAATTATTTAGCAGTGTTTCTTTTATACATTGCTATTGAATGTAACACGGAAAATTTTACAAGATTATTCAGTTTTTACAAGTTCTCATAGTTTTTCTCATATATATATATATATATATATATATATATATATATATGTGTGTGTGTGTGTGTGTGTGTGTGTGTGTGTGTGTGTGTGTAAAATATATAGAAAATAGAAAAGAACTCGTTAGGTAAATAATCCAAAGTTCTTTAGTATTTTTTGTTATTATTTTTAAAAAATAGTGCTCGATGCAAAAGTAGAGCATAAATATAATTATTTATTTAAAAATATGATTCCAGCGCTACATAAGAGTTCTCATGTTTCAAGACAAGAGGCGAAATTGGTACTTTAATTCAATTTAATTCAAATAATTATATTGAAGTTTTCGGCTCTTGTTTTGAAACATGAGAACTCTTATGTAGCGATGGAATCATATTTTAAATAAATAATCATATATATATATATATATATATATATATATATATATATATACAACGGACTTCTTGAAAATGAAATGGTTAGTGAATTAGCCGAAAGCGCTCGAGACAATATTCAGTAGGGACAGTTTTTACACTCTTTTAGCACTCCGCCCGCCACCAGAAAAAAAAACTGTAAGAACAGTAGAAAAACGGAACAAAAATTTATAACTTTTTTTTCTTATTAGTCACATTTATTGAAACATACATACGCGCGCATATACATACGTGTGTATTTTATTATTTACATGCTATTTTTAGCGGATAACAATATTTGAGAAGATACTCCGTTTATTGATTAAACAGTATATTTATTTATTTTCGTCTACCGGTCTGAATACTCGAGAAATCTTATTAAAAACAAATATGCGAAAAATTAAAGAAAAATATCCTGCCGGTGAGCTCATTTTTTTTTTTTTTTAATAAAACTTCGCGAATATTCAGGCCGGTAGACGAAAATAAATAAATATATTGTTTAATATATAAACGGGGCGTCTACTCAGATATGGGCATCCACTAAAAATAACGTATAAGTAATAAAATCTGTCGGATTACTAAATAAAAATCCATCACTTCTTTCGAAATTGCTTTGTATATATATATATATATATATATGTATGTGTGTGTATGTGTCTGTGTCTGTGTGTATATGCCTGTGTCTTGCATGTGCTTGTCTGCTTCACAGAAATTCAGAACAAAGAAGAATTTTCAGACAAGATACGAATTTGCATCCTATTTCCAGAGAAGTTTTGTGTTTCTTCTGGTAACGCCTATATCATTTTGTTCATGAAATCTGCCAGCAAATTGATGGCGTTTTAATCTCTGCGTATCTCTACGACTATATTTTTTTCCATTTTAAATTGATTATACATACGCACACACAAACACACATATAGATATGGATATACAGTGGGGAGAAACAAATATTCGTACACAAACAAATTTTTTATTTAGTGTATTTCCAGCTAATGAATAAACATACTTTTCATATAATTAACTGTACACAGATGTAAATAACTAAATATGCATAGAAAACAGAAAAAAATTGATTTAATAGAAATAAATCCCATTTATCTATTTGAATGGGTGAAAAAAGTATTCGTAAGATACAAAAAAGAATACATAATCTTCATTTAATTAATACTTTCTAGAATAGCGATTATTCACTTCTATAGCATCCAACCTTTTCATGTAGTTCTCAATTAATGATTTGCAAAGTTTAGTTGGTATTTTTTTTATGGTCTTCAGATTCGGTATGTTTGTTGGAGCTCTCGATTGGATTTAAATTTTCAAATAACTCCACAGATTCTCCATTGGGTTTAAATCTGGGCACTGACTTGGCCATTTCAAGATATTAACATTATTTTTAGCAAGCCTTTTCTTCGTAGATTTTGCACTGTGCTTAGGATCATTATCTTGTTGGAAGATCCAGTCACGAGGAAGTTCAAGACTTTCAACCGAAATCATTAGATTTGCTTCCAAAATATTTTTATATGATGCGGCATTCATTCTACCATCTATTACTGATATGTTGCCAGTATCTTTTGCAGAAAAACATCCCTAAACCATGATGTTGACACCACCAAATTTCATTGTTGGAACTGTCTTTTGTTTGAAGGCATCGCCATCTTTCCTCCATACATGATTTCTAGAATTACGTTCAAACAACTCAATTTTGGTTTCGTCTGCCCATAATATTCTTTCCCAGTACGATTTTCCCTTATCATTATGTTCACAAATGAATTTCAACCTGGCATCTCTGTGTCTTTTCAATAGCATTGGAGTTTTCCGAAGGGAGCGTAATTTTAGATTGTTCCTATGAATTTTATTGCTTATTGTCCGTTTAGTAACACAGATTCCTAATAAAAGCAAATCAAAATTCAATAGTTATTCTTGACGAAAAATTATTGGATTTTGTTTAATTTGACGCATTAATTTCCTCGAAGATCTTGCAAAAATCTTCCGTGGAGCACGTTTTCTTCTTTGGTTTTCAACAGTTTTGAGTTTTTTTTTATATATATACTTTGCAATGAATGAACTAATGGTAGTAAATGGAATACTCAGGTTGTCTGAGATTTTCCTGTAACTTTTAGTTTCTTTCCAGTGCTTAACAATCAGTTCTTTTTGCGAAATTGTCAATCCTTTACCTCATGCCACGATGAAAAGCTTCTTGAATGAATATCAATTACAGAATGCTGTGCGTATTTTTTGGGCTAAAAAATAGCTACTGATAATATTATTGAAACATTCTAGAATATTCCACTTTAATAATCTTATTAAAAGTTTTAAAATCTGAAATTTGCACTGTACGAATACTTTTTTCACCCATTCAAATGGATAAGTAGGATTTATTTGTATTAAATCATTTTTTCTGTTTTCTATGCATATTAGATATTATGCATCTGTGTACAGTTTATTATATGAAAAGTGTAAATTAAAAATTTGTATGTGTTCGAATATTTGTTTCCACTCACTATATATATATATATATATATATATTATAAATTAATTGATTTAAAATATGGTTTTTCCGCTACACAGTTCTAACCATGTTTCAAGAATGGAAGCTAAAAGCCCCGAATTTAATTTTTTAATTAAGTTAAAGACATTAGTTCCATTTCATCCTCAAGCGAATTTTGGAAAGAAAAAAAGTTACTCCAAAATTCGCTTGAGGATGAAATGGAACTAATATTTTGGTCATAGTGATTTGGTAATTTGTTTGGTTTAATTTATTTTACTTATTTTATTCTCATTTTGTTTATTTATTCATTTTATTTTAATTTTTAATTTTTTTTCAGTTTTCGATTTTTAAGTGAAATCAAATTTTTACTACGTTACCTAAAAATCGAAAACTGAAAAAACATTAAAAAAATAAAATAAAATATAAAAAGAGTAAATAAAAATATACAGTATAATAAATAAATAATAAAAAACAAGTAAAATAAATTAATCCAAATAAATAAATAAACTAACAAACCCATCTCGATAAATTAACCGTTAGAAAAAACAAGTAGAGATAATCAATCCAAATAAATAAATGAAGTAATAAAAAAAAATTAAAAACTGCTCCTGCCAAAATAATAGAATAAATTACAGCAATCAACCCCAAAATTGAATAAATATCCTTAATTATCTTACCAAACCAAACCAAAATTATTAAATAAGCGATATAAACAAATTTTTATAATGTTAATAAAACATTGATTAAAATAAAAATAGAAAATAAATATACAAGATATGAAATAAAAATAAAAATAAGAAAACACTCGTGGCCTGACGATTGCGTCTAGCATGAAACAGCCTGTCGCCTGTAAGTGTTGACTTCAATGTTTACTTTTATATTTACACACGCTCTATCTCTGATAATGAGCATAAATATAGCACACCATAAGAATATTTTTCTATATATATATATATATATATATATATATATATATATATATATATATATGAATGATAGAGTAAGGAGGGGAGAAAGAGAGATAGCTTCCATTAATGTTAAAGCAATATTTGAAGTATTCACGGTCCTCTGTCAGTTTTGAATTCAAACGTGACAGTGCTGAAAATTAATACATTGTGTATCAGTAGATGACGGCGATAAGCAATGCAAATATGAATAAGACAAGTGACTATTAAATTATATAAATTATTCCTGTATGGAAAGTAGCAAGAGAAAAATGTACCCGATAGATTGTATAAAGGGTTCGGTTAAAAATTCCAAGTGCGATGATAAAGATCTGAAGAAGGCCGAACAATACAAGAGGAGTACGAAACGCTGTGAGTATCACAATCAAGATGATCACGCTCGTTCGAATAATAAGGCATAGAATATATATTATATGCAAGATGTTTTCTGTGTGTATATAATCTTGACTGGAATAATTTACCTTTGGCATAAAAATTTTAAAACTGACTTCAATTGTTCTCATGACATGTACGCAAAAGATTGATCTATCTCGGACTAATTCAGATTTGACCACAATTATGAGAATTTTATATTAAACAAAACGTTATTTTTAAATCTGTTTATTTACATTCAATTATTTCTTATTCATCACCTTACGTTCTCTTTCGCTACAGAATATCTACGTAATATATATATATATATATATATATATATATATATATATATCAAAGGAATATCAGCAGTGTATAGTCGACATTAATAACTGTACCTGTGCGACAAAGCTAAGCGTTAAAAAGCTATAGCCAAAGCAACTGTTAATAGAAACGTCTTACTTACGATCTTACGTAAGAGTAAGTGAATGTAGAGCTATTCTAGGTGGGGCCAAAGCCTCGTAAACATTTTATAAGAGACGTCGTTTATTATAATTAAGGATAATGTTATCAAACACTTATTAGTATCTTTAAAAAAATCCTCACAAGTAGGTTAGAAATTATATTCATCCGCGAATAAGGAATGATAACTTTATTGTTAATTGGGTGTATAGTAGTACATGAACACAAATTAGACATATCTATCTGCATATATATATATATATATATATATATATATATATATATATATATATATATTATTAGGAGGATTTGATAATTATATTTAAGTAACTCATCGAGTCTGAAACCTCAACAGAATGCAGAAAGCACTCTCTAACGGCTTCTAATGCTTTAGAGTGAGCGGCTTGGGGATAATAGTCGTGGCTCCAGGGGAGGGGAGCAGTCCAATGGTTAGAGAGAAACTCAGCAGAGTTCAACCACGGAATATGTGAGCAAGCGGCGCTATATTGAGTCTGATTTGCAATCTCTTCTATAAATGAGGAGTACTCAGTATCGGAGATTAGAGCGTTTGTAGATATAGACAATGTATACATATAAATGGATCTTGCATGGTGACAGTCAATTCTAATGTTCAAATGTTACCATACAGTCTTGTTTTATACCCACACAATATGATGCGGGTAAGAGTATAAAATATATGATGGGATACCACAACCGACCAAGAACCGCATCCCACACAATTCTGATTTTGTGAGCCGGGCCGAGCATTTCTTATATATATATATATATATATATATATATATATATATGTGTGTGTGTGTGTGTGTGTGTGTGTGTGTGTGTGTGTTTCCTGTTCCTTCTAATGGCTAATTCTTATCCTTTTCATTCTCAGTGGTGCATCTTAGTGGCATTACCGCGTTGCTTGAGTGAACTATATATATATATATATATATATATATATATATATATATATATATATATATATATATATGAAGATAGGTAGATGACACTGCTATATTCGTCTTGTAGTACTTTTAATATCCACTAGTTATATACGTGTGGAAGGTTGTAATGAAATGTTATCGATGTCGATTGCCCAAAACTTGTTTCGTTTATTCGATTGAAACTGTAACAGAAAACCATTGGTTACTTAAACGACAAGGACTTTGACTTACTAGATCGAGCATTACTGACCACACAACTTCCGACCATGTATACAACTAGGCCCTTAGCCTTACAGAAGGAGCGGGAGTTGCAATGAGAGTAAGTTTCATTCAACTATCCAACATGAATACATACAACTATACAATGTATGTTTTGCCAAGATAATCTTCATTTAAACATCTTTTATTAAATACCCCAAACAAAGTTAATCTTTATATATTGCTTAATGGTTTCTTTGCGTATTCGTACTGCCTCCCCTCAAAAAGAAAAAAATTATTAAATAAAACCAATGCCATTTATGAATTCTCTTGGCCATTAATAGATTGTATCTCCAGAGTTAATTAATAAAACAACATCTAACATGTACACACAACTTTAACGTTATCCTGTCAACTAACATGTCATTTATCAGGGAAGAGAGCCATAAAAACTCATATTAATAACAGTACACAAGGCTATCATATTCCTGCCTATATCAGGCAGATACTTGGAGGAACGTCAATAAATATTATTTTTTTCAGTTTGTCATGTAATAAACTACAAAAAATATTCCCATACTTGTCACCATAATTATAATATATATATATATATATGTGTGTGTGTGTGTGTGTGCGCGTGTGTATTACATAGCTTTCAGCTTAGAAACTAATTTATTAAGAATATTCAATAATTAATAAAAACACACGCCCAGTCAAAAAAATAGTTTAAACGGCTTCGCAAACATTCTAAATGGTAAACACCATTACCATGTCAGAATATAATTTCAAATTGTATCGTGTCAAATATCAAATCCTTGTCTGGCGAGGCTGTGGCTCTCTATTCAATTGGAAGCCTCCATGATTAACATAAAATAAGCACCAAATGCAATGATGGAAAAAAAGATGCATCAAAGTTTTCTTGAATTTCGAAACCATTCGTTCCTAAAAATGAACAATGATGGCTGAAAGTGCTCGAAAATATAATATTATCTTTTAAGAAAGCAAGAGAAAATTGCTAAAATATTATTAAAAATAACCATGTTTGCGGTCTGTAATTCTTTTATGCAACATGTCCTTTCAAGACGTGAGCAATGATGTCTCTCCACGACTTCTGTTCTGGTGCTTTTGGTACATTTTGATACTTTTCCACCCCTCTTTGTCTTTGTTCGGCCATCTATCACTGAAATTTGTTAAGTTGGTTACACGCCGTTTTACTCATTAATAAAACCTGATTAAATCTATGTGTGTTCACGAACACAGACCATATACTTACATGAAAGTGTATACATTTGAAACAACTTTCATAAAAGTGTTCAAAGCGTGTCATTGAGTGCCCTACGTATAAATAGATTTGTTTGTTTGCGTATTCTTGACGACAGTATTTACACTTTCTTTGTTGTTTTTTTTGTTTTTTTTTCAACGAAAATAAATTAAACTGAATGGTTACAAATTTATATAACTGACGACTGATAGCGAACTGTTTTCAACATTTCAGCCAAAGGCATGGACCCTAACACTACCAGCAAGCGTGATCACTAGATAAAGGCATGATTCAGGGAGAGAAGAGCTAAAGAATTAGAGCAATTCTAAACAATAATCCACTACTATATGCAAGTAATAATTCTCAAAATATGATTGCAAAAGGCATGAACACCAAAATTTTAGCGCCATAAGTAACAATGAGAAATTAATCCAGTTTTGCGACAAGCACGCGAGAATAAAACTAAGGAAAAAGATAGGAGAATGCCTATTATGCGTCAATTCCGAAGAGTGAATTGGAATTATATATGCAAGTTATTAACAAATGAAATATCCTATCATTTGTCTGGATGTGTGCTATTTTCTTCGTGGGAATATAGTTCCAAATACACTGCAGTCTATGGGTTCACAGTTAACGATGGTAATTACTGAAAAAAATATTCTTAATGGAAATTATCGTAAAGTAAGCAATACTACCTATTTGCTCCAGTCATTGTTTGGGTCTCACCTTGAAGTATGGCTGATGAACTTCCATCTTCTTTTGCCGTACCTAAACATTAATGGATTCTACGGAAACTCATTAGAACAGTCTCGCCGTCTTCACATGCGCTTGCAATCTAATCTTGAGGAGCCTTCTTAAGCCGTTGTCAATAAACTTATCACCATCCTGATTCATTTTCCCGATCCCACAACAAAACTAGAACGATCAAGATCTTTTAAGACCTGATTTTTGTGCTTTTTCCTATCTTGATGGCATTCCACTCCTGTTTTTGCTACCCTAGCCTTAATGCCTTCTATAATATCAAAAAGCGAAAAATACATATACACTTATACCTCGGTACCACTGACCTCCTTTTAATAGATATCAGAAACAATGGACAAAATCTGGAGCAGCCAACTCAGTTTGTAAGTAACGGAATTGTGGCAACACTGGACACAAGCCTCTGTTTTGCAAGATGACCGCTAGCTGGTAGGCCGTCACTTTGTTTATATCAGTGTAACCACATGTGTAGCTTATAAGTTTTCTCTTTTTTTATATGCCAATGTGCTTGAGTGATTTTACATTCATCATTTTTATAATCATGTCGTCTGGAGGAAGAACAGAAAAGCTGAAAAGGGTGAATTTAACAATAGCATAAAATAGTATATTTTACAGAATCAGATTGGATAATGCGCTTAATTAAATGTACAATACTATATTATTCCTTTCTCTTTCGTCATGTAATTCTTGATATTAGCCACTACAGACTTAGTGCCGGTAACTATGGACAATCGGCATTATCGGACCGATGTTTTTCCCCTTTTATCCGTTAAAATGAGGTATGAGTGGATACTTAAATAACGTAAGTGTTATAGAAAAAGAATACCTTCTTAGACAGTATTAAGTATTAAATGTCTTAAAAAGGATGTTTACAAAAATTTAACGCGTCTTTATCATCAGTGTACACTACGAAAAAGAAAACCCTATTATTATTATAACCGACGACAGAAAATGTGACACAGAAATCCGAAGACGCATTGGCAGGGCTGGTGCAAGGGTCTCGTGTTCCCCTACCCAATCTATGATACGGGTACTCTGAATCTATGATACGGGATTTCCACTCTTCAACATCTCAAATTTAATGTAGTAGTATTCATATAAAATACAAATTTGTTGTAACCTAATTATTTACAATAATGGATCATATGCAATATAGATGAACAATTCAACTAGAAAAATTGAAAATAAATACAATGTATCTAAATTAGAGACATGTCATAACAGATCATGCCATCTTAAATAAATCAACATTGTTTTGCGGCAAATTTTGACACATTCAATATATAGTGTTTTTTTTTTTCGAGAATTAGCACGAGAAAAACAAATTCACGGATTTGAACAAAAAAAAAAAAAAAAAAAAAAAGACCCCAGAATGACGTCAAAATCCGCGAAATTTATCATCCTCTAATATTCAGTTGTGCTTAGTTGAATTTGTATTGTATATAAATGTAGGTAGAAAAAAAGAAAATGTTAATAAGATAGCGAGGGTCACAAAGCACTGCCCGGGGCTTCCAATAAGACTTCCCCCTCCGCGGTTGGGTGATTCGGGGGTAGTACGCACCGGCCCTGCACACTGGAATAGCGAAAGACGTTTTCAAAAACGTAAACAAAATATTAATAGGAAAATTTCATTAGAAACAGAAAAAAAAAAGAAAGAGTGCTGAGGTGCTGCACAATACCAATCCTCCTATATGTTAGTAAATACTGGACAATTTCCTAAGAAATGAAGAAGAGATTTGAACTCACGGAGATGTTCTTCTACAAAAGAATGTTGATAATGCCATGGGCAGGACATATGGTCAATGAGGAAGTTTTAAGGAAACAGAATTGACTCTTATACTTAAGAATCAGAATAGACCAGTGAAATTTCTGGGGCAAACTATGAGGAAATGGCGCTTGGAGAATTTGACATTCACAGAATTGTTGATCGCAAGAGGGACAGGGTAACCTACCCAACGAACTTGTGTAAATGGATAACAGAAGAGAGACTAGAAGGCATAGTAAGGGAGCAAGAATTGGTTAGAGCTACAAAGATGAGGAAGTGGTTGAGACTTATGATCACACACGTCCTGAAGGGACACGGCACATAAAATAAAAAAAGAATCTTAACTCTGATAAGTGAGAAACAAAATAAATAAACTTACTATATAAATTGACGCTGGTTAAGCAAATTCTAACCTTGGGAGGAAAATGAGAAAATCTCAAAATGTTAAATTCTATACTGTTTTATTTTTCTTATTTCAAAATTTTGACAACATTAGCCTCTTCTTCGTGTATAGCTACAACAATTTGACAATTTGACAACATGACTGATCATAAAGATATAAAACCTGGAAGTCAGCAAGAAAAAAAATGAAACTTAATATTTTTTTTGCTTTTTAGGCTTCCATATTTTAAAATTATAGACGTTAGCTTTTGTTGGGAACGAACAAAAATGATCGAATTTAGCTTCAGGTTTTACCTAAAATTAAACAAAAATGATTATTCACTTAATAATTTAATGAACGAAATATGCCTATATTTGTATGTGTATGCACACACACGAATATTCCGACTATAAGATACGGGTTCGAATCTTTTGATGATCGAATTGTCAAAGGAAGTGATTTCTTAATAATATATATCTGGGAAGATCATCCCAGCGTGCAGCTCCGTTAGGAAATGTCAGAGAAGTCATAGCCCGGATTAACCTAAGATTTTTGAGTGAAATTGATTTGACGGAATTGTTGAGAGGTCGTCGTTAGTTGTACTAGCATGAAGTCACCAATCATCGTGACCGATGGTTAGAGTGTACTGGCATAGATCAGTCACTCTTCCCCCATAAACTGTAATTAAGGCCAGCTGGACAGAGTTGCAGTATAGAGCTCAATTTAGCATTGTGGTTACTGAAGAAGCACAAAAGATCCCTGAGCAGTTATCTGCAACTAGCCACCCAAACAGACGGGCGTGTAGATATTTTATTATTATTATTATGAGAAAGCAGTACGCCAATAAAGTGACGCTAGGGTACAAATATATATAACCTAACATACCCATCATAATACTTAGTCTAATAAGGGTACATCAGCCACATGTATCACAGCTAAAAGCGTGCGATATTGTGACAGATTTTAATAAAAGCATCACATCAACTTGTAGATGAGGCCCAATTAGAAATATCTTAATGTTGAGTAACCCAGTCCACACAGGCGGTCTCCTATTGAGGGTGCTTCCAAGATGTAACTGACTGCTTCATCCTTCTCACGCTTCTTCACTACTTTCGCTCATGAACAGAGATGCACGGTGCGTCAGTCCCTAGGGGACATGTCCAGCTAGTTATGGTCGAACAACTGACCAGCAAAGCTTTAATTCTGAACGAAGTATTTACTGTAGCCTATCGTAATTCATTAATACAAAACATATCCAAGTCAACATGTTCAATCAATTAAGATCAGACGCCATGATAGCTATGATGTAAGGCTGGTGTATTATTATTATTAATTATTATTATTATTATTATACACATAAAAACAAATACAGTTGTTCCTCGCCACTTCGCGCTTCGACTTTCGCGGCTTCACTCTATTGCGGTTTTTTTTCAGATCTTTTCATTAAAAGATCAAACTGTGTAAAGTACAACCAAGCAATAGTATTGGATTTAAATAAAGCCAAATTTTATTTTTGGCAACAAGACCAAAACTACATACAAATATATTTATGCAAATAGAATAATCGATTTCGAGGAGGTGCTGAAAAGAAAACATCAAATTATGCTTATTAGTCCATCCAAGGTATAAAGAATGTTTATGCAAATGATTTAGAGGAGCAGTAACCTTTGTTGTGCAGTACATCTCTTCATCGCTTCATCATTGAACAAATTGCATTATTTTTCCTAGGTTAGTGCGAATCTAGGAAAATAATGCAACTTGTTCGATGATGCAGCGATGTACACGTAAGAACTTTGTGTGTGATTTTAATGTACAATAATATTATGATATTTGTAACGTCTAATATGTTTTATTTTCTCTCATTTTGTCTAATATATTGTGTAATATCAATATAAAGGTGGCTACAGGAGTGTTAATTCATGTCTAGAGAGCCCTTATAATGTCAAAAACCGTATTTAGAAGGTCGTAAACAGGTTTTCTATGCTCTAATTACGAAAATATTCGATTTATAAATAAATAATCCCACTTCGCGGAAATTCACTTATCGCGGTAGGGTCTGGAACTGATTAACCGCGATAAATGAAGGACGGCTGTATATGCATACGATTTTTTTTCCCTGCACAAAGTTTTGACCATGTATTTTTCTATGTTGCTCGGGTCTGAGGATTCATGGTCGAAATGTTCTGGACAGAATAAAAATAAAATAAATAAGAAATTAGCCACGAAAAAAAAATGATTAAAACATCCCGTTTAAAGATAGACGAGTACTCAGTAAAGATACCTGATTAGAAACGATGACAAAGAAATGATGCCAATGCTGAACTTTAACGATTATTAACATGAAATACAGAATTCCGAGGGGAAACCATCATTAGATCTGATGTGCTGTGACCTCTCGGCTACAGAGGGGAAACGCAATATTTTTTCTAATAAGATTTCTCGAATATTCAGCACGAGAAACGAAAATAAATATACTGTATATATATATATATATATATATATATATATGTGTGTGTGTGTGTACTTTAGAAAGTGTATCTATTTAGGTGTGCATGTATAATATGATAATCCTTCTTCTATTCTATGCATACGTCATGTGTTTGTGTGTGTATGTTTATTTTTTTGTTTTTTGTTTAATATCTTCTTTTTATATCAATCCTAAACTCGAGCAAGCTTCCTCCGACGGGATGTGCCGCGCGTCATCTTTTCACAGCTGACTCGATCTCGGCGTAAAGACATGCAGGAGTCCTGCTGCCCAACCAAGTCGACGTTGCTTTTTCAACGGCCTCTCCGGGACAATCGTGCTAATCGACACACCCACGTCTTCTCACTGTGTGTGTGTGTGTGTGTGTGTGTGTGTGTGTGTGTGTGTGTGTGTGTGTACACACTCACATACATAAACAATACACACACAGACCTGATTTTTGTCTTTCTTTTTTCTCTCTCTCTCTCTCACACACACACACACACACAGAAACATGTCCGAAGCAAAAAAGACAATTTTTTAAGTACTCTTATCCCGCATCTAGCTTCCTTGTCCACCATATTTATTTATTTATTGCTTTTAACTTTCTCACTTCCAAAATAAACAAACGAAAGCAAGTATAAATTTAAAATAAATAGACAACATATTCTCTGGTTGCCTCGTCGTGATGTAACGGTTAGCAAACTGGCCTCGCAAATCATGACTGAGTCTAATGCTCACTGGGAGCCCCATACTTGTGGCCTTATTCCAAAAAGACTTTACTTTTATAATTTGAATATAGTAGATAATGAAATACTACTGTCACAAAGTAAGCTCTCTCTCAATTGCTACCTACTTCACACTAGACTAATCATAGATAGTCTGAAATAGATTGAGAGATATCAATAGACAGATTACTCACTAGCTAGCTACACTAATAGACGGATTCCTTGTCTTCCCTGGCGCATACCGTAGCGCAGTGGTTAGCGTTGTGAATACAGATACAGCAGCTAATGGTCTGCTTGGTAATAGTTATCTATCATATATATATATGATAAAATATAGATAAAATATAAAATATAATAAAAAATATAGTTTTAAAGTATGTTATATTTATGGGATAAAGTGCTCAATATCAGGGATAGAGCGTATGTAAATATAAAAGTGGACATTGAAGTCAACAACCAGCAGGGACACGCTGTTTCATGCTTAAACGCAGGCGACTGCGTATAAGTATGAAACAAACTGTCTAAATGTTGACTTCAATGTCCACTATATATATATATATATATATATATATATATATATATATATATATAATGTCTGCGTGTTATTGTATCTTTGTCGAGTATGACCATCACAAGATATCATTGTAAGACTTAGTCGTACTTTAAAAGAATATGGATCTTTATATATATATATATATATATATATATATATATATAATAAAAAAATTAAAAAAAATTAAAATCTTCAGACACACTGGGTTGTAGATTAATATTCTTTCGTTTTTATTATTATTATTTCATTTAGATTTCTCAATAATATAATATATATATATATATATATATATATATATAATATAATAAGTATATATATATATAATATATAATATAATAAGTATATATATAATATAATATAATAAGTATATATATATATAATATATATATATATAATATATATAATATAATATATATGCTTATTATGTATGCGTCTTATTCTTATGTCTACCATATATGTACCAGAGGTTTTAAGGGTTTGTCTGATTTAAAGATCCATATTCGTACAATTAAGTCTTACAATTATATCTTGTGATGGTCATACTCGACAACGAGACCATCGTGCACACACACACACACACACACACACACACACACACACACACACACACACACGGATAAACGTCTCATCCAATATCTTGCATTTTTTATCATAAAGCATTTTGTCTTTCGCTCTTTGTTCGTATCCCTTTATAACCCTCTCTCTCTCTCTCTAACAGACACACACACACACACACACACACACACACACACACACACACACACACAAAAAAAAAAAAAATCACAGAGAAAAGAAAAAGGACGGATAAGTCCATATTTCGACCTCGGCATTGTGCATCCTCTCGTCTGCCAAATCTATGATGTTATATAATAGTAAAAATATAATAAAATTTACAAAATAAATGTGTACACTGTGAATATAATTTATCAAAGAATGAGGGAATAAAAGACAACATGGGACGGTACTTTTAAATAATCATTCAAACTGTGTTATACATTAATTAACATTAATCTTGGTATTTAAAAACACTCAACGATAAATCAATCAATACTTAAAATTGATGTTTTTATTTCTGTTTTTCCGCATGCAAAAAATGGCTGAGTAAAAAAGAAAGAAAAGAATTATTTAAATTTTTTAAAATGCTCAAAACTTTTTTTTATTTTATAAAATATTAACAAAAAATAAACTAGCACCACACTCATATCTCTGCTTGTAATGAAGAAAAATAAACCATATACAAAGAATGAATCAATAAATAGTGATGCAATTATTAGCTGAATTTTGATCTGAAATTTTCACTGTAATCTTCGATGGAGCAGCGTTCTCGTAGGTTCATTGACAAGGAAGGAGATTATATTGAAAAATATACTTGTGTAAAAATGAATGCTCTGTAGTTTGTAAACGATGACTTGCACATAATATGCAGACATGGAAACTCTTCCCAACACACACACATACACACACAGCTATACAATATACACGCCCCTCCTAAAGACGCACGCTATTGGGACTGTCGCTGGGATGGTGCGTGTAATTATGTGCGTGTGTATGTTTTCTGTGCATCTTTTATGCTCCTATCAAGATGCGTTTATTATTTGCGTGCATGTGTTTCTAAATAAATATACAGATGTATGCATAAATGATTAATATGTGTGTTTACATGTGCGTAAGTCAGCGTGTGTAAGAGGGAGTATATGTCACATACACTCACACAACACAGTTTATAGCGATTTTGATTGTGATCGTGATACCTAAGAATAAATTTAACTATGAAGGTTTAATAAGCAATATAGATAGATAGATAGATAGATAGATAGATAAATAGATAGATAGATAGATAGATAGATAGATAGATAGATTTGCGCTCGTTTACATTTTTAGTCGGCATTACATATTTTATCTACGGACGCGAAGAGACAAACAGGGACAGATAAAATAATTCGCACACATGTCTCTTCTCTCTTCTAGATATGTAAACTAAAAAAAAACTGTGATATGACGGCAAGGATTTTTGAAATATGCCAAACCCTTGATTTATTCTAATGATTACATTAAAAAAAAAAATTACACAGCAAATTCTGTCGGTAGACGAAAAAAGAAAAAAAGAAAATAATCAAATCTCGTCGGCGTATACATAGATAAAGTTTACAAATTTTTCTTATCGCTGCCCACTAACTTTACCAATACTCTACCGCTTCCCAACACGGTTTTAAATAATTTGCTACTCTAAAAAAATAAATATGTCTGGCGGTGGAAAACAATTTTGATGATCGTTTTTCAGAAGTTGCGGTATCCAGTCTGTATGTTGTACATTAAAATAAAATAAAAATAAAAATGAGTATTTTGGGTGGTCAGGAACAGAGATGTGTTACTGACAGAACAAGGCTCAAAAGCACACACACATACAGAGACACAAAAGATTAAAGATTCAATTTCAAAATACTTTTTAAAATGAATATTTGAGTAGCACCCTTTCTTTTAAATATGTTTCGTCAAATATGACAGACAAGTAAAATCTCATTAATTTTTCATTTAGTTTTTCCAAAATTCTTACATTTTTTCCCGTTTGGTGGGAGTAAGGGAGTGCAAAAATTGTCCGTATTGTCCCAAGCGCTTTCGGGCACATCTTTAAATATTTTCAAGGTGGATAGGAGGGGGATAGGTGTTGTCAATTTCTCTTCATGTTTTAACTGTTCAAGATGTATTTTTGTGTTGTTTTAAATACGAGTAGGAGCGTATATACAGTGTAACCCGGATATAAAAGAAACCCGGATATAAGAGAGATTTTCTCTGGTCCCAAAGTGTTCCCATACTTACCTAAACAAAATAGACCAAACCCGGATATAAGAGACTTCCTCTCCGGTCCCGACAACTCTCTTATATCCGGGTTACACTATATATATGTGTATATGGGGGTGGTAAACAAAAGACAATAATAGGAAAACTTTTCTTTACAGACGCGTTTCGTCCCCTGAGGGACTTTGTCAAGGTAAAAGTGGTGATTTTATTTTGCAATTTGTGTTTGTAAACAGATGTGTGGTAGGAAAAAAATCAAATTTTAAATATAAGAACACTCAAGCCTTAAGAATAGTTTGGCGTTCTTAAATTTAAAATCCGAAAACTTAACGATGTTTTCCTTTACTTTACTTCTGTTTGTAAGTACAAGTTGCAAAATAAAATTTCAATTTTTCCTCTTTCTTATCTCTACAATAAATATATATATTTCCTCGTTTCCGATGAAAATTTAAATATAAATTGTCCAGTGTCTGAGTAATTTCAATTTTCATTATCAAAGCGATTCTGTTTTGTGCTGCGTCAGTTTCATCCTTTTTTCAAATCTCGCGTCTTCACACATCATGTCTTTACGAAATCCAAAAGTAATCAAATACTGGATAATATATTTAAATTTTCACCAAGAAAATGGTCTGAAATCTAGAAAAAATTAACGAAAACAAAAACATTATTAATGAAGAACGTTAACTGAATAGATAGATAGATAGATAGATAGATAGATAGATAGATAGATAGATAGATAGATAGATAGATAGATAGATAGATAGATAGATTTTTTTTTCTTGACCATCCACTTCAATACACGCACGAAGCTGAGCGCTGTTAAATAAAATTCATGCATAGAATCTAAGACAAAATAATTACGCACGCGTACACTTATTAACGACACACATCAAGGTAGCGCAGTGATACAATGTGTGCATACACGCACGAATACATTATTAATTAATTACGATGCATTTTGTAAATTATCGTTTTCGCCTTTTCCTCTGTCTTTTTCACGTCTCATTAATTCTCTTTATTGCAAAAAAAATATTTACTCGATTTGGATTGCGAGTCTTACAGTCTTACTGGGTTAAATAAATAAATAAATTTAATTAAAAAAGTTTGCATAAATAAAATTATTGCCTTTTTTTTAATCAGAAAATAGTTATTTTTTTTTTTAAATCATTTTTATTTACTTCTCTTACTTTGACAAAATTCTTCGCAAAAGAACAAAAACGCGCTTACGTCCTTCGTTTGAATTTCTTTGTTTTTCAACAAACGCAATTATTCTTCGTCTCCTCAAATATTTTTTATGCTTCATAACATAACGAAGATCAGTAGGCTAAGAAGAGAAAATAAATAAAGAAAGGGTAGTTGTTTTCAATTTTGAGATTTTTTTACGTCATTAAAATAAATATTTTTATATATAGACTGATATTAGGAATTTTTCTTTTCAAACTTCGACGTCCTTAATTTCTTGTAATCATTTTTTTATTATTATTTTATCTTGCTGAAAAGTGCCGAAAATTTCTCCCTCAACCAGGAAATACTGCCCCTCCCCACATAATTTGATATTTGGTCATTTTGTTACATTTTTGAAAGTCTGTCGGATCGAGAAATTTTCAGTACCTCCTCGTGTAGTTAAGTAGAAAATAACTTTTCCCCCCATACGAACGAATTATTTCTTTGTTTAATAAAAATGAATGTATGTTTTTTTTTCAACAATGAAGATAGATAAATAGATAGATAGATAGATAGATAGATAGATAGATAGATGACCATGACAAGATATCATTGTAAGACTTAGTCGTACTTTAAAAGAATATGGATCTTTATATATAATAAAAAATATTAAAAAATTAAAATCTTCAGACACACTGGGTTGTAGATTAATATTCTTTCGTTTTTATTATTATTATTTCATTTAGATTTCTCAATAATATAATAAGTATATATATATATATATATATATATATATATATATATATATATGACGGAGAGAGAGATAAGAAGATGAATCAGTAAGTTCGTTGTAGATCAGTTATTAGCTGAATTTTGAGATAAAATTTTCACTGTATAATATTCGAGCCATGTGATTACTATTATTCAGTATGGAATTAAGTGCATTGACAAGAAAATAGATTATATAAAAAAGAATAAGTATTGTGTAAAATAATTTTTTTTTATCATTACGTACGCTTTATGAATTTTTACTTGCATAATTGTCTCAGATCCATATTTTACCAAGTGGCGAAAAAAAAAATCAAACTGGATGAAAATATATCATACTGGCGCTAAACAGCTACCCGTTTTTCTTTCGTACTTGTATTTAAAATGTACAAAAGATAAAATTATGTGAAGAAATGAGAAGTGCAAGAGTAACCTTAAAAATGCTTTTTTTTATTTGTTTATTTTTAGTATTTTCGAGGGCATTTTAAAAGCAAAAACTTTTTCTTTTATCTCTCACAGAAGTTATTGATAAACTAGAAAGTGAACAAAGACAAAAAACAAGTCGTTTCAATTTCCATGGGAGGGCGCAACGTTAGGACTTCACGTTTTTTCCATCAATATCGATTGAAACGGAATCGACTCTACAGGTGTTGCCTTGTTTTATGTTTGCCGCGTCGACGGTCAACTCAAATCTAAATAAATAAAAAAAACTTTAAATTTCTCTTTTTTCTTTTCATTTTTTTTTTTTTATCCCTACCGAGGATTATCACTCACTCGAAAAACTCAGAAAACATTAATAAATAATTTATGTTTACGACGTCAAACATCAATTGTAGCCATAAATCCAAATCGATGACATGTTTTTGCGAGTCAGAATTATGGTTAAATGCCCAAGGATTTTTCAAATTTGTGTGGAAAGAAGTGTAAAGAAAATTTTTTACTATAAAATTTTCTAACTTTATGTACAGACTAGAGATGGATCGTAAGCCCATATTTGAATTTTTTTTATATATCTATCTATCGATCTATCTACTCTTAGTGGCCTCATACAAAGGGAGGTTTTAATAATTGGGGTGATCGAAATTTTTAAAATGCAATAAACCGTTGGGGGGGGACTTAATAAAAGGCGGGTGGTAGAATCATTTAGGTCAAAAAGTGCAAAATTGATAAACGAGGTGCTTTTAATAAGTTCGTATGGATCGGAAATATTCCTCCAGAAATAAACGTTCCCACATTCAGGTAGTCAAGAGAATCGTTATCTATCTTCATACATAGGTACATCAGTCTAATTATGAGCAATATATATTTTTCCACATAGTCTCCTCCATTGTCAATGGATTTAGTCCAGAACTTCTCCATTAATCTGACAGGTAGAACATTATACAGTGAAAATTTCAGATCAAAATTCAGATAATAATTGTATCAGAATATGTACGGATTTATTTATACACTCGCTTAGACAAGACAAGAAAACATCAATGAAATGACAATTTTTTTACACAATCGTGCTGACCCCGTTTCAAAGAGGTTTTAGGAAGTTATTAAATTTTTTTTTTTATAAATTTATTAGAAAAGAAAATCTATCGTCTTTATCATCGAAAATCCTAAATTCAATATAAGTTCTAAATTTTACAAATGTCAACGAGAAAATTGGGACAAGAAAAATTCATTGTATTCGATATTTAATATCTGAGGTCATTTTTGTTCTCTTTTCTTTAGGGTGTGGTTCAGAAGGGTAACCCATAACCATTTCTCCACCCAAACAAAAACAAACACAACGTCTTCTTGTAGGACGTATAGCTTGGTGGTTTAAAAACTAAACCAAAGGCTACGAGCTTTGTTCAGTTCCCACAATTGGGCTGATTGTGTATAAACACGAAAGTTAATATTTTTGAAAAACTATAACAACGTTTAACGCGTCTTAACGTCAATGTGTCTCTAAATTAAAAAATTAAAAAATGCATGGTAAAAATATTCACTACAAAACTTAAAGTTAATGTCTCTTATTTAGATTTAGTTTTTTTTTTGTTTTGTTTTTATTATTAAATCATTTAATAATAAAAACAAAACAAAAAAAAACTAATTTAAACTTTGATTTTACTTTCTCTAATTGTTCCACAAACAGTCACTTATTTGGTTTTGTTTGACCAAATATAATCTTCCTTAACCACGGTTTCAATAGGTTTAAAACTAAAAGCTATATTGTTAATAAATAAAATCGAAGAGGTGCTGAAAAGTTATCGGTCCAACTTACTTCTTTAAATCTAACCAAATGACCAAACTTTTAAAATTTCTTCTTATTGGGCTGAGAACTTTTCACTATTCTCTCGAAATGTATTCATTTAAGATAATCAAATTGCCGCCCCACCCCGACTATTTTGTAGCAATAAATTCAAAGAGAGTTTTAAAAGAAAACGTCCCATTATTTTACACAAGATGATGCAAAAAATGCTTTGTTTTGATGACTTTTTTCAAATGGCAGATAAAGAAAAACTGAATTGTGCATTATTTTTTATTCAGATTAAAACATGTATATTTGAAAAGATTGATTTGAATGTAGGCGTGCATGCGTAACTGTAAAAGTGTAATTTCTATAGTTTAAACTACTTCAAGCGTACTCAAATGTTTTTAATTTCCACTCGGCATGAACAAACATTCTTAAAAAGGTTACAACGTTAAATCTCTCTCTCTCTCTCTCTCACACACACACACACTTTTTTTTTTGTTTTGTTTTCAGTCTTTTGTTGTTAGCATTTGTGGTTCGAATCTCAACGTTAATATTTGATTAAAAATTAGACTCAACGTTTTAACGCTGACCCTAGCCTATCATAATGTGTGTGCCCATAACCACTTTCCTTTATGGATACTAAATAAAAAATATAAATAAAGCCTAAAGGGCTTGCTTATTAACACTGTCCCTACAAAGGCACGATGTGTATGCTACACATACGCTTCAGTTTTTATACGTCTATGACATGTCTTCCTGTGTGCAGACATAATTCAACCATTGTGTGTGTATACGCACGAACATTGATGTGCGTGTGTGTACATAAATACAATGCACTAAACACGAAACAGCCACATAAACATTTTTAAAAGTATAAACACACGCATATATATAATAAAAAAAATGCATAAATAAAAATAAAATGATAAATGAAAAATATGGTTTCTTTTTTGTTCATCGATCTTATGGAATCTTTTCAGGTTACTAAATTGGCAGAATGCAAAAATGATAACAAAACAACAAAATTACCCTCGTAAGAAAATAATAAAAAAGGCGAAAGAAATAAAATTGAGATAAAAAAAAACTTTTCTTTAGAATCCTTTATAAATGAAAAAATGCCAGACAAAACGAAACGAATTTTTAAAAAAAATCGAAACTAAATAAAAATTGATTGTTTCAACGATAAAATAAAAAACATGAAAGAAAGTAAAATTTGTAGACGCTTAAAAAAAATAGGATCTAAAAAGCGCTGTTCTTCGAAAGTGAAACTACCCTTTATTTCGAAGGCAGGGGAAGAAACGGCTTGAAGAATCAAATGCGTAGGGATACAACTCCATTCGCACCGCACCCCAACCTGCAAGCACTTGCTCAAGTCATGTGACTGTCGACCGAACCACTGGCTTAAGTGAGCGTTAGTGAGTGTGGGACAAATCAGCTTTACATAAAACTAACTAGTTCTTTTTTTTTCCTTCGCTGTCTCCCCTTTATACTCATGCTAGGAGAAATAGATAGACGAATGGTAAAAAGAAAGCGATTTAAAATTATTATTAAAAACTTCCTGGAATTTGTTCTTTAACATTCGAGAGCAAACCAGGAAGAAAACAAAGAGTTTTCAGCAAAACTAACAAAAAACAAAGTTTTATTTAATCAAATTTAAAAAAAAAAAATTATAATATAACTTTAGTTTAGAATTTTAAAAAAATTAGAATGTAAAAGGAAAGATGTGATTGTTTTTAAACGGTTGTACAAAAAAAAACTGAAACTTTTTTTTTAAACGCGGAAAGGATTTCAAAGTTTTACTTTTCTTCAATCTCGACCCCGTTCTTTTTCTTGGAGTGTTGTTATCGTCGTGTGATCTCTGAAATTTGGAGTTTCGTTTATCAGTGTCCTTTATTCTCCTCAACCAGGTGAGATATAGCTCACCTGTGCGTTATTACCTGTTCGGCCAGCATGGGTAATGACTACTTCAAAAGCGACCGACACAAATATTATTGGATTTTAGTATTATTGGTTGTAAATCAAGGTAAGTATTTTTAAAAAATATTTTTAAATACTTTTTTTGATGTTTTGTTTAATGAATTTTAAACTAAACTAGTAAAAACAGTAAATAACACTAGTTAGTATAAGCTTTTCTTGCGGTATGCTGTTGTTTTTTTGTTTTTGTTTTTTAAATCAAATACGCGTATGTTTGCGAGCAAAAAGAAAAATGTGTTTTTACGATCGGTTCATATATTTTTTTTATTTTCATTAAATTGGCTCCTAGTTAAAGACGAAACCCGATAAAAAAATCTTTTAATCTTTTTTTTCTTACTCGGTTACTTCAAAAAGCATATTTATTAAAATTTAAAGGAAATATGTTTGAGCATGCTATTTTAAAACTTTTCGTTTTTACAAAAAAAAAAAAATAAATAAATAATGCTTACTTAAAGTCAGTACAAAAGTTTAATAAACTAATTACTAACAGGTCATCTGAGTCCAGACTTGTCTCTAAACGAAGATTCTAGTATTTTTTTTAATAATATATATTTTGTACGTGTATGTCTGTGTTTACACATGAAAACCCACTGACCTGTACCGGAGCGATCAAGCAAACCTAGAAAGAGGTGTAGTACACAATGTGACGATATTTACCTGTCTTACTTTTGTCCCGCTAATTTACCTAGAGAGCAGGCGATGTCATTTAAGTCGAAAAATCGAAAAAGTGTGTCTATCACTGACATGACGTAGTCTTTTCATTATTATTTTCTTCTTACCTGTAAACATTTTTTATCCCATTTCCACCGTCTTGCCTGACTGACTCAAGATGAGGGATGGGGTTACTAATGAATGACAAGAATAGTTTAAATACGGGCAAGAGAAGGAAAATGTCGTACGGAGAGTTGAAGTGGACAGGTACGCTTAACTTCTGTTTTTGTGCAACGTTCACTTCCTGTTCAGTTAGCAACCACTTTTTTTTTTCTTTTCGTGGACCTTCGAATTAAAGTTAATTTGAAATTAAATGAAATATATATTTGTTTTGAATCAAAATACTTTTATTATTCTCCGCCTCCTTTTTTTATTTATAAAAAGTTAGAAATGAATTTAAATTTAGAAAACAGTTTAAAATTACAATTTTATTTTTATTAAAAGTAAGTGATCAGTAAACCATCACTGAAGGATAGTTTGTTCCTCATGTTACTGTTCCGTTATTAAAATCGAGCGTTATTTTTAAAATTCTGGAAATTAAAACCATTTTTAGTTAAATTTTGAATCATCTGTAAAAAAAAAAAAACTGAGTACGAATGTGCGATGAAAGTACGAATTAAAATAAAATGTAATGTTTGATTTGTTAAGGAAATCTTTGTTTACATTTCAAATAATTCAGTTATTGTTATTGAAATGTAAAAAGGTGGTGAGAAAAAAATCTCTAACAGACTGAGGATAATCGAAAATATAAAATATTTAGAAACGAAACAAAAAACATTCTTTACTGCTTGTAAGTTGTAAATAAATGTCATTTAACTTAAACGCAACGTTAAAAATAAAATCAGACAATTTAAATTACATATTACTAATTTTTACAACTTACGTAATATAAAGTGTTCATGAATCGAACTTATTAAAAAATAAAATAAAAGTAAACCCTCTGTTTTTTAATTTTTTGTCATAGTGCGACTAGAGCGTTTTTTTTTTTTTTTTTTTGGTTAAATTACGAATCCTCCTTCAGCAAAATTCATCGTAAAACCTCTTTTCTATCCAAATCAATAATCGCTATTTATTTCCACTAAAAACGTTTGTAATTATGCGCATGGCTTATTTCTGGGACAGGTGTTGTTGGGTGCTAAATAGTCAGATTAAGATTGCTTTAAAAGCTTTGACGAATAATTCGAATGAGACTTTTATCGTCCTGATTTATAATTTTCCGAACAATTGAGCTTTATCTCTTTTTATTCATCTCCTAGTTAATGTTAAAAAAAATACGAACGAACTTTTTCAAACTTCATTACCAATAATAAAAATAATTTTATTTTTCAAGTATCGAACATAAAACACTACATGAAAAAAAAGGGATATTTTATGTTTTCTAAATCGTTTGAAAAGTAAACCTTGTCCTTATTCATTTTAGTTTTTTTTTAAGTGGGCGGTTTTGGTTGATTTTTAAAACTGTTTATATTAGAAAAATTAAGGTTTTTTTAAAGTAAAAAACAAAATTATGAATAAAATGTTCGACAGATCCGTTTTTGTCCTTTTGTTTATTTACTAGTTTTTTTTTATTTGCTTTTAAAAAATTGTTACTACAAGCTGTTTGTTGTCGTGGGGTGCAGAAAAGTTTTCGGTTCGAGCAAGAAGCTCTTCCAAACAAGAATTAAAAAAAAAAAAAGAAAAGTTATTTGGTTATTTTGGAAAGTTGGCCGGGTTGAGAACATTTCATAATACCACCCCGTAAAGCAAAGGTTTTCTTTTTAAATAAAACAGAACATAGTGGATTTAAAAAAAAAAAATGACTTCCTTGTTTTTATCGTTGAAGATTTCAGTATCTCAAAATGATTGACTTTATTTTCAATCTAAAAACTTAAATAGTGTTCTCGAAAAGAACAGCATTCAACATTTTTCTACTTTGGATGTGAAATTCAGCTAAAAACGTTAAAAACCATTTTTTTTTTTTTTTTTTTTTTGTTTCTCAAAAAAACTAGTCTATGATAATATCTGACCTTCAAAACTTTGATTTTTAAATAAATGAAAGTTTTTTTTAACTTTCTCGCGTTACTATTTTATATTTATTTTCTCATAAAAATGGTCATTATTAAACTTTTTTTTTTTTTTTTACTATGTCTCATGAAAGGATATTTATGTGATCAGCTTCTCGAAGACACGCAAGAAAACGGCTCGAAAATTAATAATTTGCTTTTTTTCTTTTTCTTTGTATTCATGTTTCTGGATTAAAAAGTATTAATGAATAAATTAGGAGACCCAAATTTGGAAAAATGTTTGGGGGTTTAAGTTGTCAACAAAATTTTAACAGTGTCTTTGGTGCACTTTAAACAGAAACTTATAATTTATTTCTATCCTATACAGCACGTGTAATACACGAAATCTGGAAAGTTTTTAATGAATTTCGTCTAAGCAGTCGTTGACCCCTTTAAGGAATAGTCGTCAGGACAACGCAAATCGCTGTAAAATAAATAAATAAAATAAAAAATAAATCGGTTTTCCTGCATAAAGTAAACGTTGAAAACTAAAATAACTGATGATAATCGACTTTTTTTTTTTTTTTTTTAAATTTTGATGTAACAACTGAGCTAAAAACAAAAATGATAAAAAGTACAACGAAAGATTATAAAAATATTCGGTTTTTGCGACACAAATTTGCTTAGGTCACAAACTTTTACAATACAAAGTAAAGGAAAAGACCCCCCCCCCCAATAAGTTTTGACGACTGTCAACTGCTGCTTACAGAATTAAACATTCATATCCCTCCTGGGATATGTGAAGGATAGGGAAATCCTTCCAGATACACCAATGTAGACGCACATGAAAAATATGCAGTGTAATTTTTATTTATCCAATGTACGGAAGCAATAACTTAGGACACTTTTAGTGTTGACAACTCAAGTAAACTTAGACTACAGACTAAAAAAAAAAAAACAACTCCTGTCTACATAATAATATACAGGTCGTAAAAACCTTATCAGAGCAATAGGTATATTAGCTGAGCAGTAGACCTGGAACATGATAAATGATTTGTAAGTTCGTTAATTTTATTAAAGTCAGTTGTGATAGTTTTATATTCATTTTTAATCCCATTTTCATTTTATTCATGGCGTTATCCTGAAATATCCAATCCCCTAATATTTGCTTAAAGGAAACTAAGCAGATTTTGACTTCTTGGCTGCAACCTATGATAATAGATAACAGTAACACTTTAACAATAATTTTTTTCTAAAATCATTACTGGCATTAGTTTTCAAAATGAGAAAAAAAATTGTAACATTAACCAAGTGTACTTTAACCACACACGCACACACACACAGAGACCTTAAATTATTTATAAGGAATTGATGGGTTTTATTTTTTATTACTTCAAAGTTTTAAAAGTTATTTATAGTGGATACTCATATTTGAGTAGACGATCCGTTTTTATTTGAAACAATATTTATTTCATCTACCAGTCTGCACACTCTTTAAAGCATGCTGGATCAGATGGTGGTTTCTCCTGCAAAGGAGAATGCAGGTTCGAATCCTGTATCGGGGGTGGGTGACATATTTTCTTTAATAAGTTTTCTCGAGTGTGCAGGCCGATAGACAACATGTTTTTTTTTCTTTAATAAAAACGGAGTGTCTTATGCGGTTATCCACTAAAAAATTACGTTTGATATGATTTAATAAAAATATAGATAAAAAATAAAATTAGCTTCTAAGATTTTTATGTAAGTCTTATGGGATAAGTATCATTCCAGAAGTACCAGCGAAAAGGAAAAAAAATGTATAGATCAAAAGAAAAATAATATTTGAACTAGGATAATAAATTCATTTTATGCGAGGATCAGATAGAAAAATATAAAATCAGGAATCTTTAAAACTTAATATCTTATTTAGGCCCCCTCCCCATTTTGTGAAGCTCTGCTTGCACTAAACATTTAAACAATAGTGGTTACTCAGTAAGTTTATAAACATATACACTTTTAAAGTACAGTGAGTAATGCTCCATTTGTAAATGTAGATATTTGAAACTTCATTCTGTCTACACTTGTACACAAACAAGGACAAAGTTTATCTGAACTTATTGAACCACGTTATTAATGTACTTTCGTATAATAATAAACTGCTAATATTTTATGTTCAGATTTTATGAGGGGCAAGTAACATTCTTTTCGCATTTAAATTATTAATTTCTTTTTCAGATTCCAGAGCCGTGAATAAATATTATCAAACTATAAATTATAATTAAAAATATATATTTATTGCATGAAATCTTGGCTAATTTATTTTTGATGTAGATGGCCGCGCACACATTTAAATAGGACATTTTAAAAAAAAAGTTTTATAGATAAATCGGTCGGATATGAAATTATCCAACATTTTGGGGAAAATTAATCAGCTTTTAATATACTGAACTCTCCCAATGTTTTCGACATATAAGAGCACAGTAACTCGGAATCCAAACAGTCAAGAAACCCGAACGAATGATTTGATCATCGTGGTGAAGACTTGTGCAAAACCAACGACACTCTTTTTAGAAGGGTCGAATACGGAACTGGTGAATATAGTTTACCACAAGGTCCCTAAACTACAGGTATTGAATTCAGGGTTGCACTTCTCCTAGACAGATTACCACCTAAAGATATAGGAACTAGTCTGTTCTGTTATTTTCCTATAAATGGAAGAAGAAAGATTCATCATACCTTTCCCAAGTAATATATATATATATATATATATATATATATATAACTGGCTACCTGAAGACCTTCTCTTTCACAAAACTGTTGCTGGGAAAACGCGTTGTTCTTTACCAGCTAGTGCAGATCACACAATCTTTAAAATAAATATAAAATTGATCAGAACTTTTGAATTGGCAAGAGATGTTCCATTGTAATCGTGACATTCATTCATTCGTTTTTGGTACCTTTCTTTCTTCTGAGATATAATACATTAATTACAGACTAATAAGACACATATTTAATAAAGAGATTTTTTTTTCAACGTAACTCATCACGCCTTCAACAATGGATTTCTATCCATAATACCAGCGCATTGAATTCAGTAATGTGATAACTTTACTGTTATCAAAGTTAGAAGCGCGTAAAACTACTAATATTAATGTCAATTATTTATTATATTGGGGAAACGATACAGAAATTATTTACCAAGAACAATTTTACGGAAAAATGATAAACTGGACAAAGTTTTTGAATGAGGTTTTTCGTTCCTAAGACTTCATCAAACTAAAAAAGGGATGTTTACATTCATGCGACTGCACACATTCCAAATTTCCCCATATATATATATATATATATATATATAATGCGTGTCTGAATATGGGAAAAACATCGTTTGATTCGGCGTATTGAGAGAGCGCCACAGTCCAGCAATGTTCTGTTTATCCTTTTTAAGGTATGCACACGTTTTAGTTTTTCTCGAAAGCCCATACCCGCTGTTTCGTATCCGAAACATAAATAAAGCAGTTTCTAAAGAATTAATGGACTTATTTTTAATTCGTCATTTTTATTACTTTAACTTTCAGAAATTAAACTGGACAGATATGGTCTTTCGGGAATAACTGAACAAGGAAGTACGCCGTCCTTAAAGGGGGTAAAAATAGAACCATACTGGGCTGTGGCCGAGCCGCATCATATATATTCTGGCTGGTTACTCGTTTTCCGGGTTTGCTAGGGAGGTCTCCCACATTTGCGTTATACTGCAACTATGCTGAACGGGCCTTATTTACAGTTTCTGGGGGATTTCACATAATCTGACGTTATCAACAACCTTCGATTACGATGATTTGTATTAGCACAAATATTGACGGTTTCTGAACAATTCACAGACTGATATAGTTTTAAACACTTTCCACCAATGCCACACACTGGACTGTCTCCACAGATCTATAACAAATCCTTTATGGAAACATTTGAATCCTGGTATCATTGATCTAACCACTCTGTCACGCGCATATATATATATATATATATATATTTAGATTTTCTATACAATATTAATAACTTAACAAAACAATTCCTAAAATGCAAATACCCAATAAAAATAATAAAAGAAGCACTAAATAAAACTATCCTGATAAATCGTAACACACTTCTCACATACAAGAAAAATAAAAACAACAATCGGATTCCCATGGTTTTTAACCACAATCAATATTCCCACACACTTATTCACAATTTAAAAAATGATTACAAGAACCTCCAATTAGACAACAAGATCAAAGACATTTTGGATAAACCACCCATAAATGCAATGAAACAATCACCTAACTTATCAGCTATCCTCACCTCTACCAAATATCTAAACAATAGAAACCAAACAGGAAATTACAAATGTAACAAACCTCGTTGCTTAGTTTGCAAACATTTAGTAATAGCTAATACATTTTACGTACCCAACACCAATATCAGGATACAGCCACCTAACCTCACCTGCGATACCCATAACGTAATCTATTATTTATTCTGCAACTTATGTCTTAATAGTGGATATATTGGTGAGTCTGGAAACAATTTTAGATTTCGTTTTAATAACCATAAACAAACAATACGTCAAAACAACCCTTATTCCCCCATAGCTAAACACTACAATCAATCAGGACACACATTAGAAAACTGCAAATGTTTATTAATAGATTCCGGTTTTACTTCCACATTCACACGCAGCAAAAAAAGAAACATATTGGATTTTAAAATTAAATACACATAAATTAGGGTTGAATAGGGACTTAGGTGTTTTAAATCTTTATAAATATTTCAATAGCTAAGCAATTTCTTTAGATATAGTAAAAAAATATTTTTTTAAATATTTATGACAGTTAGATTTAAGTTAGGAATATCTGAACAGTGACGTCCGCGTCTCGCGAAGGACGCTACTTGCCAACAAACAGTAATTTTAATTTATTTGTAACAAACAGTTATTTCTGATGAAAAATTGAGGACAATTTGAAATATCAAATATATATATAAATAAATAAATAAATACTTTCATAAAATAAAACATTATAATTTTTAATTTGAAACTTTTTTTTTTATATATATATATATATATATATATATATATATATATAATCTCAAATGATTAGCAAGTTTGTCTAGCTAGAACAATTACTACTGAGTAGTGAGTTCGATCCTCACTGGCTACCTCTTAATTTCGGCCTCGTACCACATCTAACCTACGCTTGGAAAATTTTATATATATATATATCCTTTATTTTAGGATATTACATGTAAAAAAAAAAAAAACGCTACACAAATGCAGTCTTGTTTCGATACGAATCAAAGTATCTCATCGGGCGTTAATAAATAATTCGTAAATAGACTATTTATTGAGATTTTAAAAACAAGATACACCATCTTTTCACGAGAGCAGAAAGAAAAAGAGTAGGAAAGAGAGGGAGGAGATGGTTGCAGCGTTTGTTTTGTTTTTTACTCAGATCAACCAATCGGAATGACCTAAGTTCAAAGTATAGGGAGAAGCAAAAGTTAAGAAGCGGCCGTACGAAAGGTTATAACCCGCAGATTAGAATCTTAGACGGCACCCAGACGCCGTATACTGTCGGATTTAAATGGCTGCAATATTGTACATCAGACGATGTCATTTCCTAGGAAAGATGAAAGGCAATTTAACAAGATACATACACCACTTTAAACGTTATTTTTAGTGTGCATTCATATTTGAGTAGACACTCCATATTAAACAGTATCTTTATTTTCGTCTATCGGCTTGAATATTTGAGAAATCTTATTCAAAAAAATATACGCTCTCCGGCAGGATTAAACCTGCGCCTCTCTGGGCAGAGGGAAATCATCGTTAGATCCGACGTACCTTAACCGATAGATGTTTAATAGTGTTGGAGGGCAGGATTATTAATTTTGTGTTGCTATAAGTGATATTGATGGTGTCTAGTTTTGGGCATTTGTGAATTTTGTAAGTTCGATTTCTAGCGTTGAGGATTATATATATATATATATATATATATATATATATATATCATTGCGGCGTGAAACTGGCAATTAGCTTGCAGTGTTGATTCCTATGTCCACACTGTCTATATCTATAAAGGCTCCCTCCCCGATATTTACCACTTAAATATAGCAAGTTTTAAATTCACACAAGCCTTCGTATACGTTTATTGGGGTCGGAGGATGCCTCTCTACCTGCGATCAATCAAAGAAATAATTCGTAAATTTTACTTGTTTCAAAACGCAACAGTAATTGAAAAAAGCAAACGGAAAGAAAAATCGTATGCCGTGGTGCTAAGATCTTCTTTTATGTGCCGTGTCTCTTCAGCTGCTTCTGTCCTTTGTAGCTCTTAATAAGTTTTGTCTTTATGCTATTTCTCCCAGACCCTGTTCTGCCATCCAATTGCTCAAGCTCGTTAAGTATGTCACGCGTTTCTTTCCCTTGTCCCTCTTTCCGTCCTGTGAGTATCAGATTTTCCAAGCCCTCCTTTCTCATTACGTGTCCCAGAAATTCCGGCTGCTTCTTCGAGATGTTAAGTATAAGTTTCCTCTTTGTTTCCATTCTCTGCAAAACCTCGTCGTTGATCACATATTCTGTCAATGCTACCCTTAACATCCTTCCATAGAACCACATTTCTGTTGCTTCAAGTCTCTTGTTCATCTTTGAGAAGATTGTCCAAGGAGGATACATATCACGTAGCGGTTCAGTACTCTTTTCTTTGTTTCCAACGAAACTTTCCTGTCTCGTAATACTCTGCTTAGCTTTTGGAAGGCGTCTTTGGCCATCCCAATACGTCTTCGGATTTCAGCGTCACACTTTCCGTCCTCTGTCAGAACACTTCCCAGATAATTAATTTTTTGTACCTGCTTGATTTTAGTATCCCCGATAATTTGCACTTTAGGGACATCCTTTTTTGCTGATGACCTTGCGTTCAGTCTTGTAGTTTATGCTTAGTCCCTTCTTCTCGCTGTCCTTCGCTCCCTTCTCTAGGAGGTTTGCTAAGATCTACCTAACTTAAAAGTAAAACTATCTTCTATCCATCACATGTTTATTGCAGTATCATCTTTTCGCTTGGTAGCCTGTTTCATGCACCTTCTGGAGAACTTTGAATATAAGATTCTATCTATCTATCTATCTATCTATCTATCTATTGTGTGCGCGCACACACTAGACCTCCATAGGATGTTTGAAACTGCGGGTATATACATATATGAGAACAATAAATTTAGAAGTAACTACTGGTTTAACCCCCCCCCCCACCAACCCCAAAAAAAGAACTATGATAAAGCTAATTTACTATAATTAAGAGTTTTACAAGTAGCAATGGCTAATCAATTTCGACGTATCCCAAATAAATTAGAGAACGCACGAAAAGCTTGTTTTTGTTCAAAACATTTTTAATTAATGACGTATTTTAGAAGTTTAAGATTTAAGGAATGAAATAAGGTGATTGATTTTTGTATAGATCAATGATTAATTGATTTGACAGCTTAGAATAGTAAACAGTACAAATGTGCCAAGTTTTGGAATACTCAGCATCAGTTTTTTAAAATAGTCTGTGATCTACAAGATCAGCATACTTTAAATTCAGAAGAGCAAAATGTACAGCAACGCTACGCAGTTCTATTGACTATAAAATAATTGTTCTTCCCTGTTTCGGCTTTGTTTTATATTTCCATGTCATTTTAAGGAATATTTTTCTTTTCTAACCACCAACAACCCTTTGAATCATATTTTTAAAACCACCCACCACCTCGCTATTGTTCTGTTACTGAACTTTAACTGCCCAAGCGTGTTCATTAAGAAAATGCTATTGAACTAAAATAGGCTAAATTATATTAGAAAAAAAAAAATATATAAACATTAAATAATATTGGATTAGAAAAGATGTATTCTTCTATAAATATAGATGGTTGGAAAGTGAAATGGACGAACCGAGTTCTAGTCTGTTGTATTCACTTCGCACTGATGGCCTTGGTAAAGGTATGAATCCATTTCTTCGCTCCTCTCAGCTATGCATAGCATAACGGACTAGATTGGATTTTTTAGCCTTGGATGGCAGCTAATCTAGGAGAGTTACTTTGAATTTCAACACCATGGAGAAGACAACGAGAAACCCCTACCAAAGATTTTCACAAAGATGTTATTGTAATTTTCAGATAATAAAGAAAAGGAATCTGTAAATAACCGTGGCCGCCTTCATCCATTAAGGACAGATCATTAAAAAATCTCCTTGTCTTGTGGTGGTGAGGGGCATTACCTAAAGCCACCAGCGAGTATCTGAAACCACAAATTGTATTCAATTTTCTCATTGATACAAGCCCCCCCCCCGCAACGATAACTACATATCTAAACTAAGTTTATAATGATTAACAAATTAAAATAGAACGATAAAACAAATAAGTTGTTCTTTACTAGGCATACGATTTTTTTTTCACCCTTTTCACTTAAGGGAGACACTCTACAGCGTCCCTTTGGCATATCTGAACTGCTAACCCCCACTACAGTTAAAACTTATGAACGTGTTGACCGCGGATAAAAGAAACCAATACGTGGTGAAATTTTCTTGGCTTTGTCTTGTGTTAATTTGCGGTGCACGACTGAATTTTTCCAGCAATCGCAGATAATATTTTTCATTGCTTTTTAATGTTGTCCTCAAAGCATTTCATATGGGAAAGACTTGTTACTTGACTGCATAAAACAGATTGTTCAAAAGGGCTACAGTCTTGGACTCCTCATATATGAAAGAAGAGAAAAAGAAAGTTTCTAGAGCATCTGAGAAAGCAGATAATATCGACCTAACAAATATCTTATTACCTATCTGTCAGGTTGGTGTTCGAGCCTAGATAAAAGCTATAATTTCGAATGTTGATTTTTATTTTCAGGATGCAGGCTCTGATCACTTTTTCTTTATATACTATGGGTCACCCAGTACAAGACTCAGGAGGAGGGGGTAGGTGGAGATAGAAGGTATTGAAGATGGGGACAAGAAGGTTATATAGCGATTGACCATTGACTTGGTGTTAAAATTGTAGCATTCAGTGAACCATCCATACAAGAGTTTGATCCACAAAGTAGCAGTTCTCAGCGGAAAAGTCTGTCAGAGCGGAACTTCTTCCCTACAAATGGAATATGGGGGAAATGTGGAGGATTAGATTCTGTGGACGTAGAATGGTAAATCCTAGCTGTAAATGTCTTAATTGAAAATAACGAGAGCCGCTCATCCGAACATTGCCATGGAAATAGCGATTAGAGTAGTAGCGATAGGCATGCAACGTTGCGTCTGTCGGGAAAGAGGCTGTAGAATGAGAAATAAATCATCTTGCTATATTGTGCTACGCCAATCCTCTCGCTCCATTTATCCTAACCATGTCATACTAAAGTTAATAACACCAATTATCACCCTTGTTATCGGGACAGTTATAAAAAAAAATACTAAAATTACTTGGGGGGGGGTGTCATCGAGCAGTTCGAAATACTCCTAAAATTACTTTCATCGTGTTATTTATCCCAGTAATTCTTAGAAAAGTAAAATTCGAGAAATCGATTAAAAAATACGATTTAACTCTTTCCTATTCGTATCGCGTGTTTATTCTCAGGTTAGAAAGATTTATTTTAAATACGATTCGGCTTTTGTTTAACAAATGAAGAGGCTTAACCATCTGCTCTTGTGCCTTGCATTCAGCACTTAGCATTTATCGAACACCTTATAAATAGGAATAACATTTTTTTTGCTTTTTTAATTTTTTTATTTTTGGCTTTATTTTTATTTTTAATTTCTTTCTATCCTATTTATTTTTGGTTTACTTGTAAAATGCTTTTATTAGTGATCCAAGAAGAGAATATAGAATAGAATCAAAGAATAGATTGCTAATTTCATTTCCTTGTCCAGAAGGAATGTATAGATGGTATTCATTGCTTTAAATTTTCTTCAATTAAGCCAAACATTTTTATGCTTCTAACGCTTTCTTTAAAACCGTTTTCAAATATCAACTTTATCGGATTATTAACGACATTTTTTATACGAGTATTTTAGTCTTTTTAATCTGTTTGCATGTAACCGATATATATTTTTTTTTTTCAATGTTCCTAACTAACTTCCCCCCCACACACACACTGCCACTCTGAAAAAAGTATCTCTTATGAAAATGAATTATTAAAAAAAAAATAGTTTAACAAAAAGCAATTTTTTAAATATTAATTTATTTCTATTTTATACATTTAAGCTTCTAAAAAAAAAAAAAAATATAAAAAATAAATTACAAGTCTCAATGCATTAGCGAAGAACGTTAATGCTTGTCGCATTTACAAGTCGTACATTAATACCATTGAAGCAGTTTTAGATGTTGTACTAAGGTTCACTGAATACAACTTTCAAGAGCTACTCATTGTCGGTCATTAAACGTAAGAGGAGTGTGAAGATTATGAGGATAGTGGTTGACCCTTGACTTGAAGAGGTTAAGAGTGTGGTGTTCAGGGAAGTATCCACGCGGGAGTTCTCGAATACGGAGAACATGTGAACGATTAGATTCCGTGGACATAGAATGGCGAGTCCTAGCTGTAACAAGTCTCAACTGGTGGAACTAAAGAGCGGAGCAGAAGCTTATCAGGACATCAGCGATTGACTAATAACAATTACAAAACTAAAAAGTAATGTAATTAACAAAAAATTAACTCTTAACGATCTTACAAGTACCGTTGCTTCTCTTTAGTTCAAACCCGGTCCTGTAATTTTATTGTAAAATAACGTCCAAATGTATAGAACAAAATCTAAACCCAAAATTGTGTGTGCCTACACTAAACTCCGTAAAGGATGTTTGCCTCTTTATCAAATCGACAACGACAAAGGAGCTTTGAAATAAGATTTTTTTTTTTTACGGAAAAGAAAAACCCTTTAGATTTGTCTCGTGTGTGTAATTTTTTTTTTTTTTCTTCTTTCCGCTGTAACCAACTATTGAGCAAAGTAAAAATTAGTTTAGAGCGTGTATAAATAAACTGATAGGAAACGTACATCTTTTAAAATTGTTACAGCAAAAATGTTACTCGTGAAATGTGTAAAAGAAAACACATTAGCCAAGAAACGGGAACATTTTTTTATTATCGCAAAGCACTAATCTTTCAAAACTTAAATAAGTCATTCTCTACCTGTACACTCTCATTGAAAATTGCTTTTAATAATGACAATATAATTAATAATTTCTTTGTATCGATTAAATTTCGCTTAACGCTTATCTTTCACAAATGTGCTCCAAAATTGCCACACCACCTTTATTAATGATACATTCTCTCAGTCTCTAGCTTTGCGTCCTCGTCGGTCTATGCGCGGCTGTGTGCCCGTGCGTCCGGGTCGGTCTGTACCCAACCGTCTTGACATCTATCTACCTTTTACATTTCTATATATGTCTGTCTCTCAGGAACGTGAAAAACTAAGTATGCATATGTATCTTTGTGTAAATGGTGCTCTTCCTCTTCCGTTGAATTCTCTGCCTCTGAGCGGAGAGGAACCCAGGCGAGGTTATGCCGAAGGGCAGTGTCTTGTTTGGGGGAAGTAGACAAACCCAACCTCGTGTATACGGGGTCTACGGGCAATTTTTTCCAGAGCCCACGGGCTCTGAACGCCCCACGTTAAAAAAAAAAAAAAAAACTGGCCTTGTGCTACATCTTGTGGGGAGGTTGGTAAATACAAAGGAACGTATAGATGCGACTTCAATCAAAATTACTAAGTTGAGCATTAAAGTCTTGTATAATGTGGAAATTGTTTCTCGTGGTACATTTAAGCTGTTATTTATTGCTAGAAAAGCAAAATATTTTTTGTATTAAATAGAAAATCACTAGACTGGACTGACTAAGCAACCTTGAAAATAACTGAATATATTTTTGTATGCCTTGACTATTCATTTTCTTACAAAAATTGAATTTGTACATAGTTCTAAGTGTGTGTGTGTGTGTGAAGGATTATTATAGTGAATACACGTATGTGAAATAGATACTTCTTTTTATTTTTACTTTAAACGGTGTGACTACATCTATTGGCCTGTGTATTGAGGAAATCTAAAAGAAAATCTATCCTCCGGCAGAAATCAAAGTAGTATCTCTCTTTCTGAAAGAAACCATCGTTTGATCCGATGTGATCTGCCACTCGGATACAAAGAATATCAGTTCAATATGGCTCTATTTTCCCCTTTAAGGAAAGCACACTTCCTCACTAAGATAGCCCATATCTGCTCAGTTTCCATTCCGACACATAAACAGGCATTTCTAAAGAATTAATGAATTTATTTTTAATCTGACAGAACATTGATGTACTAAAACAGTTTTGATTAAAAATAAATCAATTCTTTAGAAATACACACGCACACAAGGTGCGATGGGTAAATTGCCGCCATTTTATATTTTTAATTTCGCTCATGCGTATTGCTTGTTTTTGATTTTTATCAACTGCACAGTATAGTATGGTCAGTTGAGCATCATTACGCAATACAATCTGCCAGAAATTTGGAAACTGTATGCTGTACTGCTTGGCATTTGTGCTGGAAGCTCCAATACAAATATTTTAGTGTCCAAGGACAGTGCAGAGGATTCGGAAAGAGTATTACGAAGGTACAGCAACTCGGAAAACTCGCTCTGATCATTCTGTTAAAAGAAATTCTGAATTTGTTGGACTCGACACAGAGGCCTCCATCAAGTGCTTTGAAGAGGTAGTGCTGCCCTGGGTCAAGAGGATGGCTGCTGAAAGTCTCTATCTGGCAACAGGACTCTGCACCATGTCACATAAGTAGGAGAACCTAATCATTGTTATCAGACAAATTCTACGACCACTTCACCTCTTATATCTGATCACCTAACTCCCCAGACTACAATCCCTTTAATTATTAAGTGTGTGTGCAATTGAGCGAGAGACCAACAAAACTCCTTGTAATAATATCAAAGATGAATTGAAGGCAAGGATTATGACAGAATTCATCACCTTAAACAAGGAGACTGTACAGAAGAGTTGCAGGAGATTCCAAAGTCGTCTGGAGATTGCGATTGAACCCAAAGGTGATTTTTATTGAGTAATTTTACTCTTGTTTTTCAAGATATTTTTATGTAATTTTGGTAAATGTATTGGTGGAGCAATGGATAGTGGCTCGGATTGAGGAATTGGAGAGCTGAGTTTGAGTTCCAGTCAAATCCATTACATTCATTTACATGCTAATACCCTTGGGAAAGGTATGAATCCTCTTCTTCTTCCCCCCAGCTATAGGTAAATAGGACAGACCGGGTTCTATAACCTTGCATGGCAACTGGTCTGCCACAGAAAGAAATGGCAACCTACAGCAGGAGAAAATCTGCCTCGTCAGTCATGTATCGTAAGACACATTTTCATTTTTGCATAATTTAAATGACAATTTATCCATCGCACTCCGTACAGTTCTTATTTCATCAAGAGAGTTGAAAGTTTCTCTAATTTAAGGTTTATTATGAGTCTTACTTTTTTTACTTGCATTCTCACTTTCTTAATCACACTTCCATTTATCTACTTACTACCTTCATCAGGTGTATGTTATTTTTGCTATCTTTCAAAAAGTTTTGAATTTCTATTGTTTAGACAGATGTACTGTCTACATCTCTTACTTTTTGTAACATTTTTCCTCCTCCAATGGTCTTGAACTAGCAACTTTTCTCTGCTGATATGCCTTCATTATGACATAGCTTGCAAGCCAATTTATTGCTGTAGTGCCCAACTCAGGAATTGATCTAACAAGGAAAGAAGATGAAAAGATAGAAGATGAATTGGAATTTGGAGAAATTATTATTCTTGTAAGAATTATTCAGACAATTGAACTTGATATTTTAGCTACCAATTTCTATTTGTCATCTACTTATGTAAAATGAAAAAAAGTAAAAAATAAAGACCTACACTTGCAGATTTGCACATATAAAGAAAGCTGTAGAATGGATTGATTAAAACATGGTAATGTGTTCAGTTGTCTGATCAAATCTTGGAGAGATAAGCTTAACAACAAGAATTAGCATCTTTATCCAGTAAATTCTTCTTTGAAAAAAATTTGCATTTTAATAGTATTTCATTTCATGAATCAAGATTGGATTTGTTAATTTGAGAAAAATAAATTGACCTTCAAGAAAATAAAACCCTACACTTTCTCTAATTGTATCTAATACACTCACTCTTTAACGATTTACCTGTTTATCAACCCCTAGACATTTGACCAGTTATAAAATCTCATTAAAAAAAAAACAGAACCAGTCGGTATTGTGCTTTGTATAAAAACCGATTTTAATTTGCTCTTCCTTCAAAATAAGGTAAAAAAAATTACCTGTACTTATAGTATGTAAACTGAAATAATGTACAAAATATAAAGCTGATTTTCAAATTTGTTTATTACATTTACTGTTCAGTACATTACTGTTTTGTAAAAAAAAATTAAACAAATTAGAAATGTTACAAATAATGCAAAGGTGACATTAAAGCCTGATGGTTCATACAAACCCATTACATGTATAGAATGCCTGAAATAGAAGTCAGATATAACTTTTCATTTAGCAATCAGCTGATCAGCTCTGTTTAGGGACAATGTTGGTGGAACAAAACCTGGTTGTTAAGTGAAGACTGGCTATAGTTTGAACGTTTGTTGAATAAAGGTTGTCTTCTTAAAGTGTATCTAATAGATTCAATGTCTGTATTTTCAAAGAACTGTTTTCAAAATGGTCTAAGGAATATTTTTTTATAAGTCTTGCAAGATAATCCAAACTGAATGTATTTTTGAAAATTTAATCTAATTGTAAAAATATTTAATGCAAGTAGTTTTGAATTTTTTAAATGAAGGGATTTAAAAGCATATCCATATATGTCACATACAAAATTATCATGAACATTTCTCAATATAATAGAAAATTTGCTTGCCAGTGTGTTACAGCCATTCAAAACATTGAAACAGTAGAAACTCGTATCCATGACACTGCCAATAACAAGCTTCTCATCAGCCATTGTTTCAATTATCAAAAGTTGTCCCAATCAGCAAAACTTGTGTTCAAGACTTTATTAAACTAATCCTACTTTGCAAAATATATTTCAAGTGTAAAATATGGTTAAAATAGACATAAATATTACATATATTTTTAATTTTTTATATTTTCAAAATATTAATCAATTTGAATGTTTGCCCTCGATGTCTGGGTCAAGAAATCCTGAGAAAAAATGAAAGAAAAAGCTTCTCATTGACTACTGAAATGTTTTTGAAAAGTTTAGTCTACAAAGTTGTTTTTTAATTTTTTAGGGAAAAAAAACAAACAGGCATGTGTCTGAAAACCATACCATGTGTTGGGCCAAGCCTTGGGAGTGAAATTGGATTAACAAAACTGTTTGGAAGCCATTGTACTATCATAAAGTCAAGTCCTCATCTCATAGGCAGATATAACCTTTGCTTTGGTTGGCAGTCTATCTAAAGATGGCATCTCAATAAAACAACCTATTCCCAAGCAACCTGGCTACTTGCAGAAAGATGTATAGAGGGAGAATTAATTCATATGAGTTTGCAATCTGCTGCAGATAGAAATAGTGCAAGATAACATTTCTTTTATTTTTAATTATGCAGAGTTAGGGTTAACAGGAGGTGACTGTTACCTTTTTAAATTCAAAATATATTAAAAAGTTTAATTATGATAAATTAAAATTTTCATGTTAATTATTCTTTCATATTTAATGTCTACTTAATCTTTAGTTACTTTGAATGAGGAAATCACAGTATGACTGATCTACAGATAACAAAACACCAAATTGGATATATGCCAACAGGGAATCTTTTTATTTGAATAACTTTCCTTCTATGAGTTTTTTTTTATAGTCATCATTCTTATCCCCAACTGATAGTTTCCAAAATCCCAGTGGGTGTCTAAAACTGTGAATAGTGCTGAACTGTATATTTAATATAATGGTTGGCTACTCATTTCCCTTAGCAGGTTGGTGAGCTAATCTCTGCTCTAGACACCTGCTCAGACAATTTGTGTTTATTCAATACCCGCAGAGCCAACCTGTGACTAATACTGCAGCTATGTCAATCAAACCTTAGTTACAGTTTCTGGGAGAGAGAGCACACAATCTGACATGATCTGTAATTGAGCAAGGTCAATACACTCAGTCTTTGTCATTATCATATGCGTGTCTGTGTACAATAAAGTTTAATTTCTAATCTATGCACAATAAGAGATTAAAAACAATAGCTTATAATGAAATCAAAAAAAACTTTCACATTTTCATTTAAAGGAAATTACTTTACAATTTTCCTTTGGCATATCCAAATTGCCAGCATCACTACTTTTGCCACTTATGACTATAGGGTTGGTTAACCACAAGTAACTGAAACTACCAAGAGCAAAAATATAGATGAGGGCACTGTTATTATAATTTCATCAAGTGATTAATATATTATCAAAATTATATAATCATGGGTAGTATAATGGATAGCAGCTCGGAATGAGAAATGAGAGAGCCAAGTTCAAATCCCAGTTGGGTTCATTGTATTCACTTATATGCAAATATCCTTGGAAAAGTTTATAAATCCATCTCTCCTCTTCCCTGCTATGGGTTACCTAAAATAGACTGGGTTCTATAGATTTGGTTCTGAGATGGGAACTCTATAAAAGCATCCATCTCTCAGCAGCCAGTTCCACTTAATGTGGATGCATTGGCCCATAAAAGTGCAATGACTGAAATTCTTCAGTCATGTGAGTTGCACATTCTATTATAGGCAGAAAAGCATTTCTCATCACCTGATTTACAGTACAAGTTTAAATATAATAACTGAGTTGTACTAAAAAATAAAATGAATAAAACAAGATATTATAGACTGAGGAACATGAACAATTCTATTTCCAAAGATTAAACAAAGGGTCTACTTTGAAGTTCTTTGAAGGTTACCTGGATCAAGAGATGCCTGAAGAAGGCTGGAGAGCAAAACAGTTGAAATGTTGTGATAATAGCAAAAGTAAAGATTGTATTTGAATGTAAATAATCCATTTATTCATGGAGAAACAATTTTTATTTTGATATTTAGCAATTATAAGTATTTAGCAATATGGAAATAATTAAATACTATACATTTTTTAAAAATCCCCTTAGATTTAACAGAATTTATATTAACCAGTTTATGAGACTTTATTGAAAATAATTAATTCCAACCATTTCACTATTCAAATAAATGCTGCTTATTTTAATGAAAGCTTTCAAAATTTTCTTTCCTAAATTTAAGAGTGTAAGCCATTTATGCAAGATTGCTTGTAGCTCTGTAAAAATCTTAATACAAACTTGGATATTTTGGTGATATAAATACTTAGAAATCAGTCAAATGAATTAATTAATGATGTGTTATTTTCAAGAAAGGTTAATTAAGGCCATCTGTCCAATTTAAAGTTAATGTTGCAAATAGTTAAACATTTAGCTTAGGATTTTTTTTCCTATATTTTTTTTTTTTTTTTTTTTGTTGGGACTTTTCTTTTTTTGTTTTTTTTTTTTTTTTTTTTTTTTTTAAATGTTACCCTTTTAATAGTCAAAATCCTCTTTGGCAGGACTTTGAGCATGTTAGAATACAAACACCTGTATGATTGTACTCTTTTAATGAAGCTTGTATGTAATCCTAACATGTATGCAACTTTATGTATAAGGTATTGTCCTCTGTGATGCAGAATCTAGGACAATGCCACACATGCATTATAGACAATAATGCACATACTATTACTACTACTAAATAATATTACTGGTTTTTATTTTGATATACAGTGTAACCCGGATATAAGAGAGTTGTCGGGACCGGAGAAGATGTCTCTTATATCCGGGTTTGGTCTATTTTGTTTAGGTAAGTATGGGAACAATTTGGGACCAGAGAAAATCTCTCTTATATCCGGGTTTCTCTTATATCCGGGTGACACTGTATTATAAATTTCAACAGTAACCAACAGTTGAAATAATTTAATTTCCTAATATTAATTATTACACAAAACAGATTTTATTACACTAATATTTATAAATATTAATGTTTTTAAAAAATTATTTTTACATATTTTTTTTACAGAATTTTAAAATTGTTTTAAACCTTTAGCACTATAAGCAACTTGGATTTCTGAACAGAAGCTTTGTCATTTCACTGTACACAACTCTGATCAACAGTGATAGTGCATTTCAGTTTTGCAGTTGTATTGTCATATCCTGCTTTGACAACAGCAAAAAAAAAAACTTTATTGAAACAGAACAAGGCTACTGCAGTTAAAGGGCAGGGAAAGTAATACATACAAATGATGTGTTGTGTTAAAGATTAATTTTATCTCTTTGTAACTGTATTTTTCTATAGCTATGGAGCTGCACGTGCCACATTGATATTTATTAAACATAGATTTGTACAGCTCAACATTGTTAGAATGCTGAGAATACCATAGACAGAGCATGTGAGAAATAAGGAGATTTTAAGGAAAATGGAAACTAAAAGAACAATTATTCTTAAGATCAGAAAAAAAACAGTTGAAATTTCTGGAATACATAAGGTCTTGGAGGATTTGACACTCACAGGACATACTGAAGGCAACAATTAAGCAATGAGTGACTTAATGACCTTGTGTGAATGAATGGCAGAGCAAGGATAGAATGGATGGTAACAATACAAACATTGCTAAGGGCTATGAAGGATAGGAGGCTGTGGAGAGCCATGATCGCCCATGTCATGAAGGGATGTGGCACATAAAAGAAAAATGGTTGGTGAGATTAATTTTTTAACATGAAGTAATAGTTACCTTAACCCATGAACTTCGGTAGAAATTTCCGTCATTCACAGTTTAACTATAGAACTCCAATAACTGATATTTCCATCATAAATATTATTGGGTTAATATTTACAAATTTTATCTTTTTCTAGCATGTTCAAATTTTTAGGGCACCTAGTGAGGACAAAACCCACTGCACCTCTCCATAGAGTAGGTGCAGAGATGGTATTTATTTCTAGTGTTTGTTCCGTTTTTAGAAAACCAAATTATTATAGTTTTGTTTTTTGTTTTTTTAGCCAGATTTTATTTAATAACATTTAAAATTATGTCTGCAGACCTAAACCCCACACCTATGCCAAATGCTATTATTATTATTATTTTTCTAATTCAATTTTAATAAAGTATGAAAAATCTCACAACTGCACTTCTGATATTGGTGGCAAATTTTGGTTTGTTTGTGTAATTAATTTCAAAGTCACAAGTGGTCTCTTGGGAAATCTTGCCTATGCATTAATAATTTCATCTGTGCATGTATAACACATTACACTCACTCACTCTATCGTTCTCTCTCATAAAAATAGATTTTTTATTAAATCACATTATCTGTGAATTGCCATGCATTCTTGGGAAAGGTAGCTAAATGATTTCCTGCTGCCTTCTCTACTATTTGGAACTCAGTTTTCCTTCTCTTAGGCATGTTGCCACCCAAGTTAAGAGCCCACTCTCACCAGTGCTTTAACCTATATCATGGTGGCGCAAGAAAGGATGAATTCATACCTTTCCCAAGAGTATTGGTGAGAAAATGAATACAACTGACTATTCCAGAATTTGAACTCTGCTTGCCAATTCATCTTTACTCACTGATATTTGTTACATATCCAGCTTTTTTTTTTATAATTCATGACCTGGGTTATCATGGCTCTCTAATGTTCAGTCTTTTTTGCACTAAGTAACTTTTGGCCCCTAACTATCCTCCCTTAGTCCCTATTCTGCCATTCTTTCAACTCAAATACATTAAGAAGGGTATTTGGTGTTTCCCTCTGCTTCTCTTGCCTCCAGTATTTCTTGTTAAATACTCAAGGCTTTCTTTCTTCATTATGTGACTAAGAAACTTCAACTGTTTCTTTCTGATTTTAACTAAGTTTCTTCTAGTCCCTATTTTCCTTAAAACTTCCTCATCAGGAAATATATTTTTAAAATAATTTTTCTTGAAATTATGAAGGAAACAATTGAAAAAAATAATTTTAATGTTCTAGGTTTAAATTCCTTTTGATGTTTTTGTGCTTGTCATTTTGGGCTAGTCTTAAAAAGGCCCAGAGATAGAGGTAAATGTAAGTAAATCAAATAAAGAATTAGTTCTTTTACAGTGAGATTGTTACCATTAATCTAGGACTTCATGTCAGCCACTCAAGCTTCTCTTGTACTTCCATTCTCTTGTACTTCCATTCTCTTGTACTTCCATTCTCTTGTACTTCCATTCTCTTGTACTTCCATTCTCTTGTACTTCCATTCTCTTGTACTTCCATTCTCCACTTCCATTCTCTTGTACTTCCATTCTCTTGTACTTCCATTCTCTTGTACTTCCATTCTCTTGTACTTCCATTCTCTTGTACTTCCATTCTCTTGTACTTCCATTCTCTTGTACTTCCATTCTCTTGTACTTCCATTCTCTTGTACTTCCATTCTCTTGTACTTCCATTCTCTTGTACTTCCATTCTCGAATATCTTGTAAATTGATCAAGATTATGGTTTTGCATATAACCTAAACAATAAACTAATATTATTGGACAGTCTTGAATAAAAACTGAGCAAATCTCTTTGTAGTGGACTTTTCTGGTGACAGTCACCCATCTCTATACTATGATGACATTGTAGAAATTTACTTTTATTTCAAACTTGATAATTAAACCTTTATAATTAATCAATGGTAAATATAAAGTTATTTTACCATTCAGGAATTATTGAATAAAAACAAAAATGCAGACTAATGTAAAGTTATAAATATAAGGCACCAATGCCCTTAGGAAAGGCATGAATTTGTCTCCTCTTCCACAGCTATGGGTTATATAGAAAAATAGACAGGGCTCTCTAGCTTTGAGTAATAACTAGTTTAAGACAAGTAAAATTCTGAATTTGAAACTGGAGAAGGCAACAGGAAACCACTTGAATACCTTTTTAAGAATGCATTTGCAATTTACAGATATTAAAACAAAATGATATCTGTAAAGAGTCATGATTTTCTATGCACTGAAAATACATGGCAGTTAAAAAGAAAAACATGCAATTACAAAGTTAAGTAAATATTGTGGTCATTTGTTTTCTTAGCTATATGTATAATCTAGTGCTATAAATATTTTCCATGCATTTATATTTGATAGTTCTTTTATGTGTCAAAACCTTTCTGCATGTGGATGGTCATGATTGCCCACAACTTCCTGTCTTCTGTTCTAAATAACTTTTGACTCTTTACCATTCCTCTTGGTCCCTGTTATGCTATCCATCCATATAAAATGGAATGCTCTTCTGGTTTCTTATCTCCCTGCTACCTAAGATCTTCAAAAATTGAAATGCAATTTGCCATCTATCTTTTGGCATACTTTTCTCTTACTGTCCTTTCTACCTGCTAACATCTTATTTTCTTTCATTCCCAGTAACCCCTTGTGTCTTAATAGTGTTGCTTGGAGCAAAATGATTTAAAAAGCATTTTTCCTGAGCTTCTGGTAGACATCTTTCACTATTTTTTGGATTTCTGTATTGTATTTTATATTGTCTATTGCTATAATTCTCAGTTAAATTTTAGTTAAATTTCTGTACCTACTTTGATATTGATGTCCCCAATACATAGCTCACACCTTTTTTTTTTTTTTTTTTTTTTTTTTTTTTACTTCATTATAAATAGCATAACTTGATGCTTGAGTCTTAGGCAATGATTTTTTTTTTTTTTTCAATGGTAAAATCATTTCCAGATTTTTGCTTTATATTTTACCTCATGTGATCTTTAATTGTAAAAATTTGATCTAGACAGCCTTGTCTTTTGGCTGTCAACCTATTCCTGAAACAATCACCCCCACCTACTCTATCTTTGGTATTACTCCTCAACCCTCTACCTATTTCTTTTAATCAACTGACTTTATCTTGCCATTAGAAATGTCAGACATAGCTTAATAAACTTCAAGATGTCACTGTTTCATTAAGATGTTGTCACAGACAATAACAATTAAAGAGATTTCATTTGTTTCCATATTCTATTTGAAAGATTTTTTTCTAATTTCAAACATTTCCGAAAGCAATTTTTTTGTCTTTCTCTTCCTCCTGTGAAATACATTGATTAACCTGTTTGAAGTTTCTGTTTATTTTTTCTTTTTCTGTGTAGTATCTCATATATATATATGAACTTCAACCTTCATTTGTACTTTTAAATTACAGTTGATTAAATTTAAGATATTCACCTGAGAGGTTTTTTTTTTGTGTACTGGAGGAAATAAAAACAATAAAAAAAAAACAAGTTAAGCATTGTTTGTGTGTGTGTGTGTGTGTGTGTATATATGTACACACACACACACATCCAAAGCGTTTGTACAAATTTACTAACAGAAACCAAGAAAACATACAAGAACAGGAAAATAAACAAACAAGAAAAAGAAAGACCAAAAGGCAGATACCTATCTAAACAGTAACCAACAGTGTGCCATACCTATGTTATTAAGACTTAGCAAAAATGCTTCACAGCATTATACATCAAAAGAGACATGATACACACATACATATATATATATATATATATATATATATATATATATATATATATATAAAATGTGTGTGTGCATGCTCTCTTTCTGTTAGGTACTGTTTTGTAAGTTGGTAAGCATCTGAATTTTGCTCTTTTTTCTTATTTTCCCATTCTTGTATAGGTTTTTTTGTGATTTCTGTGTTTAGCAAATCTGTACCACACTGGATTTGTGTGTGTATGATTTTTTTTTTTTTAAAAAACCCAGAAACGAACAAATAGGATAACCTTTCTAAATTTGATATGTTTTGCTAATTTAGTGTAGCTTCATCATACATTTTTGGGGGAAATTTCTGAAGCTACAATAAACTGTGTTAAATTTAGAAAGGTTTTCCTATTTTCTATTGGATTTAATCCATATTTTTCAATTCATATATAAAACAGTAGAAATAATCTTGACACAACTTTACAAATAATCCATCTTTCAATTCTATAACAATTACAAATGAAAAGAATCTATTCAATCTTAATATAAAATTAATTACAATTACTTCAAAACAATATCGAATTCAATCAACTCTAAACAAAACAACATTAAACATGATGCATAAATGTACAAAATATATTCTTTGAAATACCTAGCAAGAAACAAAATTGACTGGGATTTGAATTCTGCTCACCAATTTCACTTTCTGCTGCCTACACTGTGTGTGTGCGTGTGAGAGAGAGAGGGAAGGAATATTTAGGCAGCAAGAATACATCTAAACAAGTTTTAAATTTAACCAACAAGATATAGTTAAAAAATTGCTATATTTACAGGTGAAGAGTGCTCAGTATCAGAGCATTTATAGATAGTGTGAATATAGGAATTTCCTCTGCATTTTCACCGTCTCTTTCCATTTTTTTATATATATATATATATATATATAAGAACAAAAACATGTTGAAATCTCGACACAATAGCTTCCATGTTTCAGCACCATGTTGTGATTCTTCAGGTGATAGTACGTGACCATTTTTTTTTTTTTTTTTTTTTAAGTAAATACTACAAACAGTGAAATTTTACTTCATCTTTCTCTTATTTGTATGTGTGTGTATATATATATATATATATATATATATATATATATATATATATATATATATAACAGACACACTTGAAAATAGTGCATGGAAGGTGTGAACAGAGTAAAATAATAATAATGAGTGTTTAGTGTAAATGACAGGTTTTTATGCAGTTGTTGTATATTTTAGTTGCTTGGCTGGAATTCAGTCAGGTGCCCAGTAGTGCAGTGATCCTATAACCACACCCAATCATGAGACTGATGAATGTATTTTCTGTCTCCTACCTTCCATGACTCCAGGTTTCATGCAAGAGCAATCTTAAGACAGTGAGATCTTCAAATATATATATTCTCATTTTAAATATCTTTCTGTTGGTTAATTTTGTATCTACGTTTAAAAAAAAAATGTTGTCAGTGTGCACATTTTCTCAGCACTTCATGAGATAAGCTTATTTAATCTCCTAATCTTGACCATTATTGATAAAGGTTTTAACCTTGTTAATAATCACACATCCTTTCTGTAGATCAACCTGTGAGGTGTGTCATTAGCATTGATCCATTTTGACAGGTGAATGTTTCAGATTTATGCAGCAAATATCTTTTACAATTCCAGTTGCTGCTTGTCTAAAAGTTTGGGATTTCAAAATAAGTCTTTGACAGCATTTCACCTTAAAAGTTACATGCTTGAATATTTTAAGTTTTTATATATACACCTTTTGAGGAAGATCTGAGACAATTGTTCTTTGATTATAAAATTTGTAATACATTGTAATACTTAAAAAAATGATTGGATAGAGTTAATGATGGAGGAATATTTACAGTGAACATGAGTACAATCAAATATGTTGTTTAAGATTTGCTATTTATAGGGGAAGAGTGGTCAATGTCAGGGAAAACAATGTTTATGTGTATAGACAGTGTGGACATAGGAATCAACACTGCATAGTGGCTCAGTTTCATGCCTTAATGTGTATCTTCAGACCAAGAACCACCACTACTTTAGCAGGCTCAATATATAGGCCACCATAGCATTAAGGGAAGTACTCAATATCAGAGTTAAAGCATTTATCGCTATAGACTGTGAATATAGGACTCATGACTTGAAAATCACTTGTGGCATGAAACTGACCGTCACTATGCAGAGTTGCTTCTTATGTTCATATTTTCTAATAGTAATATATGTGTGTGTGTGTGTGTGTGTGTGTGTGTGTGCATGCAATGCTGTTCTTGGTCTAATTCACCACCCAAATCTTGCCAAACATTAGATTTATTGATATATATATATATATTTTAATGGCTTTGTTGTACAGACAACTCTTATGAACACATCACAATTTGTGTGTGTATATATATATATATATATATATATATATATATATATATAATGAGAAAGAGTCCTCACTATTCCAACACAGAACAAAAACCTTTCTTTCCCAAATACTTCCATAATCACCATGACCGCTGTTATTCTCCACCATGTTTTAACAGCAGACCCTGCTATCTCCTCTCTCCACCTTCAGTTTGGTCTTTTCCTCTTGTGTTTACACTCCATTGGGCACCAAGCAAGCAATTTTTTTTCTCCATCTGTTATTTTTCTTGTTACATGTCCTTTCTGCCTCTATTTCTTGTTGTTTAATCACTTTCACGGTATCTTTTATATTTTCGTGTGTTCTCTGATCCATGTTCACCTCTTTCTTTCTTTTAGAATTATTACTAGCTTTTCTCTTCCCCTTCATATATTTTGTGCATTTTCAAGTTTGTTTTCAAGCAATTTTGTTAATTTCCATGTTTCATGTCCGTACATCTTAGCTTGCTTTGTATGTTCATTGTATGCTTTACAATTCAAGTATGTTGGCACAGGGCTTTTCATTATGTATCTTTTTGTTAAATGGTTTCCATCCCATTGTAATATATTATTTTTCATTATTATCGTTCATTGTTATAACCTGGACATAGGAATCAACACTACATAGTGCCTTAATGTGGATCTTCAGACCAAGAACCACCACTACTTTAGCAGGCTCAATATATATGCCACCATAGCATTAAGGGAAGTACTCAATATCAAGGTTATAGCATTTATTGCTATAGACTAATGTGGACATAGGAATCATGACTTGAAAATCACTTGTGACATGAAACTGACAGTCACTATCTTTTCCATCCCATTGTAATATATTATTTTTCATTATTATCTTTTACTGTTATAACTTGTCTGACGTATGTGTATTCCTGGATTTCTTTCAGTTCCTTATCCAATATTATGAGCTTTTTAACATTACAATTTTACTGTTTTATTTTTGTTAATTTTCAAACTGATATTCAGATTTTCCCTATTTAAAATATTTAGTTTTTCTTGTAAGTCATTTGATGATCCTAATATTAGTAAAATGTCATCAGCAATTTGTAGGTTTGATGATTGAATATTAAAAGTTAATGTTTACATATTTTCCATTTACTCCCTCTTCTTTCAGTTCATTTTCTGGCAGACACTTCCAACGCCTACTGTAAATAGTTTAGATGAAATAAATCCTCGGGTCTCAGTTATTTCCCATTTTTAGTTATTTTTATTTATTTTTTTTCTTAATTTTTTTTTTTTTTGTGGGGGGCTCAAATTATTGTAGTATTGTTATCATACATATTTTTAATAATGTTATATAATATTTATTAATACCCTGCTCTGAGTAAAGTTAGTTAAGTTAAAGACTGCCAGGTATTCTTTCTGCTGAGTCAAATGCCTTTTCATAACCAATTTTTAGAAAATTCCATAAGGGTAAAATATATATAATAGCAGAAGAATAAAAGAGACTATAGATCACAAGTGTCTTCTGTTGGGTGTAAAAAGAAAAAATAATGGACAAGATACTCACATGCCTCGTTTTGTTTTCAGGCTTTTAACCTAAGGTCATTAATAATAAACCATAAAATAGAAAACTTTGAAAGTGAGTATGATTTTCTTGCAACTAATTGGTTGCTTGCTATTCCTGTTATTATTTCTCTAATTACTATTACTTGCCTCTGATAAAATTATGACAATAGCTTTTGACTTGCAATTTCAGTGTTAGATTAAAACTTTTTTAATACTCTTTTCAACAGCATAAAAATGTATTTAGATTATTTACAGTCAGACTAATGGTCTCCTCTTTGTTATTATCACAATGTTTTGGCCATTGTGCCCTTTAGCCATCTTCTGGCATCTGTTGATCTGGGTGACTGTTAAAGAATTTATCTAATCTTCAGGTATTACACTGAGCTTGAACACACATATATATATATATATGGGCAGCAACCTTGCTTTTAAACATCTTTCATTAAATATGACAAAGTTTAATTAATTTTTTATTTAGTTTTTTCCAGAATTTTTCAGTTTGGTGCAATTAAAGGTCTGCAAAAGTTGTCCATTGTCCCAATTGATTTCGTCCACCACTTTAGCTATTTTCAAAGGGATTTATTTTAGTTGTTAATTTCTCTTCATGTTTTGATTAGTTTAAGATATTTTATTTTTGTGTTGTATTGAATACTAGTAGGAGCGTTTATCCTGAGCATGTTGACCACGGTTGGAATTTGAGTGAGCATTTTTCTATTTTTAAAACTTTCAACACTCCATTCCTACTGTTAAACAATGTGAGGTTGATAGTTGGAGAAAGATATTTAATATACAAGTCCTCTCATATAGTGAGATGTTTCTGGGTAATAGAATTTTAATGTTTTTGATCAGAATTTTTCTTAAGGGTTCTTGTAAATTATGGCTAGATAGATGTTCTGTTTTTTTTAACTTTTAATTTTTTTTTTTTATAGCACTTTGACCTGATGTCATACATGAGGCATCTACTCAAGGAGGTGTTAGTATATTTGATTTATATAATTGGTTTTTGACAAGAAATACAGTCTTTTACTGGGAAGTGAAATTGATACACTATATTGGTCATCAATAATTTTACATTTGATGGGGTTATTTGATTAGTGGCAACAAGGTTTGCAGTTTTGCATTTTTTGTAATACATTATAAGTTTTACATGTTTTATGAGAATTACAGCAGAAATATAGTGTTTAATGATTCTTCATATAGTGAATTCATCCTGCTTATAATTATTGTGATTTTGGTTGCAGTAAAATGTATTAATGTTTTATTGTGTGATATTTTTATTACTGGTGTCATGTATTTCTTTGTAAGAATAATTTTATTTGTTTATTAATGATGTAGTTGATAAAATTATTGTTGACTGTTTTGTTTTAGTTCACTCAGAAAAATTCTTTGGGGAGAGGAATTTAGTTGTATTCTATTTAGGAAGTTTTTTTTATCACTTATTTTATATCTTTCTGGAAATTGCCTATCATAGTTTAGAAGATAAGATTTATACTGGTGTTTTTTGGGGGTTTTTTTTATACAGGTAGGTGGTAAATACTTTGGATTTTAGTTTAGTTCTATATTGATGTCAAGGAATGGGATTTTATTAACCATCAGTTTGTGTCTAAATTTTAGCAGGTTTTTTTTTTTTTTTCAAAAGTTGAGTTTTAGATTTACAATTTCATCCATAGTTTTTATCAAAACAAAAAAATGTCATCAATATACATTGTGTAGATTTGTGGTTTGTCAGTTGTTTTAAACACTTTTTCAATATAAGATGTAAAAAATAAAGTTAGAGAAAGTGGGACCTAATGAGTTTTACATGCTGATGCCATTAGTTTGGATGTAGATGTTGCCATTATGATCATAGAATGGGGCTTTTGTGGTACAGGCAAGGAGTAGTTTCCAGAGAGTTTCTGGTCAAATTTTAGGAGGATTGATGGATGTTTGTAGATGCAATCACTAATTATATTAATTGTTTCTTCAACTGAGATGTTGGTAGTAGTTAGTTGGCAGCAGAAGTATCCATTCTTTTTTTCTTTTTTTTAATTATACCCTACATTTAGATGTAGTGTATATGAGATACTGCCCCAAAATCCAAGAAATTTCAACACTCAGTATATGTTTTGCTTCCCCGCCCACTAAAAAAATAGAATACAAAAAAGTCATGAGGTAGAATTTGTTAGAGGAAAAAAAAAACTTTGGTTTGCAAATAGGAAAAATGCCATAGAGAAAATATCTATTTTCACTTAAAATAATGTATTAAATAATTAAAAATTTGAAAAATATTTTAATCACTTAAATTCAATTTAAATTGCTATAAATTTAATAAGTATTTTTAGTTTTTTAAAAATATTTAAATTTTATTTTATCAAAATGTAGATATTTTTTGCATTTTCCTACCCAAAAGTCAGTTATTACTTCTGTTTTGCCCATATGTAATGGATGTAAACAAGCCCAAGGGGACAATCCCTTTGAATGAGTTGATGGAAACTGGATGTTAGGGTAAATCAATTTGTTTTCCCATGATCAAATTGGGGTTGTACCTTGTATGTGTGAGAGAAAGAGAGAATGTGGTTTTTATATATTAGTGATTAAGAAAGCAAATATCAGATCATGATAATTGAACAGAAAATAAAATAGCTGTTTTAACACATTTGAAGATTAGTTTGACTTTTCTCCCTATGTGGCATATTCAAACAGCTTAAATTTCAAAAATATATTCTAAATTAGTTCATGTAAAATGTAGTTTATATAATAACTTATTGTTGGTCCATGTTTCAGAACTTCTTTTTCCCTTAATCAGTTATTGATTTAGTTTTTAATCTCAAATGTAGGAGTATGAACTTATAACAGACAATAATTCAAAATTCTTTAGAAAGAGAACAAGAAAAACAAAGGGGGTTTATGCAACATACAGTTGCTATAATTCTACAAAATTATTTTTGTCATTTTTTTTCTTGTAGAATCCTTATGAGGTATAGGGATGCAAACATGAATACTGCCATATTTTCAATAGTGAGCAAACCCAATGTCAAAGTTAGACTGCTTTACAGAACTAAAAGGTTCGTTCCAACTATTCCGTCATTTACCCATAGTTGGAGTGAGGGAGAAATCAATTCCTACCCTTCTTTAAGGCATTAGTGCACTGTCATTTCAACTAGACAAGGAGTACATCCACCATACCATTACCATTCTTAGGATGAGAAATCAAAAAGCTGAGTTCAAATTCCAGTCATGTTTGTTACATCCACTAATGAGCAAATACCCACAGGAAAGATACAAATCCATCTCCTCCCCTCTAGCTATGGGTAAACAGTAGGATAACCATTGTTATTCTAAAAAAAAGATAAAAATTGCAATATTCATTCACAAAAAAAAAATTTTTGTACAATCCAAAATATATTTTGGCTTTAAATACACAACAAAGAGTTGATAAACCATAAAAAAAACACAAATCAATAAATTAATCAACCACCATACCATTCATTGCTGCTATGCACCAAAAAGCAGCTACAGGGAAATTTAGATAATTATCAAACTAAATTCAATTTGTCATGTTTAAATTTTGAGGAATATAATTTAAGTCAAAACCATGGTGTTCTTTATTTAGAAAAAAAATTGCTTAAAGTTTATTCACTATTAAAGGTTTTATCAATTTCAGAGTTAAGTGAATGTTTGACTAACTAGAAACCTACCTAACACTTCAAGTTGTATAATTTGTTGATTGAAAATATTTGGGCTAAGGAAATGTATCATGGGAGAATGTTTTTTTTTTGTTTAGACTTGTGTAAGATACACAAGTCTATTTAAAAGAAAAAAAAAAACTTCCTCAGATTCCAAATTTATTTCAAAACCAGAAAAAAATTTTTTTATTTATAAATGGGACAATGTTGCATTGTGATAGCCTCACTCTGAATTTGACAATCAAAAACTGTCAAAAATTTCTTTAAAAAAAACATTTGATTATTACACAATCATTATCTTAATAGAAAAATATTTAAATTCATTTCTTGTTCTACTCTGGATTTGAAAAAAAAAGTTTCTCTCAATTTGGGTTAAACACTTATCACTAGATGAACTAAGGAATTTATTTTTACTTTCTGATAAAATATTTTTCCATATGCTTGGTCACATTGGGAGATCTTTTATCTATTGTAAACAGAATGATTCTGTGTGTATGTGTGTAGGTTTGTTACCAACAAACATTGCTAGTTGGTATTTATCAATCTTAATGAGTCATTGTTTTAACTGAGGACTGCATTGAGATAGCAAAAGATGCCTTTAAATGCTAAGCAAAGTATTAAGAAACAAAAATTTCTTTAGAAACAAAGGAAAGAGTACTGAACTATTATGTAATAACAGTCCTCCTATATGGCAGTGAATGCTGGATAATCTCCTCACAGGAAAAAAAATTGAAGCAACAGAAATGTGATTCTACAGAAATATACTTATACAATAGGTATTCTCACAGAATCATTGCAAGTGTTAGATAATTTTTTTCCATTCTATAATGTATCTGTTCAAATTAATAGTTATAAAAAACTCTTGAACCAATGAAAACAGTTATATTGATGTTGCAAATGTCCAAAGAGAAATGATCTGTTTATAACATAATGGATCCTCTCGGCATGCCTTTTTTTTGTTTTATTTATATATATATATATATATATATATATATATATATATATATATATATATATATAATGACAGCAGGTAATTATAATGAAGAAATTTGAGACAATTTTATGTACTAAAATTTCAGTCGCAATCAAGAAAAGAAACTAAAATTTTTAAACATTTTTTTTTTTATTTAATGCAGTTATTATTATTATTTTTTTTTTTTTTTTACATACCATTATTCTACAGTAAAATTTAACAAATAAAACTAAAATAATTGACAAAGCAATATTTTATTTTGCAGTTTCAAAATTTCTGATTTATTGTATGATTTTGACCCCAGCATTTGTTGCTTATTTTATTCTTAATTAAACAGATTTTTTTATAGTGATTTTAGTTTTTATAAAAAAAATAATTTTTGCAAATACCATTCTTATATATTGGATGAAAATAATTCTTATATCAGAATGCTTTTCCAATTCTTCTTTCTAATGGTGTGTGGAAATTGAACTAAGTTCATGTGCAATCAAATGAATATTTGTTTGGTTAGTGGTGTCAATCTTACAGAATTCATGAATTTTTGTAGACACTAGATGTACTAAGGTGACTGTCAAAGGTAGCTTAAATTTCTATCTTGAGTAGGTGACTGATTAAATGTTTTTTATGGCTTATCAACCCTTCATAGATTATTTAAAGCCAAAACATTTTGGATTGTAAGAATAATTCTCTAACAATTCTAACATCCTATTATTTAGGCCATAGCTGGTGGTAGGAGAGATTCATACCTTTCTTATGATTATTTATGCATAAATGAGTGTAACAAACCCAACTTAAACTCAGCTCTCCCATTTCTTTTTCTGAGGTGCTGTTCATTACACCACCCACACAACCACCCATTTTTGGTGACAGCTTCACTATCACGTTCACTTTACTATTTGCTGGTTCAATGCTGCCAAACATTTTTGATGGTTAAATTAGACAAAAGTGGCAATTTTAAAATTTATATTTCTTGTCATTTATTAGGGTCATATTTTCAAAAGCTCACTTAGGTTTATCAGAAAACCAATATAATATTGGGTTGTGAAGGAGGCTGATTTTGCAACCAAATCATTCTTGTCGATTGAAATTATGTCCCCATTCTACATGTCAGAACATTACTTAACATTGATCAAATAGAAACCAAATATCCAATTGGCAATGGTCTAGTGACAAAGATGTTTGAAATACTCATTTTAATGCATTTTAATGATTGTTTTCAGTTTTTGATATAATAATTTTAAATCATATCTGTATGAACATTTTTTTTCTTCAAAGTTTTTCCATTTAACAAGGAATACACATTTCTAGTATGTTCCTAGCATGAGCCATCTTCAAGAATATTCATGTTGGCAAACCACAAAGATGTCTCTGTAAGGTAGCAATTTCTTTCTTTTCCTTTTTTTGTTTTTGTACTTTCTTTCCCATCATTCACTTTGTCATCTCCTCCACCTTTTTATCTGAATTTGATTAGCCCAAAAAGCTTCCATCAAAGATTCACATCAAACAATCCTTGATCAATGGTTTCTTTTATTGCTTCATTCACTTGACAAACTGAGAGATCCATTTTCTTTTCAAGTCAAACTTTTTAGTGGAAAGGGAAGGATGAATAATCTATTTCTTTAGTGAAGGCTCACACCTGAAAACAAAAAAAAAAAAAAATCTAATAAATTTATTTATCAAGGGATGCCATGAAGTCCCACTTTTTAAAAATATTGTTTAAATGGCCATATGGATAAATACTAAATGATGTTCAGTGACATCTTAGTTAAAATAAATTCTGATTTTGTAATAATAATCATGAAAATTATGGTATTGACCAAGTTTATTGTTAATAAAGTTGCCAAATCTCTAAAATAGAAATACAAGATGGGGATGGGTGTGGGTGTGTATGACTATTTCCCAACCAGAGGCCACAGTCCCTATGTTCAGGTTCCCAATCATGGGGTTTACAAACTCCCTTAGAGAGATTTCATTAGAAATATACCTTGACCAAAGCAGTTAAAATAGAACAGTTAGATTTTAAAAGAATAGTTATAAAATACAAACTTTACTGTTACAAGACTTATAGTAGTAGCATATCAGGTTTCTTCAATCTAATATTTGTTTTCTTTTTTTACTTGTTTAATTACAAAACAAGTCACATTTTGTAATAACCTACATTAATCATTGAGTTGTAAAAAACCTAATTGAAGGTGACACTTGTATATTGTAGATAAAACTTATCACTTAAGCCATGATAAAAGACACAAATGTATATTAATATTTTATCTTTCCTTTAATGGTAAAATATTCAAGGTGTGTGTATATATGTATATATATATATATATATATATATATATATATATATATATATAACCTAATGATGAGGGAGAGAAAAAAGCACATTTATTTTACACAAGTAATATTTTTTCAATATAATCCCCCTTGTTAATACACTTAATTCAGTGAGAAAATGAAAATTTCATATCTAGATTTAAAAATAAATCTATGCTAAGCTATAAACTTATTAATCCATATATATATATATATATATATATATATATATATATATATATATATATATATATATATATATATATATATATATATATATAGTGTGTCAGGTATTTGCGAACATACTTTTAGAAAGCCATAAAATGAACAATGACACAACACAATGGTATATGGCCTGTCCCAAATTTTAACATTCACTTTTCTCTTTCAGATGTATTGATAGCATTAACATGAAGTCTTCAAATTTGATACAGAGAATGAAAGTGTCTGTGACACAAATCCATCAACCACAGTGAGATGGAAATAACCAACTTCTTGGTGAATCTACATGATAGAGAACAATTATACACACCAAGTTCACAACTTCTGTGGCAACCTCGGAGGTTGTGAGCAACAAGAGCCATATATTGGCACAATATTTCTTTCTGTAAAGATTAATGTTTAGTGCCATTGTCTACGTTGTGGTTTCAGGCATAATGGTCAATCTCTGTTCTAAGATTTTTTTCAGTTTGTCATCATGCAGCCTTGAAGTGGGTTTGGATTTAGTACAGTTTTTTCTTTATTTGTCACATATTGATATAAATAACTTATGATATTAAAGTGTAGATAATTTTCTTTATAAGCTATATGGGAGTGTATCTTGAAGTTTTATGAAAGAAAGACCAGGTGTATCTTGTTTGACAGGAACATACAGGCTGATAATAAAATCATTGTATTGAGAATATGTTAATTGCTCTAACATAGTTAAAAAAATAAATAAAATAAAATACCACTTTCACTTAAAACCAGAATACAAGTTATAATCCCACTCCTCAAAAATTGGTTGGTATCTTCTGTATAAAATTTATTGTAACAAGAACTCAAAATCATGAAAAACAGACTCTTAGAAAAACCGAGAAATTTAACAAAGAAAGGGGTCATATAGAAGTACCCATTAAAGTTAAAAATATTTTTTAGACAAATCAAATGAATTGTGCTTCCCAAAATTTTTAAAATCCTGATATCCTTAGTGTATAAGGATTTTTTTCACACCCTATCAGTCAGAAGATAGTTACATTGTGTGGGCGTGTATGACTATTTCCCAATAGTTACATTGATGTGGCTTGGTTGCTTAGTTTTAAAAAAAAAAATGATTTCAATTCACAAAATATTATATATTAGTAGTACCTGTGAAAATTTCATGGTCTTATTTTAATTTTCTGATGAATCTTGATTCTTAAGTTTATGATTGAATAAGCTCATTGTGAGTTCTACGACAATAAAATATCCATAGAAATTTCCCTATCACATTATTAAATATTTGAACTTAACAACTTTAACAACATATTGGAACAGCAACCATAAGTATGTATGCAGGGGTGAGGGGGGCATCTTGATGTGGTGTAATGGTTAGCAAGCTTGTCTCACTAAAACAGTTACTACTGAGTAGTGAATTCAATCCTCATTGGGTGCTCCTTACTTTCAGTTTTATGCCACATCTAAGTTACGCTTAGAAAATCACCATAATTGCGTATGCAAGTCATTATTTAAAGAAGTAATTAAAAGGATACAAATGAAAACATTCAAAATTTAAGATTTTTCATTTCACTGAAGCAGATGTTAAAGACATGCAAGCATTATCACCTATTTTTTTCTTTTTTCTTCTCACTGAAACCAAACAATGTCTTTGGTATGTCTTTCCATCTTCACTCATGATCAAAACTGAATAGTTTATTTATGAGGTATTGGTATGGTGTAAAGTATGTATTAACTAAAGAACAAGCAGAATTAAAATATGATGACTTGTCTTTTGTATTGACATGTAGTGTTTGTAAAGAAAAACTTTCCATATAGACTTAAAAAAAAACCTCTCCATATAGATTAAGTTTTTGTACAACAAACATTTAAATTATAATGGAAATTATTAAAACATATCCTATAAATTAATCAGTTCTAGACAAAATAAAAATGTCATTTTATTGAAAATTATTGAGATGTGATATTCTACTGAGTAGATACTAACATAAATTAAACTGAACTATAATTTACAGAGAAATAAAATAAAAAAATAAAAAAATATGCAGCATTTAAAACACTTTAAAATTTTGGATTTTAAAGATGTATAATTATTAGGAGGGATGGGCTCTGCCTGGTTAAAATGCCCAAGACATGCCACATAATGAGCACACCAAGGAATCATTCATGGAGACCCAAGCTCTGGCACATGACTGTGATAGATGGAGGAGAATAGTGGACAGGTCGGCACGTTGGCACCCCAATGACTCCCTTCTGGGGTTAAGGGTAAAAGTTATTAGAATTTTTATACTCTTCAAGTAACATAATTTAGAACTGAATTGGGCATTTTTCTGTTAAATATTCACACATATTTGTGTCTACTCCAATGTCCATATATGAGGTATAAATAAAAGAGCGACATGTTAAGTAGTTAGTCTACATAATATTGTGAATAGGGGCTGGTTGTAGCAGTCAGTCTTTAAGAATTTTTGTAAATCAATCCAGTAGTGATATTTTTTTTTTTTTTTTTTTTTCCCCAAGCATAGCTTAGATGTGGCACAAGGTCGAAAGTATGGGGTACCCAGTGAAGATCGAACTCACTACTCGGTCATAATTGTTCTAGCGAGACAAGCTTACTAACCATTACACCACCTCAAGGTGCTCCAATATTTCTGGAATATAACAATTTTATATTTACCATTTACCTGCTTCCCTCCTTTGCTTTTCTTTGTAGATGAGTTGAATATTTTTTACAAGACCAAATTCTTGCCCATCAACACTTTCACCATTGTGGATGTATTTGTCTTTTATGAAACTTAGATTGAAAACAGGCAATGTATGTACACATTTTCAAGACAATGTCACTTCTTAGCTTTTGTTCTAAAACTAACTAGCACTTCTAGCTATTTCCAAAGCAGTTGCAGTTATATAGTAGCATACATTACACAGTTTTGAAATTTTTTTTTTTAACTATATTGTGTGTATGAGGGAGGGTGTTTAGCTTAGTCTGTACTGCAGAGTATCAGATTGAAACCAAAATAGTGAGCCCATAAGAAATTGCCATCAATATTTTTTTTTCAATTATTTCCAGGAAATGGCAATTTCCTATTTTTTCCAAAATGAGCCAGCACAGCCAGGCAACAATGCAGCAGTGAATGTGTTTTTCATGTTTTGGAATTCCCATTTCTTGTTTTTCATTGATTTTTGTATGGTACTAGGGTTAGTGCCAAAACCCAAGCCACAAAAAATTTGTAATTATTTATATGCAATTACTATGTTAAAAAAAATCTTGCACAGTTCTAAAACAATACAGAATGTAGACCTTGTCTATTGACCAGGCACCATCTAGTGTTAAAAGAGTGAAGTTCAAAACTAAATTGACAGAATAATCCACAATATACCAGTTTGAGGCTGTTTCCTTGCACTGGGACACTGCATCAGCAAATTGAATTACAACTGCTTGGAAATTAAAAATGCCATTATTTACATTGCTCAGACTGTCATCCTCATCTTTATTGCCATATTTATCACAACGTTTTGGCCGTTGTATGCTCCGGCCTTTTTCAAGTGGTTGTAATGTGAAACTGAACCCTTTATTATATGAGCTCTGGTAAAAAAGACCATGCAATGATAACAGCAAAAATTACAATATGAGCACTGGTAAAAAATTAGGTTTATAATACCCAGAAATCCATACACAGATGTCCTCAAGGGCACATGGCACAGTGGATAAAGGCGTTAGTTAGATCCAGTGACAGGACCCAAAGAGTGTGAATTCAATTCCTGGTTAAGGCAGTGGAGAACTTGGAGAGGGGAATTAACAGGAGATAACTGACATCCATTAGACATGGCACATGGAACTAGAACAGTCTACCCCAGCAAGCAAAATAAAGGGTTCAGTTTGACATTCCAACCACCTGAAGGCCAGAGTGTACAACAGCTGAAATGTTGTGATAAATATGGCAGTCTGAGCAATGTAAATAGTGTACATAATACCTCATCTCAGAAATATAGACAGATACTAAAAATATCATATAATACACAGCAACCTTGGGAAGTAACCCTAGCACCCTATTTGAAGCTATGACATACACCTTGGCTTAGGCCATATGAATTTGTTGCCAATTTTCTGTTTGTAATTTCAATAAGTTCATTAAAATAGAATATTGAATATTTTATATCTGTTATGAGAAATTCTGAAGAGGTAATTTATAATTTATTTGTTAATAACAATATTATTTTAATCTAGAACATGTAATTGTATTTTGTCTATTCTTAGACTTATTAAAATATGATGTTCTCTCTGAGTGAATAGATTGAAAACACTTGAGTAATTGTATTTTTTTTTTCTCAAAATTTGATCAAATTAAAATTAATACCAATTGTTTTAGTATCACTTGCAATTTACAATAACAATCCTTTGTTTTGTAGTTGACTTCCTCATGTGCCAAATGTTAACCAGATGACCAAAACAAAAGTGAATTTAACACTAATGAAAAGTGATAATTTTCTTTTGATTTTATGTTTAAATTTATTCTGAAAAATGATAGTCTTTTGTTTGAAATTTAATGAAATCAGTTTTATAAAAACTTTTTTATTTATTCAAAATTCATGAAAACTTGAAAGCATTTCCATTATTTGTCTTTAATGTTTTGTTTGTTTGAGGATATGGTTAATGAAAAGACCAAATGGTGTATATTAGGGTTCTTTAACATTTAATCTATTATTCAAATTAAGTCAACCTCATTTGGTCTTTAACAGAATTGTTTTTATTAAGGGCTTCTTGGTTAGGTCAAAAGCTTTTCAGCACCCCCTTGTGTGTGTTTGTGTGTGATTAGACAACAAAAATTGATCCAAACAAGATTTATTGAATAACACCAAGGTCTGTCTAACTTTCTATATAGTTTTTACAACTTCAGCCTGAGGTGTTTTACATCAGGATTAAAAATTGACTAAGATTCTTATTCCCACAATCTAAAAACACTGGAATTTGTATAACTCATTTAGCTAAATATACTTATCACTCACAATTCTTGATAACAACTTTAGTGAAAGTGGAATTTATTCAAATGTCTAGAAATGAACTTTGGATGGTTTAGCATTTTTAATCTTGATGTAAAACACTTTGATCGGAAGTTAGAAAAACTACATAAAAAGTTAAATACAAACCTCATTGGTGTTCAATAAAACTTGTTTGGATATATATGAGAGGGAGACACTATGGACAAATGAATCAATACTTCATAGTAATAATTTTTATGTCTCAATGCAATCTTCAGACCAAATCTTGGTATATCTATAAACATCCTATCTGCAATATTTAGCACTCTTTCACTGTAAATATATTTTAAAACATACACACACACACATATATATATATATATATATATATATATATACATACACTTGTCCCTTCCATGTTTTAACTCGGTTTCATATAACATACAATCATCAATCATATACTGGGAATTGTTTATCAACCCCATGTGTATGAGAGAGCGAGATGAGAGCAAAATTTGAAATGCTTAATATGAAATATTTTGTGTCAATTTTGTTTCTATGAAATAATAGAAATGTCTTGTTTTTAGTTTCTCAAAAAGAAAAAGTAGTCGGCAAAAATGGGCAAAGTAATATTTTCTAGTTTTATTTTCTGTAGTTATTCTTACTTGGTTAAGTCCTTTTTTTTTTTTTTTTTAATTTCTACTGAGAAAATATTCACTTTATTTAATTCTCAGCTATCAGTCACATTTCAAACATTTTACAGAAATTAAAGAATAATGATTATTTATTGAGGAGGCCGAGGGAAAAATGAATTTTTTATTTTTATAAACATTTAAAACTAAAAATAGTTTGTTCATGAATGCTTTTTTTTTTCTTTTTTATAAACATTTCATATTTAAATTTCTAATATTTTTAAAAACATTATTCTTGTTGATTTAGCATTTCTTTACTTATTTAATTGGATTACATTTCTTGAGTCATAAGTTTTCATCAATGTTACTGAGTAGGAAGAAAATTGTTTGTTACGGGGGAAGAAAAACTGAACAAAACAAAGTGAAAGACTCAAGTGATGCATAAAATGACTGAAAGAAATCTGTGCTAATTAAAAAGGTTAAGTTTTCTTTTTAGATTAAAAAAAAATGAATGAAGAAATAAAAAAAACAAAAATAATAAAACCAAAGGTGTTTTTACATATTTTTTATTTTTATTTTCAATCTTCTTGATTGTCATTCATTCTGATTCATCCTCTACGCACACATGCACACACTTCTACTCATTTTGTCACTAATACTGACATCATTCTAAATTGTATGTACCAGTTTTAAATGATCTAATATATACAAAGTGCACACTGTGTGCTGGAGAGAAACAAAAGCTTGACACCTTCCACATGCACTGCCTCTGATACATCTTGAGCATTTGGCATGTGTGAATGGGTGACAGTCAAATATCCAGGGATCTCCTGTGCAGAGAACTGACTCAAGAAAAGTGCCTTGTATGCAAACACCAACTATGCTACAAAATTGTCTCTAAAAGAAACTCGTGGCATTAACCCAGATACATGTGATGCTGTAACCTTTGAATGATCTTCTTGGAGACGGTGCAGAAGTGCTTCTTCAATTTGGAGACACATTTGCCCAATAGTCAGATGAAAAGGTAAACCCAGAGTCGGACAAACAAATCAGCATCAAGCATTGTCTGCACAAAGCGTGGGAGGGACTGCACATTTATTAACCAGAAACTCCCAGAAATAGTAAAAATTAAAATTACAGAACATGAGAAAAGTTTACAATTGTTTTACACACACACACAATTAACTGACCTTCTCACTTTTCAAGGCAGGATGTGACACAAGATTGTTTTTTATGTGAGGTGCACATATACATGGATATATATCAACCAAGGAAAAAATTCCCCAGTCTCTGTGACCACTGTTAAGCTGGCCTTTGTATTACAATAACCTCACTTCTCTTAGTGCAATGAGGAAGGTGCTGCCACAGGATTGGGATCCCCAGGACTGGGCACCTTTTCCCACTTCAAATAAGGAGAAAAGAGATACTATGCTTTGATCCTAGCCAAAAGGCTGAGAACAAAAGGATCTGGAAACTGTGTTATTGTAACAAAGTTATAAAGGAAACATAAATGTGAAATGTATTCTCCATGTTCTAAAACGAGTTTTTGATGTTTTTCATCTGTTGATTTAGTGAACTGTTGTATTTCTACATATAAAATGGACTGAATAGTATCCAGAATAGCATTCCAAATTTCCTCTTTGCTAGTAAATTGATCTTCATCACTGTAAAGCTTCCTCTTCAGAATGTATCACAACTTTTCAAACAGGTTAAAGTCGAGCGAACAAGGACATTTCATCATACAAGTATTTTCGATAAACCATTTTATTCAAATATTCATTAGTTTTCATTGCTGAATGTAAGAGCATTGTCCTGCATAGAAATAATCTTTATGAAAGTGTTAAGCTTCTTCAACCATAGCTCTACATATAGCTTAAAAAAACTGTCATTTTAGCCCCACCTGAAACTTGTCATGGACCGATCACTTGATCCTTTCATATCCCACCCTAAAACATACTGCCTCAATTTTTTATAACTTCTCTTTTCATACAAGGCAAAGATCGATGATATAAAGTTCTCAATCAAATTTCTTCACTGCTGGGTGGTACTTGTTGAGAACTTTTGCAATTTCTTACCTTTTGCAATCATTGGAGATTTTAAATAGTTCTTCCTCTGTCAAATCAACCTTATGGTTCATTTTAAAGCTTTAAACTCAAAATTTGGGTATTAATTTGATATATTTTAAGACAGTTTGGTGCAGAAGACTGCTATTTGTTTACATCTGAACAAAGTGAACAGACTTTCGTCCTAAATTTGCAGATGTTGCCATCATTCATGAAATTAACCTTTTTAGATTCCAATAAACATTTTATTGATGCAGCATGACACACACACACACACACACTGTGTAAACATTAATAAAGGTTGTGTTTCACAAAAAACAAATCTAGTTAAACTGATTATTTCTAGAAGGTAATGTTTTTGAAGACAAGCAGTTCTTGTAATTATTGTGTTTGATATCAATATCATTAATAGCAATAAATAAAATTAAATGTTTACTTATTTTGTCTCTACTCTGAGTTTTGCAGAGATTACATCCACTCCTCCAGGAAGTTGATTGTAAAAGTGAATACAATTTCAGAAATAAGGTCACATGGAGATAAATTCAATTTCCAATCAAGCCTCATAGCAAGTTGATTTAATCTCCATTAAACCCACAGTAAATGCAAATGAACATTTATAATATATATATATTATATATATATATATATATATATATATATATATATTATTTGAGCAATATATCATGTAACTTTCAGCTTATATGTAAGTGTTACTTTTTATTATACAAAATGCAATAAAATTGTTTGAGTAAATCCAAAAGATATAGGTATTTACCAGTGCCCCTACATATAACCATATGTAACATAAGGTTGTGGGTTTATCAGCAATAAACTCAGCCCCCCCCCCCAAGGGAGAGGTAGGCCATAGAAACATTGATTAAAACAATATTACATAGACTATTATTTTACATGTTAATATGAGTTTATTGACTTGCCTGTTGTTTTTTTTTATCTATTGATTTTGTTAACTTTCCTTTTATTTCGACTGTATCATTACTTACAGCAATTTTTATTAATTCATATATGTCTATGCTTGAATATTGTTTTCCATTCTTGAATATATCTCTTTTAAAGATAGAACACAACTTTTCTATTGGATTGATATCCAAAGAGACTGATGGGACATTGTATTAACTTGATGTCCTTGAAACCATTTACCAAGGTAACAAACATCCATCATTGCAGAATATGAAGTAACATTGTTTCCAATGAATATAATCTTTAGCTTAAAGCTTTTTGGCTGTAAACTATAGTACTCAAGAAATGTCTTGGAACTTAACAGTAATACTCTGCATTTATCTTTAGACCATTATCAACTTTGAAGAGACCTGCAATTTCACTACATATAATACCAAGTCAAAAATCTTTCTAGCTTTCAAGTAATGGTAGATAAGTATTTTCATGAAGGATAAACCTCTCTAAACTGACTTCCAATTTCCTCCAAATAAGCTCTAAGTTTGTGTAAAAAAAAAAAATGCTGTTGAGAAATTTGTTTTCATGTACTGCTTCACCTATTTTTTTTTCTCTTTGCGATGTTTACTTAAAGTTGGTAGTTAGCAGAATTCGCTTAACCTAAACATTTTTATAATCCCATTTTCCTTTTGACAGAAAACGAAACCTCCGAAATATTCATACTTATTTTTCAGTTTTTAAAATACTTTTTTCTTTTCTTCCTAAGAATTTTTTTTACTTATTTTGTGCATCTCTTCACTAGATGTCTCTGCTTGTCATCATTGTATACAAAATGACTGTTCATTCTTTAAAGCTGCAACACCTTTCTCAAGTGTTCTCATCACTTTCAATACCATTCTCCATTTCTTATGTGCATTACTTTTATTTTGATGTTTTATAACTTTTGATGCTCCCAGGTGAGATCCCTATATTTATATCTCTACTAATTTTACTTCATCCTGTGGTCACCTAGGATGTTTACAGGAAGTTTTGGCAATTTAATTTTTTTTTATACTTTAATTCCTGGCTGATTTATTTTAATCTCAAAAGCAATACTACCTTTCTAAGTTTCAAAAAACAGATTCTGGTTTATGCTCGCATCATTTGTTTGCATGGTCAAACCAAAGTCGTTTGCACAATTCTCAGTTAATCATTGTTTCCTACTCAGTCAAGTATTCTTTTTAATTTTTATAATTTCTTCCTTGTAACAATAATTGCTGTTTTTTTTTATTAATTGTCATCTTGATTTAAGAAAACATTTTAAGGATCATCTCTTTGTTTATATATGTTTATTGTTGATATTTTTATTTCACTATTTCGTAATTTTATCATTTTCTTATCAATTTTTTTTTTTTAACTATTTACTGCGATTGCGTTTCTGTTATTTGACTCCACTCTTTCCTTTTAATCATTATTTTCACCATCTTTCTCCCCAACCCTGCTTCCTTTATATTTTTTTTAACGACCACTGCTTACCTAAAAGTTGCTCAGTTATGGCTGGATTGTTCGCTTCCACCCTTCTGCACTCCTTCATTTCTTTTTTTTTTTTTTTTTTTCTTAACAACTTTATTCAGTGTCAACATAATCCTTATTCTTTGTGCCCTATTGGTTTCTTCTAACTTCCCACCCTAACTAATTCAAGCTTCAATCCAAACCTCGCTAAGTAGGGGGTCTGCCTGTCCCTAGCAGCAGTAGGTAGAACAAGAACAAAAGGTAGTTATTTCACCTTCTTCAATCTGAAACTAAGCCTAAATAAGACAAAAGCGGCCTTGGGCTTCAGTTGAGATCCCTCCTTTTTTTTTTTCCTTTTTTAAATGTGGGGCAAAGGGAAGCAAAAATAAAAGGTACATGAAATAAGAATCTGTTTTGAGCCAACTTCCTGCTTGTCACCCACCTTCTTTTTATTTTAATTTAAAAGAAAAAAATATTTCCAATTATTTTTACACATTGACCTTCTTTCTACTTCCTTTTTTGTACTGCCTTTGTGATTTTTGAAGTTCTAGACACACTATATCAACCCTGAATCCATCATGGAACAGCTGTTACCAACCATATGTCAGCCTCCTTCTGCTACGAGGTGGTGTCCCTGGACTTTCACTCCCCACATCACTCAGTTCACCCTGATAAAGAAGTTCTTCTTCCTTGTGAAAAATAAGGAAGTACATTCATCCACTCATTCATTTGTCCATTTCTTGTATCCATCATTGTTACTGCTTATTAATTAGCTTATTACTGGAATTTAAAAACTTCAATGTTTTCTCATCTACTTACTAACAAATTGATCAACTTTTCATTTTCCTTCCTTCCCTCCCTCTCTTTCTTTCCTTCCTTCCCTCCTCTCTTTCTTTCCTCCTCTCCTTTCCTCCCTCTCTTTCTTTCCTCCCCCTCTTCCCTTTCCTCTCTCTTTCTTTCCTCCCTCTCTTTCTTTCCTCCCTCTCTTTCTTTCCTCCCTCTCTTTCTTTCCTCCCTCTCTTTCTTTCCTCCCTCTCTTTCTTTCCTCCCTCTCTTTCTTTCCTCCCCCTTTCCCTCCCTCTTTCTTTCCTCCCTTCTTCCCTCCCTCTCTTTCTTTCCTCCTTCCTCCCTCCTCCCTCTCTTTCTTTCCTCCCTCTCTTTCCTCCCTCCCTCCCTCTCTTTCTTTCCTCCCCTCCCCCTCTCTTTCTTTCCTCCCTTCCTCCCTCTCTTTCCTTTCCTCCCTCCCTCTCTTTCTTTTCCCTTCCCTCCCTCCTCCCTCCCTTCCCTCTTTCTTTCTTTCCTCCCTTCCCTCCCTCTTTCTTTCCTCCTTTCCTCCCTTTTCTTTCCTTTTCCTCCCTCTCTTTCTTGCATTTTCTCTTCATTTGGTCTCATTTCTTATCACCATGTCTCATTGTCTTCCTTCGCCTGATGTATTTCCTACCACCACTATTTCTTCTACATAAACATCTTTTTTCATTGTTCCCTTCCTTCTACTCATTTTTCTTTCCTTTCATCTTAATCCATTTTTCTTTTTCCTATGATTACTATACCTTTCTTTATCTCTTCATTCCTCCCTGCCTCTTTCTACTATTTAATAACTGTTCCACATCTCCCTTCACTTCCTCCTTGATTTTTAAGTAGCAAGGCCGTGACAGTTGTATAGATGAGGATGCTTCAGTTAACGGATTGGCAAAATCTTATGAAGGGATAAAAGTTGTATAGGCAAGCTAATTCACCTAGGGCTTGAAGAAGAAAATCACAGTAAGGGAGGCCCTTATGCCGTATGTATGCAGGTCATACATGTGGGTCACACAATGCAGGGGTTAGGTTGACAAAGAAATTATGTGCACTGATGATATCACTGGAATACTTTGAAGAAAATGATGAGTAAAAAAAAAAAAAAAGGAAAGGCACAAAACTAACAAATTTCCAATGTTGAAATTGTTTAATTTGGATACATTTTTTTTTCATTTTCTACATATTCCATTAGTAAGGAGAAAGTTCCACTCAGACAGCTTCATCCTTAGAACTACTCCTTTCTGGAATAAACTCTCAAAAAGATGATTTCCCAGTCACTACAATCTTAACAAATGACCCTAAATTTGTTATCTATCCTATATATATATATATATATATATATATATATATATATATATATATATATATATTCTTATAATCTACATGTACTTCCTCTTGAGTTTGAGTGGCTTTTTAGGTCTTGTATTAGTAGAATTTTTTTTTTTTTTTTTTTTTTTTTAAATTTAAAAATTATAAAACCAGAAGGGAAAAACATGTTTGTAGCTAATTAATATTTAGTTTAACAATTGTTAATCATATTTTGGAATTTGTGTGTTAGGTGTTAGCTAAAAATTTTGGATTTGAACTGATGGATCAATCTGTTCACATGTCAAGTTACTAAATGTTTCACTTATCTTTATAGATTTTTCACATATATCTCAAAATCACTCCACCATGAAATAGTTTTTTATTCATTCTTTGAAGAAGTTACTTGACACTTTCATTTCACCAAAGTTTTATGAAGCATATTGTGTCTGCTTCTTCTACATCTTCTTGATCTATAATATATTATTTTAGAAATGCTTTCACTAATAACTGGACAAAGACAATTTTTTTTTTTTTTTTTTTTTTTTTAATTGTAATCAGTTTTTAATCAATTTTCCTCTACCCTTCCAAAATAGTTTGTTAGTGACTAAACATAAGTGGGGAATTTCTTTAATGTCTGTTGTTTTTTTTTGGGGGGGTGTTTTTTTTTTTTTTTGTTTTTTTTTCTTAAAAAAAAAAAAAAACTAATTAGTAGTAAACAATACTGGTTGTGAGTGAATGGGAGTAATGGTAAAGACAATGGGCAGCAATAAAAACAAGCAAACTTCAAATGCAGCCATCATGAAAATAAAACCATAATTATTGATAGCACAACTGCCAGCATTTGCTTTCTCACTCTATATGAAATTCTAGTGATTTAAAATTTTTATGTATTTGCTTAATTTATACTATCATAAGATATATATATATATATGTGTGTGTGTGTGTGTGTATAATAAAAATATAGTTTTAAGGTACACTATATTTATGGGTTAAAGTGCTCAATATCAGAGCATATATAAATATAAAAGTGCTCACTGAGGTCAACAAAAAGATAAAAGAAAAACTTTTACCAATGTGTTTTGTCCTCTAATGGTCTTTATCAATGTAATTCATAGGATGAAATGTGTTGGTAAAGATAAATTTTCCTTTTGTCTTTTCATATTTTTGTTTTATAGATATGATGATTTACGAGGGTAATATATATTGTGACATCAATCAGCTTCGAATGTCCTCCATCAATCAGATCAAATGATCTGGATGGTTGAAGTGCCTTTTGTCTAGGAAGCAATCAGTTCAAGGATGCAAAATGAAAATCTCTAATAGTTACCATGGAAGACAATAGTTTGAATTACTTGAGCGGTAACTGCTGATTAACCATAGAAGGCAGATATGTAATTAAGTTGCCCAGGTGAGGTTGGTTTCCATGGCAATAGTATTAGGGTTATGAGGTTTAAATTAAGGAACTTAAACAATGATGGGGTTATGGCCATCATTATGATAATTCTTTTCATCACCTATCATTCTGTTTGTTTCTTCTTACTCCATTTTCTCTTTTCCATGCTCTTTTGTCTCCCACCTTCCCTAATCTCTTGCTCTTATCTCTCTCTCTCTTTCTTTCCTCTGTATCCCAGGCACTTTTCTTCATACACGTCTTTCCCCCTCTCTCTCTCTCTGTACACGTCTCTCTCTCTCTTTCTCTCTGTACACGTCTCTCTCTCTCTTTCTCTCTGTACACGTCTCTCTCTCTCTCTTTCTCTCTGTACACGTCTTTCCCTCTCTCTCTCTCTGTACACGTCTTTCCCTCTCTCTCTCTCTGTACACGTCTTTCCCTCTCTCTCTCTCTGTACGTCTTTCCCTCTCTCTCTCTGTACACGTCTTTCCCTCTCTCTCTCTGTACACGTCTTTCCCTCTCTCTCTCTGTACACGTCTTTCCCCTCTCTCTCTCTCTCTGTACGTCTTTCCTCTCTCTCTCTCTCTCTGTACACATCTTTCCCTCTCTCTCTCTCTCTCTCTCTGTACCGTCTTTCCCTCTCTCTCTCTGTACACGTCTTTTCCCTCTCTCTCTCTCTCTGTACACGTCTTTCCCCTCTCTCTCTCTGTACACATCTTCCCCTCTCTCTCTCTCTGTACGTCTTTCCCCCTCTCTCTCTCTCTGTACACGTCTTTCCCTCTCTCTCTCTGTACACGTCTTTCCCCTCTCTCTCTCTCTGTACACGTCTTTCCCTCTCTCTCTCTCTCTGTACACGTCTTTCCCTCTCTCTCTCTCTGTACACGTCTTTCCCCTCTCTCTCTCTCTGTCTCTTTCCCTCTCTCTCTCTGTACACGTCTTTCCCTCTCTCTTTCTCTCTCCGTACACGTCTTTCCCTCTCTCTTTCTCTCTCCGTACACGTCTTTCCCTCTCTCTTTCTCTCTCCGTACACGTCTTTCCCTCTCTCTTTCTCTCTACACATTTTTTCTTTCTTCTTTTTCTCTCACCTGCTTCTCTCTACATTTTTTTTCTCTCTTTTCTCTCCGTACACGTCTTTCCCTACACATTTTTCTTCTTCTTTTTTCTCTCTCTCTTTTCTCTCTACACATTTTTTTCTCTTTTTTTTTCTCTCTTTCTCTCTCCGTACACGTCTTTCCCTCTCTTTTCTCTACGTTTTTTCCCTTTTTCTTCTTTCCCTTTCTTTCTCTCACCTGCTTTCTCTACACATTTTTTTTCTTCTTTTTTTCTCTCACCTGCTTTCTCTACACATTTTTTTTCTTCTTTTTTTCTCTCACCTGCTTTCTCTACACATTTTTTTTCTTCTTTTTTTCTCTCACCTGCTTTCTCTACACATTTTTTTTCTTTTTTTCTCTCACCTGCTTTCTCTACACATTTTTTTTCTTCTTTTTTTCTCTCAAAAGAGAAATGTGAATAATGAAAAGCTTTTAATCATTTTTTTAAAGCTCCTGTTCGTGGTGGTAATTAGAAATATACTTATTTATTTTTTTTTTTTTTTGGTAGGGAAGGTTTTTGTTTTTATTCCTTTTGTGAAGGATTTTGTCTGCATAGTAAAATGAAACATTAGTGATTTTATTCATATCTATCTTTTCTTTTTTTTTTTTTTTTTAAATAAACCGTTTTGATTCTCTTTCAGAAAGTTTTGCAGTTGTGTTGTCAGAATCTTTTAGAGTTTAGTTATGACTGACTTCATTTCCAGTTTTAAGATAAAATTGTTTAATAAAAATCCAATAAATGAGTTAATTCTTTTTCTTGGCCCCAAGAAATTCTCAATGAATGTGTAAATTATAATTTGCTAACCCCAAAATGATAATGGCCGACCTAATGGATACAGTTGGAATAAGGACATCAGGGAACTTCAGACAACAACATGTGTATGACAATAAGAATGTTCTTAGAAATTATCCTAGAAAAGTACACAATTAAACTCCATGAAATGCTGACCGATTCTAACCATTAAAAGTCCAGATGTTAACAATTAAGATTATGATTTCTCATACTTCTACTCTTCTTTCACCTTTTTGCTTATATCTTCTCATTTTTTCCTTTTGATTTTCATTACCCCTCTATGTCCTTATCTAAATATTATACAAACATAGATTAGGTTCAGATGTGGAAATAAAATAAGGAATACAGAAATATCTCTAATGCATCCATACATCTTTTTTTTTTTGCTCTGTCTACAAAATTTTCCTTCGTTTTCCACTCTTTTGTCCATTTCCATTATATCCAGCCAGCAAGCTTGCATAACTTTTGTCTCCATCCTTTCCTCTCTTTTTATATATATATATATATATATATATACGCACACACATTCTATATATGTGCACATACATACATGTACAGGTGTACACAAAGAAAAAAATGATCAACCTAACACTAATAAAAGTGCTTAAATTATTTTTTAACTTAATATAAAAATAAGGAAAATGAGAATCTCCACACAATTGCTGATACCTCCTCACTAATGGGCTGAATGATTAAAAAAGGTTGATCTACGAAACTCTGATCTACAACAATCAGCGAAGTGAGAATTTTTATATTAATTATGTATGTGATATATATATATATACTAGCCGCGGTACCCGGCTGCAATTATATAACCGCACCCGTCTAGAAATGTTTGCCTACGTCCCCGCTTGCATGCATCATCCGTTGGTATACTAAACTACTCCCACCTCATCTTTTTTACAGTATGTCCTTCGCAAGTGTTTGATTGTTGTTAATAAAGGAATTCCATCGATAAACCTTGTTTCCTACGGCCGTAATAACTTTCGAATAGTATGGTATTGTTCACAGATCTAATAATCAAATAAAAACAAGAATGAAGCGTCAGAGCTTGAATCAAGTGCAAACACATGAACTCCTCTTCCTTCTTAGCACGTTTACTGTAAAGCTGGGGTTAAAAAGAGTTTCTTCAGAAATTTTCCTCTTTTAACGCTTCAATAATCCTTCACAAACACCTTTTGCATCAAAAGTTGTTCGAATGCCAGTTTAGGATGGAATCATATGAAGAAACTCTTGGCTAAATGGCAAAAGCCGATTTCGGACCTAATTTGTTGCAGATTTCGTCCACTTAACTGAAATGATATAAACCAAACATTCACGCAAGACAATTTGTGTGTCATATGTAATTTACATGGTAGATTTGGAAAGCATCGGATGAAAAACCAGTTGAGTTATGGCCAAAAACGGGCTTTTGAACAGTTTTTCGTTGTTTTTCGTTATACGTGGGGAAGCAATGACTAAAACCACACTTATTTCTTACATGATGGCAATTTTTTTGCAACATGCTTGAAGAAAATCGTATTAAAAAAAACGAGGAAGTTTTTATTTTAAGTAGTACGAAAAACCCGATTTTTTTCCAGTTTTTTTTTCTTTTGCAATTTTTTTGTGCAAATCCAATGTCACAAGAATACTATCAAGCCCTTTACATAAACATGAGCTATGTTTTGCAATAAGTGCAAAACATCAGCTCATCTAGTAAAAATTTTGTTCGCGTATAACTTTGCCAAGATTTTTGCAAAAAGTCGTACCCACCTTCAGTTTTATCAATTTTTTTGCCAAAACCCAGTGGGGCTGGAGATTGAAAAGTTGATCTTGATCTATCTTTATAAATTTGTAATATGTGTGTATAACTTCATTGAAATCTATCGAGAAATGTAGACGTGCATAAATAGCATACTCACACACAGACATCTTCTGTTTTATTTTTACACACACACACACGTGAACCTGACTATGGTTGATTTGTCAGGAAGATGACCTTAATGTTATCGACCTGGGCAGGCAATCCTAGAATGTGACGCCGTTGGGAAGTGCCTGAAAACCATATCACAGGTTGACCCAAGCTTTGAGTGAAATTCATTAGACTAAACTGTTCAGAAACCGTCGATGGTTGGAAATAACAAATCATTGTGACTGATGGTTTTAGTGCACTGGCCTTGTTCAAACTGTACATCACGCCAGAGTATGTGCTCTCTCCCAGAACTGTAACTAAGGTCCGATCAGAATAGTTGCAGTCTACACTACAGGTGGGCTCTCTGGGTGTTGAACAAACACGTGTGCTTCAGCGGAAGTCCGCAGAACGGTTTGGCTAGCCGGTCATTATATATTCGTTTCAAATGGTTTTATTTGCACTGTTTTACTCCTTTCTTTCTCTCACCTTCTCTTGCTATTTCTCATCGCTTAATATTTTATAAGTTTCTCGGTCAGAAATCATAACTAATTCCATCTCAAAAGTACCGGGGATCCGGCAAATATTACTCTGCTTCGATGTAAAAGAACGTAACAGTTTTTTTCATACAAATGAGCAGAATATAACAAGCTTAATACGGTATAATAGGAAATGACAGTCGAAAGATTATTTTCTGTCCTATGTCTAGGCTCGAATAGCGACTACTGGGAAGTACGCAATGATTTAACACATCAGTTAAGCCAAGTTTTTTCTTTTTTTTTCTTATAGCAAACATAAACTTTCAACTTAATCCATCCAGCACTTATATATATTAAATATAGATAAGACAATTTGACAAAAATTCTACTTGTCTTAAAATACATTAAATTGAATTTAATGTATTTCGATAGATGCTGTTAGTATTAATTACAGTGTAACCCGGATATAAGAGAGTTGTCGGGACCGGAGAAGAAGTCTCTTATATCCGGGTTTGGTCTATTTTATATACATTAACACAGGCTCTAATTTGGGACCAGAGAAAATCTCGCTTATATCCGGGTTACACTGTATTATATATAATTTAAGCGTACATTTTGCTTTGCTTTGAATCCCCCCCTTTTTCAAAGAAAATCATTTGTTCATTGTATTACGGTAATTAAATGTTTTCAACAGTTAAATAAGACTGATCCTCGTTCCTTTTAGGATCTGAGTGGATAATTAACTTTTCAAATAATCTGTAAGCTTAATATTACCTTATTACTCAAACCCTCTCTTTAACCATGAGGAATAGTTCACTGGCAAATGATTATCGACTGTTTTATTTCATTTGCCAAGTGCATAAATAATCCACAACAATGTTACTTTTTCTTTGGCTTTCAACAAAAAAATTACAAGAGACTTCCTAAGCTGTGTGCGTCTTGCACAAATCATTAACTCCTTATGAAGATTCGTTGATAAATCTTGAATTATTGTCAAGTATAATGATAAAGAAATGGAATTTCTCTTTGTCTCTATTTTAATCAAACGAAGAAGAAAAAAAGTCACTAAAATAAAATGTTGGCAATAATTGATGTAGGATGTTAGGTGGATGTATAGACAGGAAGAAAGCAATTTTATCTCGGCTTATTTTTATTTGTTCTGTAAATAAAATGGAGGTTGTTGATAAAAAATTTTGAATGAATGTATTATGAATTACAGTGTAACCCGGATATAAGAGAGTTGTCGGGACCGGAGAAGAAGTCTCTTATATCCGGGTTTGGTCTATTTTATATACATTAACACAGGCTCTAATTTGGGACCAGAGAAAATCTCTTAGATCCGGGTTTCTCTTATATCCGGGTTTGGTCTATTTTATATACATTAACACAGGCTCTAATTTGGGACCAGAGAAAATCTCTCTTAGATCCGGGTTTCTCTTATATCCGGGTTTGGTCTATTTTATATACATTAACACAGGCTCTAATTTGGGACCAGAGAAAATCTCTCTTATATCCGGGTTTCTCTTATATCCGGGTTACACTGTACCTGATCCGCTGTTCATATTTTTTTTCGTTTCTTTGACATTTGGTTTCATTTATTTTGAAAAATCAGAATTATATTTACCTGCCTATATACAAACATTAGAATATCATAAGTATCTATTTTTCGTGAATCTAACTTGTTGCATCCGTAAATATAAATTATCGTAAAAATCAAATAAATAAAAAATTTTAAAAAATAATGTATACATACCTACCCACACGTCAAGTGTATTTGTAAAAAAAAAGTGTTTGTCTGTAATGTGTATTTTGCGCTACTTCTTGCACATCAATTGACGGCGTCGGGCTGTACGAAGATAACTTAATAATCAGAGGGAGGAAAGACCAGTTGCGTTCAAAAGCAAGACACCACCACCACCATCATCATATGTCTGTATGTCTGTATGTCTGTATGTCTGTATGTATGTATGTCTGTATGTCTGTATGTATGTATGTCTGTATGTATGTATGTATGTACATTTTCTCTAATAAGATATCTGTAATATTCAGGCCGATAGACGAAAATAAATAAATTATACTTTTTAATAAATAAACGGAGCATCTACTCAATTACGAGTGTCCATTAAAAATAACGTTTAATAAAAAATCTCTCAGATTAACAGATAAAAAAAAAAAAACATCCCTTTCTTTAGAAATTGCTTTGTTTGCGTTAGGATGCGAAACTGGGCAGATATGTCTATTTCGAGAGTCAAAGGGAAATCTGTGTTTAAAGGCACTATTCAACTTTGCTTGGCCACCGATGCACTCCGTAGCTGAGAGGTCCAAAGCACGTCAGATACATATAATGATGACTGCCCTACCGACGTTGTTGAGTATGATCATCACAAAATATTCAGTTGTGACTTACGATATCAAGAGATGTCGATGCATGATATTTCTCACCTGGAGGACGGTGTTGCATTGCGGTAATCTTACACTCTTAGCAAAAACAGCATGTACCCAAAAATAACTAGTCACCATTATTGGATAATGTGAAGCCGCTGGTATTACATCAGAATTTTTCTTTTTCTAATTGGATACCTTAACGAAGGCTAAGAATAAACTTATAGCACGTTTGTACTCCAACCTATATAATTCTATATACCCTACATGTGGTAGATGGCTGTTGATCCCATAAAAGGATTCATCGACCCTTTGACAAATCTTGTTTTTAATCTACCCTCATCACCAGAAAGCTCTGAAGAATCGGTTTAGTCGTCGATAACCGGACTATGCGGCGTGTAATACTGGTTTACATAGTATCAGAAGCAATCATAGGTATTGGTCCAAAAGCTCAGGATTCGTAGCAAATTTCAGTTCGAGAAGATTTCAAATAATTTAAGAGCAATTAACAAGGAGGAAATTCAATGAAGGATAAAAGATCTGGTTGCGCCGACTTTTGCATCAATCATGTTCTTTGTATCATTTGCCACACAAAAGAGATTTCTTAAAATCAGAAGAACCTACATAAATAGCTATACGTGGTGAGGAAAAACTGAAACGTCAACCAATTCTGTGCTATCATATGGTTTTGATTACGTATCACAACTTCCTTCTAAGTGGCTAAATGATTAATGCACATAGATATGGCGACCATTCAAAACTCAAAACAAACGGCGCCTAGTTTGATGATTAGAAAGTGTCATTTTTTTTCCGCATGATAATGTCCGCCCTCGTGTTGCAAATACGCAATTAGTTGAATTTTAATGATAAACTTTATTTCACTCTGCCAATTCATCCAACCCTGTGCCAAGAGAATTCTATTTTTTAAGTGTCAAAACGACCTATTTCCAAGAAAAATGTTTTTAATCAGACTGAAGAAGCCCTCTGTAGATTTATCGATTCTTACCTTCTTCCAAAATTAACAGGTGGGGGTGGGGGTCCAAAATTAACAGGCGGGGAAACGAGTAGACTATTTTTGGCAGATTGTTTCTAAGTAGGATTTGGTATTTTTTCTACTCGATATTAGTATTATTACTAACATTATTATTTAGTTATTTATAACTAAGGTAATTTTGTGTAACGTCATATACCGGAGAAAGCCAAAATAAGGCACAGAGCAAAAGGAACTTCTCACGAGATATCTCGTCTCCCACAGCCAAGAGGCTAATATATTTTAGAGTACGCGGAGAATATCTGCCTTTCACTAGCCCTGGTTATCTTCTTTATATTGCTTCTTGGTCTGTAACTTCTCGACAAAGTTGATATATTCGTCACTATAAAAGTAGATATTTGTCGGTGTTACATAGAAACGGCGCTGTAACAAATCCTTTATATTCGTCTTTGTATCGTTTCTCTCGGAGATATTTTTAAAGGTGCGATTCGACAGTAATCATTAACTATTTCACACTCACATACGGACACACCTTAGATTTTTAAAGCTAGGCACCTGTGCCTTAAAAATCAGCAATTTATTCTTTTGATGCACTGAGCCTTCTACCGAACCTCCCACCTCTGCAGGCGCACGTAAATGGAGTCAGGGTTCTATGCCCAATTCAAATTACATGTCACTTTAACTGGAATTTTTTTTCTTTCTTACGTGTTTGTTCAAACCTTGTCGCTGGACCCTTAAGTGGTCATGTCAAAGCACTTTTTTTTTTTTTTGGTCAAAAAAGGATTAGTGTCTGTCACCGGAATGAAAGTAGTGCGAGTCATGGTTATTTATGGGGAGCAGGTGACACGGGGTCGCCCCCCCCCACACACACTTAAAAAAAAAAACAAAAAAAAAAAAACAAACATTTTCTTATTCAGAAAAGTAATTTCTTTAAGAATCTGCCGAAAACTTCCTTGAATAAGTATGCGTATGTAATATATAACACGCGAGTTATGCGGTTGGGATGCACTTAAATGACTCTAAAAGTGTTTCCTTTTACACACACTAACTATTTATGTAACCCATGATCCTACGCGCAGGATATATTAAATGAATACGCAAAACCTTTCATATTCTCTATAAATAAAACAAAAAATACTGTTATATTTGGACACTTTATACGTAGATGAAGTTAGGACTTTTAAGTCCTAATTTTAAAGTGTTCAAATATCAAACTATAGCCGTTATTAATCACTGACTTTACAGATAGTTTTGCATTAGTCATTTTCTAAATAAACTGAAAATTTTTGACGGTAAATAAAAAAAAAAAAAATTACTGAATTTTGTAATTTTTGACTGAAAATCCGTTCGATCTTTTGCTTTCAATCTACATTGTGACATTACTTGGAATAAATGTACTGTCAAGTTTGGAAGTAAAAAAAAAAAAAAAATAATAATGCAATTGTTAATGAAAGAATATCCTGGAAATGAGCTTGTGGTCTTAACCGGGGAAGAGGCATTACTTCTGACCTTAGCCAGGAAAGAATCAGACCATAAGCTTACTGCTTGAAATATCAAACATAGACATAGTCAATGGTCAGAAATTAATGCACGCTCTATTGAAATTATAGCTATATATGCTGGCGGGATAAGTTCCAGATTAGATTAAGCAAGTTAACATTTTACTTTAAAATCTCACAAAATGAATTGAGAGAAGGAAATGAAATAATAAGAGAACTGAACACTGGTTATCAGAAAGTTGTGAGAAATAGTTTTACTTGCTCTTCAAAATCGTGCCTTAATTTATAACATTCATTTCTTCCAAACCTCGTCATAAAACATCAATGAAGCCTCCTCTGCCTATCAGTTTGTATGGACTGCTTTCTTCAACGTTATATTTTAGACGTTTCCCTTAATTACGTTTTAAGTATAACAAGTAACTATTCTTGATGTGTATTAAGCTTTGCTTAACATACACCAAGAGATTAGGGATGAAATATTCAGGGCCTGTCTATCTACCTTGAAAGTCAGCAATTTTTAAATTGTCGTCCAACTGTCTCGGCTACTAGGCGGAGGCTTGTCTGTATTTTTTGTGTGTAATTGGATGCAACAGTTGACTACATTTAAACTTAAGGCAGTAAAGGTTTATAATCTAATGCTCAGATATTTAATAAATGCACATACGTATTTAAGTAGATATTTACTTGAACCACTGAGTCATGTTGTGACACAAGGTCGGTTTTTAACGTGGGGACCCGAGTGTTTTCACTCGGGCCGCTGGTCTAAGCTAGTCATAGCTGGTCTTGGCTTGTCATAGTTGGTCCAGGTCAGAGCCGGTCCAAACTAGTCGTAGCCGTGATACTACCCGCGCAGGGACGGATCCCTACACCAGGTAAGTATCCACCTACGTATTTTAGTATCACAAACCGTTGGGCCATTGTTTGGATGTAGACAGTATCATTTTAATTATTTTTTTCTTTGATAGGATAATATACAGAAGATATTTATCATACACTTTCTTTTAACCTGACGGCGTAGTATTTACGTGGCATTATAAACTAAAATATAAGAAATCGAGTTGGAATTGTCTGAGCCATTTAAGAAAAAATAATTTCATGTAAGTGTAGAGAAAAGAAACCAGAGGTGGAAATGGTGGCTAAAATAGCTCAAGAAAAAAATCAGTTTGATAGAGGATATGTTAAATCTATTTGAACAATCTTACAAAACTTGGAAGAAATCTCTTTCTGATGTTTTTTTTTGTCTCTTCGGGAATTGTCTGAAAGCTATTACTGTCTTTCCTGCCTTTCACTAGCCCTGGTTATTTTTTTCTTTTCTTTCGATTATTCTCAAAGGAGAAAAACGGAAACAACAAAGGGAGATAAATATGTCTGTGCCTTTCGAAATAGCAGTTCAGTTGGAGCGGTTTTAACGGTTAAGAACTTAAGACATTAGGGAAATTGTGTAAATAAAGAGATGAGGAGAAAATGGCTATCAGAATATTTAATTTGTTCAGGTTGTGAATGAGAAGAAGAAAAGATAATGAAGAAGTTTCAGGGGGAATTTGGAAATGGAAAGAATGAGAAGTATTGCCCCGATGGACAATCCTTCGAAAGTGAAGACGTCTCTTGGCTTAACTCGAGAAGAAAGCATGACAGTCATTCATTCTAAAGTAAACGTGATATATGCAATTAGGGTTGTTTTTTTATTGTGTGTTTTCTTTTATTAATGCGTCATAATTTATATGGGCGTATACTTCGTATTCGCATATATAATCACACACACACGATAATACAAAAAGTTCAGTGAATCAACAATTACGTATCTTAACCTTTAGTTTCTACTGCCTTCTTCGAAATGGTTTTGCTTGGATCCAAGGACAAAGAATTGTACTTAAGGCCATTGAAATTTTCTCCATTTTGGCTAACACTACGTGTGTTTGTACCTATCACACACACACACACACACACACACACACACACACACACACACATGGAGGGGGTATGATAAAATGGGAAAGTTTTCTAACGCGAGTCCGATGAAGTCCCAAAGGAGCAATAGCATACAAGAAAACGTTTTCCACTTAGTCATACATTTTTCCCATTATTGTTTTTGATATATGAAAATATATATCGTTATCTATCTGTCTCTCATAAACTATATATATATATATATATATATATATATATATATATATAATACTGGTACCTGATGCGCTTATAGAAATACAGTCAATCAATAAAGATTTAAACGGTACGGAAATCGAAATGAGCTGATATATTACGTAATCTCCATGACCACCAAGTGCTCTTGCAAAATGTTTTACAAACAGATAATATAAAACACACTATGATTTATTATATTTATCGCTTCTTTATATCCTCAATTTAAGAGGAGATATTCTGTTATAGCAACGGGATACATTAAGCTACACCAGTAAGTGAACATGCCTCGTATTAGAAACATAATGGAATATCTCATTAGTAAATAGGGGTGATTTATTTTATTTTTGTTTTGGTGAAATAGAATCTTTAGGCTATTTCCTACATTTTTCGAATTTAAGCTGTGAAGAAATGAAGACGCTAAATTTCGACCATATCCGTGTATTTATCGTGTTTAGGATGTTAATCTGCTTGAAGACCTTTGTCAGCATTTGTGTGTGGATGTAAGCTTTAATTTACACTTCTTGCTTCTTCCTAACTTTGGCAGGAGGCTAATAAAATTGACTTCTACATATTAATACAAATTCACAATCGCTGGATGCATATGTGGGTAATATCTGTTTACTTGTTTTCGTACTTTTTTGAAATAAGATGGAATCCAACGAAGAAAAACATCTTGCTAATCCCATTTCTAAAAAAACCTAGCCAGTCTTGCTCTCCAATGTCCCTGTGACAGAAACCCTTTTTTTTTTTTTTTTGCCTCATTTATTTTGTCGAAGGATGTTGCAAATTGAATCCCTACTGAATCATTTATTCTTAAAAAGAAGTTTTTCCCCAAATTAGAAATGACTGCATGCCCCAAACAAACTCTCTTATTCTCGAGGGATTACATTGTGAAAGAAACGAAATTCTGAAGTCTTTTCAAGATGCCTTTTCTTGCATCTTTAGTACGTACGCACTAATAATCTCTCTCTCTATATATATATATATATATATATATATATATATATATATATATATATATATATATATATATATATATACACTAAGCGTAGTTTATTATAGAGCACCCAGTGACAAATGACCTCACTTCTCAGTCGTAATTGTTCTAGCGAGACGAACTTGCTAATCATTACACAAAGTCAAAGTATACTTCGATGTAGTGTAATTGTTAGTAAGCTTGTCTCGCTATATCAATTTTGAATGAGTAGTGAGTTCGATCCCCACTGGATGTTCCTTAATCTCGGCCTTGTACAACACCTAAGCTATGCCTAGTAAATCATATATATATATATGTGTGTGTGTGTGTGTGTGTGAAAATATATAGAAAATAGGAAAGAACTCGTTAGGTAAATAATCCAAAGTTCTTTAGTATTTTTGTTATTTTTAAAAAATAGTGCTCGATGCAAAAGTAGAGCATAAATATAATTATTTATGTTTTGAAACATGAAACCTCTTATGTAGCGTGTTGGAATCATATTTTTAAATAAATAATTATATATTATATATATATACACACACACATACTCGCGTATCATGCTACTTTTGAAGTTAATTTTAAGAGGGTCGCATCATACACGAATATAAATTAGCGAATTTACTGATGACGCTGGCTGCGCCGTTGACCAAACTATACATCTATTTACTCTAGTAAAAAGTACAGCTGTATTTAAAATAAACATCGCACGTTACACGAGTGTATATATATATATATATATATATATATATATATATATATATATAGTGTGTGTGTGGTATTAAAGGATCTCTCTTTAACTGCGATTGGCTCTGTAAACTTTTAAAGTTATGGTTGTATGCGGGTAGTATAACGGTCAATAGCACTGAATGTGGCATCGGCGTGCCGAGTTCAAATTCCGGCCTCCACTGCTAAGTTCGGTTTTGCACTCATGTCCATAGGAAAGGCGCGAACAATCCCCTTGTCTATTTAACTCATAGCTAGTTAGACCTGACTCTCTCTAGTCTTCAGTGGCAGCTGAGAAGGAATATTCTGAATTCCAAACCGTGGAAAATGCAACGAGAAACCATGCCATTGTCTTTCTCAAGAAACCCTGGTAATGTATCGATAATGAAGAAAAGTAATCCTTAGATGGCCATGATCACCAATGTCCTAAAGAGACACGGTGGTGAATTAGTAAAAAAAAAAAAAAAAAAATGGTTTCGTTTAGAGCATGGTGACAAGATAGATTGCTATCTTTACTTAATTTTACTTTTTGTTTATTTTAATAGTCAAGAAAATGCAGAGTAACCTAACATTTGATAGTCTCTACATGTGCAATGCAATTGCAAAATTCTCTTGGAGACACGAGTTGCATTCTTAATAATATAGAAGGAATTCATTATGGATGAATTATTATTATTGATTTGAAAATTGACCGTAATGATGGAAAACACCGTTATTGTTGTCAAAAAAATATATATAAATATATAAATATACTTTTCGAAAAACCGTCTTCTACTTTGTTGATCTTTCCTCACCCCCTGTTAACTTTTACATTTTGGAATATTCTGATCAAAGATCAATCAACACGAAGCTGTCTTTGTTGAAAATTTCGCTCTAAGCTTATAAACTGTTTTTTTTTTTTTTTTTTTTTTTTTCGAAGAAAATCGTAAATCTTTGGGAATAGAATAATTTGAAAGATTAGTGTCAGTGTATCTGTCGACATATAAGGATATCCTTAAGTTTGCTGTAAATACGTTACGTACTATCTCGTTAAATGTGTTCTGATAGGGAAGGAATTGTTGAACCGCATTCCTCCGTTTGAACCACTGAGCTATCACGTAACATTATATATATATATATATATATATATATATATATATATATATATGCGTGTTTCTTCTTTCAATCTAGAGTAGTGAATGTGAACAAAGTCCTTTTTGTCATTTTATTCACACCCACAGATGAAATTACGTCAGCGTGTTTCATTTTTCACATTGTCGATTGTAATCACTTAAGCGGCCAGAGACGTTGAACTTTTTATTTTCCTGTTTTTAATGGTCGATCTTGAGTGTTAGTTTTTAAAAAATGGCTTTTTGAACTTGGCTTCTAAAGCGTCTTGATTTAAAAAGCTAATAACTATGGTAATCTCTGTCAAAGAGATCGAAAGAAAATAACACTGGATATCAATGGTTCCCAACCGACGTTTCACTGGAGTCTTAGGATCTTGCTAACATTGCATCACATCCAAAGTTGCTGACGTTAGAAAAAGATTAAATTTATCTTTTTTTTTTTCTTTTTTTTTTTTTTTTAACTTAGATTAAAAAAAAAACAACAACAAAAACTTATACTTATCCAAAATAAAAAGCAGAAAATTGTGTACTATCCAAGTAGCGTGCGACAAAATAAAGTGTGTGTAGTGATAAAAATTTAAAGATTTTTCGTTCTATGATTTTTTTATCTGACCCTCTCATAGAATTAACATTCTTTTTCTCTATTATTCAATTGTAAATATTTTTGCTTTGATTTTAAATATACATTTCTTTTTTTTGTTTTCACGTATTTTCTGGCATGAAGCCTATATAGACTCTTCTATATATCAGACTTAAGTTTTAGAAGCTAAGGTTTCGAAAAAAAAACACTGAAAATGATTTTTTTTTTTTTTTAAAGTACTAGCAGTAATAATTTTAGAAAAAATACAATGTAGCTCAATAGCAATGTCATAAATTAAGGACAATAAGGCACATTTAGTCTACTGTCTAGTTCTCAATTTCAGCAGTTTAACGCCTTAGGTGCTATGAGATGTGCAAAAGTTTCAACACGATAAATTATATATATATCGCTACAAACCGGTTTTTATTTGGAAACTTTTGTAACGACCTAATAACTTAACAACTGGCCCACCTCTACTACTAGCACTACAAAAATAGTTATACAAAGAGGAAAAAAATCAAATGTCACACTAATAAAAAAAAAATATGCATAGTGGCTTTCATTCAGACTACACACCACTATTTTGATTGGGAAATAAATTTTATTTGGCTTTAATTTACAGTTATTAAAATTTTTAAAAACTCTTTCAAATTGTAGCTAGTTCTCAGTAGGAAAAAGGACGGGAATTTTCCGTATAGGAGTTGAAAGTTTACTTTTTTTTCTGTAAATTTGTAATTCGAAAACGGTCAACAATTACACACAGATTATTTTACATTGTTTTATATTGCATCCATAAGCCACAACCCTAGTAATATAAATAAATGCTTATGATTTCTATGTGTGTAAATATTTATAAGTGGGTATAAATGAGTGATAACTATAGTAAAGAATCTTTTGCCTGCCAAATAAATTATTCAGATTCCTTCGTCGATTCATCCTTGTCTACGGTCGCATGTAATAATTTAATCGTGTTTTTTACCACCTACTATGCATATACGTTGCTCATCTAAAACGCCTATTTTTATTCACCTCCGAGACTATCGCATTTAAATGAACTGTATAATATTTATAAAACAATCTCTTCTTAAGTAACCATATTTAGATAAACAAGGGGAAATATGATTATTAATTGCACACTTTTGAATATCCGAATAAGAGGGGGAAATTGACTTATCAAAGATTGCAGTAACCCTTGTGCCGAATTTATGTGTACTTTATCATGTTTACTATTATTCGCACAGTGATCATTGAACCTGTTTGGTAGCTGAGGCAGTTGCGTTTCTTTTTTCTTTTCTTTTTTTTTTTTTATCGAATTTTGAACGCTGCTTTTCAGACAACTATCAGCCCACCGTTTTAGGAAACAAACCCGGCACAAACTTCGCTAGTCTAACTAAATATCAAAAAAAAAAAAAAAAGCTTAGGAAATAGTTAAAACTCTACGGAGTATTCACTGATTCAGTAAGCTTATCTTACAAGCTATTAATAGGGAATCCATTCCTTCGTAATTAACCGCCCCTCTCCAAATAAATATGTGCAAAAGTTCAATAACTATGGAATTCTTTAAATTGATGTAGGATATATTTTTTCATTCTTGTAATAATTATGTGATTATGTGTGGACAGTGTAACGGTTATTAATATGGCAAGCGAATTCGGCGAGCTGAGTTCAAATTCAAGCCGAATCTTTTTGGAAAGGCATGAATACATCTCTTCTCCTTCCAGCTATGGGTTAACACTAGGATAGTGCTATGGGTTAACACTAGGCCTCTTTCGCCTTGGGTAGAAATCAACCTAGGAAAAAGACTGCTTTTAATTCAAAATCCTGGAAAGTCCCATAGGTAATAAAGAAAAGGAACTTATGAAGAGTCATAATCGCCTACGTCTTTAAAGAACGTGACATTGAACAAAATAATTCGAAGAGCTTCTTCTGTGTGCCGGGTCCCTTGAGAGCGTGGGCGATCATGGCTCTCCACAAACTTTCTAAACGTTGTATCTCTTCTTAACAATGTTTGTCTTTACTATCAACCCCATTCTCTGTTATACAATTTATTCACACATTAGGTAGGGCACACACTGCTTCTCCATCCCCCCGGCCTCAATATGACCTGTCGGTGAGCACCAGATTTTTAAAAAATCTATTTAAATTATAGTACAGTATCGAACTTTAGCAAGACAGACTTTTCCTCTATGGTAGGCATCTAATGCAAAATAAAGAAAAATGTAGCTGAACGAGATTCAATTTTTTTTCTTTTTTCGGAATATTAGCTGCATTTCTTTAATTTTTCTATTACATATTTTTAAACGAGTAGCGTTTGTTAGTGATTACGGCTATGTTACACTTACGAAAGGTCATTTGTTTTTCTATTTCATACATAATAAGTCTTTGTTAGTTAATCACGTGTCTGCCGGTGCTAAAAAAAAAAGACTGAAAACATCGGCTTCGCCTTACTCATAATGCATCCATTTATTTCTGTTGAGATTGTTTTCTTTGAAATTTCAGTGGGAAAATAAACCATAATACTGAGCCACATTCACACATATTAGCATCTAATTAATAAACTGACAACGTTTTTAATGTTTAGAACTTAAAAAGCATTGTTAGTCATTTGACTACTCGCTTGCTTACTCTATAGTGATTCCTTAGAAGTAACTAAAAGTAGCGAACTTAGGTTTCGTTTATTTAAAGGATCAGAATTATCAACTGAAATTTTTTTCGGTTTAGTAAACCGCTCTTTTAGTTACTAATCGGTTTTGAAAAAATTCTAATATCAGATCTTTGGTTCGTGTCGTGTAAATATACCATTTAACAAAGGGGTGAAAATATTAAAATAGGGTTCATTTTTTTATTGAAATGGTAATCAATGAGAAAATTGTTTTTTGTGGGTGGTGGGAGAGAATATCTAGAATTTCTATATCTGTTATTTTCCATTGTGCAGTGTAGAATTTGGCGAAACCAGGATGAAAGAAATTATATATGTTGCACATTTCATTGAATACGACAGACAAGGTGCTTTGATTTAGTTTTTATGGAAACCTTATTAATAAAAAAAAACAATACTCAATATCAACTATGAATATGGACACAATATATTGATCGTGTTTTGAAAATGAAAACATAAAAACATACAACAAACTATTTCTTGTTAACACAACCTTGAAAATGGCTAAATGTATAGCCGAAAGCGCTCGGATAAAAAGAATAATTGGAAAGTTTTTATAAAATTTATCATCCGAAATGATATGAGAAATTGTATAAAAAAAACTAAATCAAAGTACTTTGTCTGTTGTATTCAGTGAAATGTGCATGAAAGGATTGCTGCCTAAATACACACACACTATATATATATATATATATATATATATATAATCTTAGAAATAGACTGGCAATACTCGGAATACATTTATAATCGTAGAGCAGTGAAAACTGATTGGTTTAAAATAGTCTTGAGCAATGATCTGATTAGCCAAAATGACGATGCGCTGAGAGGATCCAATTTAAGTTATAAATTTCCTTTTAAGAGTCAATACTTAAGTCTCGACTGTTTCATTATGAATACAGCTAGACATAGATGACTAAGAATGATTTATTATCTGAAAATGTTCTTTTCATTGGAACCAGAAATTAATTTGGAAATCATACTAGTTTAGTTTTTTGCAGAAGTTCAACTCACTGCGTAGACAGTGAATGCAATGAGCTTGTGACAAATTGTTCATTCTGTGGATATCATATAATACTGCTGGTTACTCCCTTAGGGCGTAATACACATAGTAACTTGCTATCTTTACCTCAGATAAATAACGGACAATTCTGTTTTGATTGCAAGGGAAGACGAAAGGAAAATAAAGCATACATAATAAGAAATAAAAAAAGACAGGGGGCGAAATAATGCTCCTATGCGTTTAACGTCTGCTTCAGTGAAATAGGAGACCTTGTCAATTTTTTAATCTTTTCATTTGTACTATCTTACTACTTCAAATATTGGCCTCTACTCACAATTGCGATTATATATATTACGCCTCTTGATTCCTTGGGGAACATAGGGCCGCAACAACACCTTTCCAACGGACGCAGTTCCTAATCCTCTTCAGCTTGGCCCATGTCGTGCCGACTCTGCGTCAACAACTTTGCGCTAGGCCTGTTTTGGTCGACTCACTTTTCGCTTCCCTTGTGGATTCCAGTCAAGGGCCTGTTACTGTAAAATGTTGTTAAATCAGCTTCAGTCACTTTCTCCACTGCCGTGACGTAGTTTCCCTGTGCCTTTTTCTGTAAATATTTTCTGATGAACTTTCCTCTTTGGCATCTAGATTTAATGAATTTAAGCGCAATACTGGATTGGCATCCAGGTCTCATCATTTTACTATTGAAATTGCTAGATGTAACCGTAAGTTCGATGGTAAGTTTCTTCTCTTGCACTTCTTGCTTACGGAACTCTCTTCGAACTTCTTGCTTTGCAGCCAATTTTGATTTTCAAAAATTTAAATGCAATGCCAATCGTTATTTTCTGTCTTAATTCCTGTTCTTTTATTGTTCCCCTTCTTTATTTTTTTTTCTTTTTCTCGTGTTCTTTAACACTCGGTCACTCCTTCCATCTTAGTAGCTTTATTACTTTACTTGGGGGTGGAATGATTAGAAAGAATGTTGTTTAGCTGAAATATTTAATAATGCAATTGGGGATTTCCCAGAGGTATGGTCGTAGAACTAGGAAGGAGCTTATAATGCTTATTCAATCGTTAATTCAAGAAGTGATTCATCAGAAAATTTGAATAAGAAAACCGTGAAAATTTTACGGCTGCCGCTAATAATGACTAAATTCACAAACTTCGTTCTTCAAATAAATTTTTAATAAATTTTAATCTACGGTATAATATTCCCCTTGCTTCTCTTAGAATTAATTGAAGAGCGCGTAACTCTGTCAGTGTGTGAAAGAATGTGGATAAGAGATGGAGGGGAAGTATTTGAGAACATGGTCATTTTTCGTGACGACCAATCAGAATGTAATGCTGATAATTCCCATAATGGTAACCTTGTGCCAGACCTAGCTAAGCTTTTAGAATAACTACATATAGACAAATAATTATTTGACCTAATATCTGATTATTTTTTCACGTGTCATTAATGTATATGAATACTTTAACTGGAATAATCAGCCAATCGTAACAAGTTGGTTATTATGATTCTCGATGCACGATAGTTTTCTAATCGTTATAGTGACTTGCCTTTATTGATTAAGCAAGGAATAGTTCGTAACAACCACTTTCTCTTTTCTAAAAATCGTGTAGACATTTTCTTTCTTCTTTTTGGGTGAAGATGTATGACAAAATGGAAAATGTTTTCGTGCGATGCGTTTTGTCCTTTAGGACTTCATCGGATTCTCTTTTATTTTATTTATTTATTTTTGCAAAACGGCATTTTGAATAAGCCTTTTTGAATATACATTATTTTTAGCCTGAAACGTGTAAGCATGACAAGGCTCAGATTAGTTTTTAAACAGTGAGCATATTTTAAGCATGAAGCGAGGGTCAGTTTTTTTTAACGCAACTTAGGGAAAATAACTGAAATTTCTCTCTCTCTTCATGTCTCTCTCCATGTCTCTCTCTCTCTCCATGTCTCTCTCTCTCTCTCCATGTCTCTCTCTCTCTCTCCATGTCTCTCTCTCTCTCTCCATGTCTCTCTCTCTCTCTCCATCTCTCTCTCTCTCTCCATCTCTCTCCATGTCTCTCTCTCTCTCCATCACTCTCTCTCTCTCTCTCTCTCCATCACTCTCTCTCTCTCTCTCCATCACTCTCTCTCTCTCTCTCCATCACTCTCTCTCTCTCTCTCCATCACTCTCTCTCTCTCTCTCCTCTCTCTCCATCACTCTCTCTCTCTCCATCACTCTCTCTCTCTCTCATGTTGTCCTATCATGACTTTCCACAGTTCCCTTTTATTTCTGTGAAGTGTCATGCATTGTTGAGAAATATGGTGGGATAGATTCTCGTTCTCATCCACAATTTGGAAGTCTGTTTTACTTCTCTTGCCTCTCAAGACTAGAACTAAAACAGTCTACTCTGTTATTTAACTCATAGCTTGGAGAAAAGAGATGGAATCATGCCTTTCCCAAGGGCATTTGGACGAAAGTGAATGCAATAGACCAGCCCGGAACTTGAACTCTGCTCTACGATTCTACTTTCAGTGTTGATATCCGTTACGCTACCAGCACGTCTTAACTCTCTTTAGGCTTGTATTTTAAGTATGAAATAAGGCTCAAACTTGAGAATTTGTTAAGCATGGCCAGGCTCAACTAAAATTACTTGATACTAAAAAAAATTACTTAGTCTATATTTTAGATGAATATTATAATGGCGTAATATTGCAGTAAAGTTTAACTGTGTCAGAAACAGGCCGATTGGTCCATTATACATCTACTTTTACTGGGCTGAGAAAGTCTGTTAAAAGTCTTTATGAGATCTCGAGTAAACTATCTAAATATTTATAAAATAATCTGTCAAGTAAGCATATTTATCCAGAGATGTTTTTCAGCACATTTCAAGTAAGAAAAATAATCGGAGCCAAAATGAGTTATAGAGTATATTTATTATTTCGGCAGCGTGAGAAGTGATGGCAGATGTATAAAAAGAACTTCTTTATCTAACAGTTTACATTTCGAAACGGAAATTAAATTGATAGCATAACTTCATTTCTCTTATTTTCTATTTCTGTTCTGTGTGGTCAACATGTGAAGACAATTTTTCACCTTTTTTTTCAATTCTTAAACAAAAAATCCAGTCTCTTCCTTCTCTTTCTGACCCCTTTATCTATGTAGTAGTCATATATAACACACACATGCTCGCGTTTAAATATATTTACATACACAAAGCGGTTCCTTATAGATAATCTCATATTTTATTAAGCAAGTCAATTTTTTCACAATAAAATTGCTATTAACCAACTAATGTTGGTAAAAACTTAATTGATTCATATGAGAAACATATCGTGTGAATTTCAACCTAAAATATCTATTCTTATTAAAGATTAGATATGGATCGGAATCCGACAGGATGATAAAATAAAAGAACAAATCGAAAATGTATATCAATCTAACACGTTTCACTTTTATCAAGACTTCGTGAGAGTCTGAGAGAAAACAGACAGAAAACACTGATATTTTCAGTTATCTTTGGGTCACTTCTTATTAGTCAGACACGTGTATTAAAACCGTGCATAATTCTATGGTATGTAGTTTTGTGAAGATTTTGTATGTTTAAGTGGGCAACGAGTGGTAATGTGTATTTGTAATTGTGTGCGTTTGTCTGTCTAGTATTTTTTAAAATCTCCTTTGTGCTACCAACCCCCGCATCGAGGACTTTCAGGATTCTGATTTTATGGCTCGATTTTTTTTTTTTTTTTTTTAATAAATAGATAAAAATTAGATTCTTTAAGAATGGATTCAAAGAAGGATGACGACGTAATGTAATGTTTTAGGTGTGTGTGTTTATAGTTGGTAATAATGTTGTTGAAAATAATACATTGAAAGATTAATAACATTATTAACAACTATAAATGAGTCCATTTCATTATCCAACCGGAAATAGAGAAATCCATTTTATTATATAAATGTATGAATTGTTGACGGAACGTGTGATATCTCGATTAGGATTTATTAAACAAATAAGTTAACGCTTTTATTCACTTTAATTGATATTCGACCTTAATAGTCGAAAATGATTGTTTCAGCTCCGAGTTAATGTTGTAGTAACGAGGAGTCAGGAGTTGGTTGATCTTAGCTCTTAAGTCTTTCCCGCATATTGTAACAGTGACGTATGTTTCTAGACGCTGTGAATAAAGTAATGACAGCTCGGGCATTACGCGTTATGCGTTTCCTCCCAACTTCGGTAATTCTTCTCGCGTCTGTTGCTGGCTTCTTTTATGATCATGCTCCGTCACTAAAGCAAGTTTGTTCTATGCTCTTCCAGGAGTTGACATAATTGATCTTCAGGTAGCCTTGGAAGTATTTCTTTTCTTTTGCTACGACAGAGTGTTCTACACAACAGTTGTTTAGGTAGATGATTGTTGTGCACTAGATAAGCTAGCTCGTCTGAATTGTATTTTTGGCAGGAGTAAGTGGACGCTTTGAACCAGCTTGCTTCAGGACTTTTCTGTCAGATTTTCTTGTTTTTTCGACCTGAAAGTGTCTGTAGAGGAGCATCTCCTACAGACAGCCAAGTTTTCATAGGCAACGGTAACAACCACTGTATAGTAGCTAATCAGCTTAATGATTAAACTGATTCCTTTTCATTTTTACATATTCTCTTGGAGTCTCTTGGAGTCTCCCAAAGCCGGAATTGGCCTCAACAATTCTGTTGCTGACTTCGACATTAATGTTGACAACATTCTTAAGCGCAGTAGCGGACAGGGTCTAAAAATATTAGCTACTAGGAGACCGCGAACCACCCACAAATCCAATGGTATCATTTGATTTTCATAACGAATAAAAGCAATTTTCAAAAAATTACATGTGAAAAAAGGGCACAACTATAATTTTCGTGTAAAAAAAAAAAAAAAAAAAAAAAATATATATATATATATATATATATTTAGTAATTAGTGACAGTAAAGTAGTTACCAAATGTAAATACGGAATATGTTATAATTTAATTTTTATTTATTTTAAGTAATTGGTTGATATTTTTAAATACCTTACTTCATGATTTACACATTAAGAGATAGTTCAAAAGCGCATGCAGTTCATTATATTAAGAGCAATCGTTTGTGTTCATTAGATGATTGTTCCAATCTGCCAATAATTGATTCTGCATCCAATTCATCTAACGATTCCTTTTCAATGTATTGCAATATGTATGATTCCAAATTCTCCTCAGACAGTGAATTTCTTAACCCTGTCTTTAGCTTTGAAAATGTCCTCTCACATTGGACTTGAGTAACTGATAGCCCGCAGACGACTTTATAAAGTTCTTATTCATTTTTATTACTATAACAGTTGTCTGTGTTTTTCCTTATTGCATTTTTATTTGATATAGGGAGGGGCACTCTATCAGGGGATCACTAACCATCAGCAAGGTGACACCCTGGTCAATCTGCCACTGCTTAAGCGTATTTTCCAAATTAAATGAAGTTGTTAATTACCTAGAGATTCTGTTCTTTCACTGTGATGTAAGGCTTGGTATATTGATTTTAAGGGAAAGTTCGTATATAACTTTTGTCATTGATGGCGAGAACGTAATTAATACAGACTGAAGTGAAGTGACACTTTTCAAGCTGCTTGTTGTATTCTGTGGTGATATTCAATCAAGGTACACTCGTCAAGCAAAGAAGCGACCCCTCCTAATCATCTTAACATTCGTAACAGTCTACAGACGCTTGGTACTGAAAAGCCTCCTGCCAGTTCCGTATATGACTTGGATGCCGTCATTTGTTATGGAAAACATCCGTTAACATCACACACACACAAACACACACACACAGCTAGGGTATAGCCATTTGATATCTGGCTATCATATACGTCTAAGTATTCTGATTGTAAAAGGAAAAAGATGAAACAATAATTGTACTTTAATTTTAACACCGTCTGTATTTGGACCTGGTACCCTCGAGCAAATATTTGGTTCTTATCGCTGTTTATTAACTTCTCTATCCATTAGCCTTTCTGCAGCAATGCCTTAATATATATGACTATAGGGAAATTTTCAGCAATTAATCTGTACGTTAGGCAATTAAAAATGGGATTGTTCGTGGTCAGGAATTAATGAAAGCCTTACTGACAGAATAAGACTATTTTAATGTACTAGCCTAACCTAAAAAAAAAAAAAAATACATATAGATCGGCATTTCTGTCTGGGATCAGCGTATTAGTATATACGCTCTCTGCCTCAGGACAGTTTCATTTTTTTCTGGAGTAAAGACATTAGTATGTATTGCTGGTAATAATTTTTTACAAAATATTTCCGGTATTAAAACCTGACCTCATGTTTTTTTTGGGTGGTGGTGGTGGGGGGGGTAACTATTTGCTGGGACCCTAACAGGTGCTACCACTCCGGGACAGGGTGGACCTGAGAACGCCAGCAATTAAGAGGTGGTTTCACGCTCCTTAAAACCTCTTGATCAGAGGGCACTACCACCACCACCACCACCACCCCAATATTCAAAGCTTTCATTTTTATTAATTCACAACAGAGGGTATGAAAATTTGACGGCAAGAGAAGCAGAGGTGTAAACAGCGAGTAACCGACGTAACGAGATTATATGATGATGTAGCGGAATAACAAGCACAAAGAATGATAGTAAAAAGGACAAAAATTAATGAAAGAAATACAAGACAGAAAGATGTGGAGAGATATATATGATGACACACGCCCTGAAAGGACATGTCATAGAAAAGATAGTAAAGTTTTAGGACATTCTCTTTCTGATATAAATTTTTAGTTTTATGGTTTTTATTTAAAATACACACACACACACACACACACACACACACACAACTCTTGTACGTAAAAATGAATAGAATTTAACCGATTATAAAGCTATCAGATATTTTGCCCAAAAGGGCTCAACAAATAACTAAAGTGACAGTAAATCCATTTATCGGACCATTTTATCCTGATGAGCGGTATTACTCAAAACTGTTGAGCCAAGCAATAAGATAAATTTATTGAACATTTATAAGTGAATTAGGGCAAAAATATTGCCAGGCTCAACTATAACTGAAATTCAGCTGATTCCGTTTTTCGAGCTTTAAGCCACACGAACAACTCTCTCACACTCTCTCTCACACTCTCTCTCACACTCTCTCACACTCTCTCTCACCTCTCTCTCACACTCTCTCTCTCACTCTCTCTCTCACTCTCTCTCTCTCTCTCTCTCTCTCTCTCTCTCTCTCTCTCTCTCTCTCTCTCTCTCTCTCTCTCTCTCTCTCTCTCTCTCTCTCTCTCTCTCTCTCTCTCTCTCTCTCTCTCTCTCTCTCTCTCTCCTCTCTCTCTCTCTCCTCTCTCTCTCTCCCACTCCTCACTCTCTCCACACTCCTCCTCTCTCACTCTCACTCTCTCACACTCACTCACTCTCTCAAATCACATTTGCAGCCACATAAACATTCACATTGTATATACATCCACTGTATTTTCCTTGTGCGGAAAACATTATTTTTCCTAAAATAACTTGAAAAATTTACCCGGCGTCTTTAGATCCGAAATTACGTTGTTTATCTGTTTCCTTAAATAAGCAAGCGCTTTCTTGTACAATTATTTATTTCGGGTTGCTAATTAACGATTTGCTTAAAAAGCGATATATAATTTTCTAAACCACCTAAAATCCCCGGAAATATCTAAGTCGAAGAAAAAAGCCCTTGGAGCCAATTTCACTCTATGTAGTCACACCCGAACTCTGATCGCCACTGCAAATGTGCCCTTCTCATCCCATTCACTTTCTCCACGCTCCATACAATGCTTATTCTGATGGTAAAAGTTGTTTAATTCCTTATTTTTCCATATATTGTCATTGAACACAACGAGTCCCGTTTGCTTAGCTTTCAGCGTTAGCCCGATCTCTTTGAACAAATACATTTAAGAAAATTTGAAAATTCAGAAATTACATTTTTACAGAATTAAGAGTTTACAACAAAACGCCAGTGACAAATTATTGCTCCTTATTTCTCTACACGTCATATTTTAGTGTTATGATTCTATGTTAAAGCCTTTCAGCAACATTTACTTTACCTGTTCTTAGTTCTCAATATAATATTTGGATATTTGCCAATGTTCTATGGGGATTTTGCTTCTGCAGAAAGTTGGTTGGTAATTGATAATATGGTAAAAACTACTGTTGTGCGTTTTATCCATAGAAAGGACTTCTTCAGACTAATAGTTTTCATTTAAATTAATCTAAATTAAAAGAAACTAATTTAAAATAACCAGTGTAGGGGACGGCCAAAACCGGTTGAGAGTGGGGCTAGCAATTCCACCACATGAAACTTATTTGGCTTTGTGAGGCTTTGGCCCTATGCTCTACGGTGGAGACTCTAGACGGTGGTAGTATTACTACTACTACTACTACTATTACTTAATAATTATTTATTTATTTACTGCCGAGTGTAAGGCGTTCAGGATCGGCTCAAATGAATAAATACATGTATATAATCAATGCGAATGTCAGTGTGTTACTGTCACAATTTGTGAACTTTATCCCTAGAGGCCGTAGCCCAACATATCATACCATTTTGGAATCGGTCCGACTCCATGAACAAATTAAAAACATTCCAGACCCACAATCCTGAAATTTTGGATTCTCAAGTTTTCATTACTGCGATTGTTTTCGGCAATTATTTTACGTGAATATTTTTTTTTTTATTTTTTTATTTTTTTCGACGAATTTTTTTGTACAATAATAATTTTTATAACTTGGAAATGAATTTGGGAGTAATGAAAATTAATTGCGAAAGTCACCTTGAAATAATAATAATAATTGTTTGTACAGTAAGAAGAACCTATGTACATCAAATTGTCTTTAAATTAAGTGGCGGCAAAAGAATTATCATTGAACTTTTAAAAGGTAAGCTTACATATTAATGCAATACTTAAATGCAGCGATCAATTTTGAGTTATTCTGTAGCTTATTGTTGTCTATCGCATCTATTCCTCTCTATCTATTGTGAGGAAGGCCGAATCAAGAGCCATCCTATAGGGTGGCTTTAAGCTAGTAATAAATAAATGTAATAAATATCAAAAAGAAAAAAAATGTACTCAAAATGCTGATTCTCGGGATAATCTATTAAGGGGTTAAAAAAACCACCCAAAATCTGATGGCATAAAAAATTCCTTTCTTTCCAACTGCTATGAGTTAGTAAAATCCTAACACCAGCTGACTGATCTTGATGACAGCTTTTCCTGTTTTTACTTGCGAGAAGACACGAGGCATGCCTTTTGCGTGCGAACCAATCTTCGAGATGAGGAATCAATGGTAGGAGTCGCAAAGGAAGAGATTCTTGGTAATGTTTTCAGAGAAACGAAAAGGAAGGGCTTACATTTAGTTTTTCTCTTGCTCGTCTCCGTCTGGAAAAATGCAAGTAACAATCTAAACAGTATATCTGTTTCTGGAATGAGGCGGGAAGGGTGCTTGTCAACGAGGCACTAACTAGCTCCGTTATATTCAGAGGTTCAACAAAGGTAAATATTTAAAAGTAAGAGAGAAGGAACAAAACAAACAAAAAAACTGACAGCTAAAAGGATATTTGGATACCTTTTGCCTAACTTTACAACTTTTCTTCATTAACTTCTGCATTTTTTTCTCGTCTCCATTTTCCTCTGTCTCTTTCACACGCTTTTTTCTGCCTCTTTATATATGATTTTCTAAGCGTAGCTTAGATGTGGCAAAGGGCCGAAAGTAGGGGCACCCAGTGAGGATGAAACTCACTACTCAGTCGTAATTGTTTTAGCGCGAGAAGCTTGCTAACCATTACACCACCTCGAGGTGTCCAAGATTTTCCAAGCGTAGCTTAGATGTGGCACAAGGCCGAAAGCATGGGGCATCTAGTGAGGATCGAACTCACTTTTCAGTAGTAACTGACATAGCAAGACAAGCTTGCTAACCATTACACCACGCCGAGGTGCCCTTTCTGCCTCTTTATAACCATTCCCTTTCTTACCATTTGTCATAAGCCTACTCTCTCTCTCTCCCACTTACCTCAAGTTTCCTCTTTGTTGTACTCTTGTTTCTTCCCTTCCTTCTCTCTTTCCACTTTTTTGCCCTGTTCTCTCTCTCTCTCTCTCTCCTCGTTCGCCTTCTGTCATTCTCCCATTTTCTGTTTTCCCCCTTTTTTTCTTCCTTTTCCTTTTTGTCCTATACATCTTCCCCTTTTCTCTTTCAATTAGCGACCATCTTTTCTCCCATAATTTTTCATTCCTTCAACATGCAATTGTTTCTTTTTGCTTTCACCCCAATTATAAATTTCTTAATGGCTACATAGAAAATGACTTCTTTTTTTTTAATTCAGTTGCCTCCCATTCACCCCACTTTCCTACTTGAACATTTTTGTTGGCATCCGATCACCTCTTCTTGTTATCTATGGCCGTCCTTTGAGGGCAGCACTTTTCATCACCAACATACGATGAGTGGATGGATGCGGGCGAATTGGAAGGGAAATTGGGGATGTAATGGTTGGCCGTGTCTGTATAGCCTGAAGAATTTCGGAAAGTGCGAAAGAAATATTCTCGCTAAATGTTTTTCATTCCTTCTAATTATTTTTATGTCGTTGCAAACAAATACTTTCTTTATATATTTTTTTTCCTCTCCTTCATAACCAATCGTCTTAATAGCTCGGTATTACTCTGCCAGCTCTCTTTTTCGTTTTTGTAGTGCTTTGACGTTTGTCAACAGGTCTTATTAACCTTGACTGTGTCTACCTTGGCATTTCCAAACGCATGTGCTAAACATTCGGTGTGTAGTCTTTGAAAATAGTATTGTAATTAAACTGCTGTCGAAATCATTATGGTTTTAAACCATTATTCTGTCAGCAGTTAGCTTTTCCCTGTGACAAGCATTTTAAATCTTTTAGTTTAATTTTAAAAAAAAAGGCGTTAAACAAGTTTTAAAAAAAAAGGCTGAAAGTAACTCCGAAGAATACTTTAAAAAGATGATCGTGCTAATTTCAAGAACTTTTTTTATACTAATGTTCACCTAATACAAAACCCAAGGGCCAGTGTATGGTTACTGTATGGAGTTGTATTAGCGCAAGGAAGGGCAAGATAACAGGAAAGTTAGACAGCTAATTTTAGACATGATGAGGTCAATATTAGATTAGCGAATAAAATTTCAACGTTCAGGCGGATATATTAGGAGTATAGAGTTGAAGTAAACTTTAGAAGGAACCTGAAACGCAATCCTAAACAGGAAACAAGGGATGAACCTCTACTCCTGTTCAAAAGACCGGGAGAGGGAAAAGTAATAATTACCGAAAAAAATTTCAGATTTAGAGGGAGCTGTCACAAATATGCAGTTGAAAGAACCGAAAATCCTATCCTAATCAGGAAACAAGGGATAAACCTCTACTCCTGTTAAAAAAATCTGGGAGGTGTATGAACAGGATGATAGGCCAGCCTATTTATTCCTATTGGGTTAGGAAAGCAATTAATTAGTAAAAAAAACAATTCAAAGTTCAGATGGAAACGTTCGTAAACGATCAATCTGTTGACGACCTATTTCTCTTACAAATCCTAAGCAAACCATCTTGGTGATATCGTGACGGTAAATGTGATGCTGATATCCGAAGGCGTATTAGTATAGATAATCTATTAGAGTGTGAGAAAATTTCGTTTGAAATAAAGAAAGGGGTATTGAGTTGCTAATGTCTATCCTCTTGTATGCCAATGAATTCTGGACAATTTCCTCGTAGGTGAAAAGGATACTGTGAACAACGATGAAGCTTTAAGGAAAACTGAAGTAAAAAGAACACCTACATAATTTTGGGATACATAATGAGGAATTGTTTTTTCGAATTTCTTTTCTTATACATTTCTTTTCTTTACAAGCAACTCCAATTTTTCGGTATATACTCGAGTCATGTTCTTAAACAGCCTCGTCAGAATTTGAAGCTTATATGAATGTCATGTATGGCGTTCAACTCGCTCAGAAATGTCTAAACTATCATCTCTATATATGAGTTTCCTCCGATCAATAATTATAAATGAATGAATACTTTAGATCTTGGGACAATCTCTCGTCAGACCCTATAGACTGGCTCTACAAAATCACAAAGTGCTTCTATCAAATCACAAAAAAAACGGCTCATTTGAAGAACAAAAACAAAAAAATGGTTAGCACGTGTAACTAGAAGGTGGGAAGTAGTCGATAGTCAAATCAAGGTGTTGACTTTTCAACTACCCAAAACAAAAGATTTGGGAGGAAACTCTCATCAATACTAGGAACTTTTTTACTTCTTAAAAAAGATTTAATAAATTTCAACCGAGATCAAATGTTCGATCAATAAATGTCGAATGCTTCCTGTAAATGATTAATCTCACTATCATCGTCTCCATTTTTGGGGTAATGTTATATATCAAAGCGAAAATCTTATTGAAATTAACTCCAGCATATGAGAGAAGTACGCGGGTTAACATAGTATCTCTAAATATTTTCCCGCCACTTATTTGTCTGGCGCCACCTGGATGTATTGATTTTTTTTACCGGTTCTTTTCTATTTAAATCGAAAAGGAAAAACGTTAGATAGTAAAAACAGCGGTCTTTTTTCTCTCTATTTGTTAATGGATATCCTGTCAATGTTATCCAATAAGAGTTAGGTAATATCACATTGCTATTGTTTGATCATAATCATATTCACAGTGTAGTAATTTTGCAATTTTAATTTTTCCTCACTCTTATTTTCCATATGTGCAAGAGTGTTCAAAAGTTTTAGACCCGACCAAGAATATCTCCCATTGCAACAAATTCTAAGGCTTCGTCAGATTTTGGGCAGTGTGTTGGGCCAAGAATCTCTATGCTCCTTCATCTATATGTATAATTTGCATATTTGTTAAATTTTTCTTTTCATTTACATCTGTTCTCTGCATTTACATGCATCAAGGGCTAGAAATTTAATTACTTGAATCTAAGAAATTACATTCGGGATGTCGAGTTCGTTGCGTTCACTTTCGAAATGTGTGGATCCATTACTTCCCCCACAAGCTACGGGTTGAATAGCAGAGAAAACTGGCTCTCTAGCTTTGATTGGCAATTAGTCTAGGAGAAAGACACTTCTGAATTAGATTAAACGTAGAGCTAGCAACACCACTTCGTAAAATCTTGTTACAGAAACTTCAGCAACATTTAGCGTAGTGAATCTGTAGTCTTATTCTCCACAGAATAGTATGTCACTAAGAAGGAGGAGGGAATATACGGGTTTATTTTAAATTATGACACACGCACACTGATTTTATTTTGTAGAAAACAAATCCTTAAACTTGATCTATTTGGGAAAGACATTGACTCGGAGTATACCACCGGCATAATGATAGAAAATGAATTGGAAGAATACACAATTATGGAAGATAGCGTAAGACAACGATGCATCTTCATGTTGAATTTATTTAACTAATAAAGCGAAGCGATCCTAAGATTGGTGAATACAAGCTTAACATAAGATACACAGATGACGTCGTTTGGTAGCAGACACAGAAAAAACTCCAGGAACTCCTAGGCAAGACGGTGATGGAAGAACAGGCCATCAATTCTAAAACAAATCAAGCCAGTACATATCTTGAGTGTGTTTTAACAGAGGACGGAAATTATTTTGTAGAAAACAAATCCTGAAAGAGGGTAAGAAATACAATAATGCTATATATATATATATATATATATATCTGACTGCCGGAGAGTGAAAGTAGAAACCGAATCTTTGTTATTCGGTGTCGTAATTATAGCAGCCATGCATCATGCTGGCAATTATTTTTTTAAGCAAATAAATCTTGTCATTCAAAGAAAAATTATTCTGCAGTTTGATATTTTAAGATACCAATAATTGCGACGTTAATTTTGATGTAATTCTTGACTGGAAGAATGATCCGTGTATATTATCACATGATCACTTTGACATGCAAAAGCAAGAGAATTTAGTTTTATTTCATTTTATTCTTTTGTTAATTATTTTTTGTAAAAATTCAGCCTTAACAAACAAAAATTGTAAAGAAAAAAAAGTAGTTAATTTTTATTTTATTTTATTTTATTTTTTACATTTACAGTCAAGCTACAACTCCGGTTGGATATACTACTTGCAACTCCATCTCTTAAAAACCAATTTTTTTACAAAAACCAAAACTTTGAGGCTATTCTCTATACACGACATGTGAGTCTATAGGTACTCACATACTCACATACATGTGAATCTATAGGTACTCACATACAGCCGGACTAATGTCCTTATCTTTGTTGTTGTTATCCTAACTTTTCGTTCATGGGATTCCTGCTTTCTTCAGATGTCTGTCTAACCTTCAAGGACTTTCGATCTAACTTTTTTTTTAATTTAATCTACGTAGGTAGTTTGATCTCGTCCCGATGCCCATGTCTCGGGAGATCACGTCTTGTTCTTATTTAGTACTGCTCAATTATTGCTGACTCTGCTTCCAATAAGTCTGTAGTACTTGGTCCTGGGATTGAACTCACAATCATGATGCCACCAAATTCAACTCTACATTCTCTGAAGGTTACCCGAAACGACAAACATTTGAAGACCGGAGGTCACAGTGGCCGAAACAGCCCGATGAGAACATTCGTCCCATAACTTCTCATCCCATAAATTTAAATAGGTAATTAATCATTTTATTTTAAGATTTTTTTTAATTCTTCCTATCAACATTTTCACAATTAAACATTTCTTTAGCATTTCTTATCGAATTAACTTCGTGAAAACATCGATAGGCACAACGCTTTATAGCCAATGCACTAACATTTTTATGTAACAGTTTCACAGAAACAGTTATTTTACTGGGACGTCTCCTAACCGGACTTAACCCATTAAAATCAAATCCAACGTATTTGTCTGTTTTTTTGTTTTTTTTTCTTATACGCAAGGGAACTGAAGTTTTGAATGCCGACACACACTTCTCCCACCTACCTCAATCTAACTTGAACAGATCCACCCGAAGCAGGTTATAAAAGATCTTGGGTTTATCCTAGTCAGCCTGCTCTTTCAATAAACGCCTTTGCCTTAAGGCAGCAGAAGAAAAAATACACTGACCTCTTCGCTTTGCATGGTAAATGGAGCAAACTACACACAAGGCAGAAGCTTCTACTCTAGAAATGTTAATCATAGCAGGTTCGAGAAAAATGTGCTGTGTGTGTAATATATATATATATATATATATATATATATATATATATATATATATATGGCCAAAGGGAAGAGGCATGTTGTTTTAGATATAGAATACAATGTAGGTATGTTGTTTGTTCGCGAACATATGCATACTCTAGCTTTGTCGCAATGCAAACAGGTAGTTGTTCTTTCTTTTGTCGTATAACCTGTTTGAACACAGTATTTCTTTTTGTTTTGTTTCTTACTACTGTTTGCCTGAACAGCCGGTTTGTGAAGCTTGCATGTGCACCTTTTTTTTCCCGCGCTTTGCTTCAAGCCGATTTATTTCCAGTGGGGACAAAGGAATGATATTAGAAATATGGCTGTTGTTTTAACCTTTTATTTGTCACTGTGAATGCCACATATTAAGGAAGATTATGATGCACCAATCTTACATTTATTTGGAAAAAAAAGTATGCCTGTTTAGAAAATCGGCATTCAAAATGTTTGCTTTTACTTACACCCGAATAAAATCTACAAAAGCTTATGTGAAACTTCAACTATCTCCGCTAACATGCATGTTTATACAGTCTATAATAAGAAAAAGCATGTACAGAAATTTAAATTTCTTGAAAATGTATAATTATGTGCGTATCAAATGCATGCATTTAAAATATGATTTGGTGACAATTATGGAAGGAATTTCACTTCACATATTAAAAATATCGTGGTTATCTTAAATATAATGTTTGATTTTTTTTTTTTTTTTCCTAGGCCGAGTCAGGGAACTTTTCGATACTACCTCATTTCTCTGTGTGTGTTGGTGTGACCAAAAGACTACCTGCCAAAAGGCGGGTGATGCTAATAACAAAACATCAAAAGCTAAGAAAGAGGCCAAAGGGCAAACTTCTAGCTAAGCAGTAAATAACAGTGCCCAACGCCTAGGCTGTCCTGCCAGAACAACAGAAGACGCCTCACGGCGTCAATCCTTAACGAGGCACAGCTCTAGTCACTAGTTAAGTTTCACGCTCTTCGTGATCTTCAGGCGACCAGAACGCAAATGAATGGAGAAGCCTAGCATTTATACTCAAGTACCGTAATACAACGTAACTTATTGTATCATGGGGAATGTTAAAAAATGTATACACTCCTAAAAGGATTATACTTCGTGTGAGTTTAAATAAGTAGTGGCGACTTTATAAACTTAATTTTAATGCTTTTGCTATACTCAGTAATTTTTACATGACTCCTACTGTGTTTTAGGTTTACACCGATTAGTCGGCTAATAATTAATCATTTGGCTGTTAATCAGTTTTTAAACTCGGTCGTCCTTGGTACTTACACTACAGAAATTTTATCACTGTCTTAAGAATCATCAGATTATATTTTAATTAATTTCAGTAATATTTTGAAAGTTTTTCATGATTTACTCTTGGACAACTTTTATCGAGTAAATAAATTACCGATTGATCCGTATAATCCTACCTGTCTTATATCGTGACTTCTGTAAACTAATTTTTATTATAATAATTACAGTGTAACCCCGATATAAGAGATTTTCTCTGGTCCCAGATTAGAGCCTGTGTTAATGTATATAAAATAGACCAAACCCGGATATAAGAGACTTCTTCTCCGGTCGCGACAACTCTCTTATATCTGGGTTACACTGTACTACAAATTTACGGAACATTTTCCTTCGTCTGTGCGTGTCCTTTCAGGACGTGGGCTGTCATGGCTCTCCTCAGCTTTCCATCTTTCGTAGCTCTGTTCTGCCATTCATTTACACAAATTTCTGCCTGTTTTGAATTGTCCTGTGAGTGTCAAATTCCCCAAGCTGTTTTCCCCATTATGTATCCGAGAAATTTCATCTTTCTCTTTCTGATTTTAACTTTAAATGTCCTTTTTGTTTCATTTCCTTTAAAACTTCCTCGTTGCTCACATGTTCTGTCCATGGTATTCTCTGCATTTTTCTGTAGAACCACATTTCTGTTGCTTCAAGTTTCCTCTGCGTCTATAAGGAATTAGTCCAGAATTTACTCTCATATAGGAGAATTAATATTACATGGCTTTCAGTACTCTTTTCGTTGGTTCTAACGAGATTTTTCTGTCTCTTCATTGTTTTGCTTTTGGAAGGCCCTCTTTCACGATTTTAAAGAGTCTTCGGATTTTGGTGCTGCTTTTTCCGTCATCTGTTAAAACACACTCGAGATATTTAAATGTATGTACTTGCTTGATTTGTCTTAGAATCGATGGCTTATACTTCACGATTTCTTTATCGTCTTGCCTAGGAGTTCCTGGAGTTTTTTCTGTGTCTGCTATCAATACGACGTCATCTGTGTATCTTACGTTAACCTTGTATCCACCAATCATAGGATCTCTTCGCTTTATTGGTTGAATAAATTCAGCATGAAGACGCATCGTTGTCTTACGCTACCTTCCATAATTGTGTATTCTTCCAATTCATTTTCTATCCGTGTGCAGGCGGTATACTCCGAGTCAATGTTCTGGATTATTGTAATGTCTTTCCCAAATAAATCAAGTTTTCCTAGCAGTTCAAATAGATCTTTGTGCTATACTTTACTCACAGAATTTCCTGCGTAGTTTTCAATTGCTAATTGTGCTTTCCTCGTTATAAATCCAATTTTACTATTTCTCTTTATGTCCCTGTTGTTTAGATATATCTACGTTGTAGTTGTTACTTACTAATCTTAGTTTGACACAAGGCCGTAAGTATGGAGCGCCCAATGAAGAACAAGTTTGTTAATCATTACCAGCGCCAAAGTTGTGTATAATAGTTATGCTATTATCGGTTTTAATCTTAATCCAGTTTCCCCATTTAGACTCTTCTTCCAAGCTGAAAAATCTTTAATATTTCTGAGATGAGTAATTGTCAACATTTCTTGTATTATTTCGAACTATTGTTTTAGTCTTGATTTATATAGATGTTATTATAGACGTTTCGACCAAGTACCCTGACAATAATCAAGAAATATCCCGTATCAACCAATCAATGGATAACCAGAGGGTACTTGGTCGAAACATTGTATCTATAATAGCGTCTATATTAATCAAGATAACAATAGTTCGAAATAATAGAAGAATATTGAAATAATCCTTCTCAAACAGACGACTTCAACGCTAGAAATATGAAAATGTATTGTAATTAGTAAATGCACACATTGGGCTTCTGATTAGATCAATTCCAAATCTAATTTAAACTTGCTCTCTCCACTTTTGTTCTACTGGCAATAGCAAATTTTATTTCATTCTCTTCGGAAGACTAATACAGAAATAACTTTTTTGTGGGGCGAGTCAGATTCTTTGACAAAAATCCTCAGCTTCAATGAGTGCCTCACACATGTGAACTTGTATCGTTTAAAGCTTTAGCAATATATTTTCATCAGCAGAAAAAAAAAACGCAGAGGCGAGCTAAATTTAAGTGATTTTACTATATTCCTTTTACTCTCTAGAAGTCAGGATGCGTTTTCTCCTTATAGCTTTTATTGATATACATAGAGATACTGAAATTGTTTATTTATATATATATATATATATATATATATATAAACAAATATTAAGTTGTTTTGCCACTGCTGATTAGATTACATTGCATGTAAATAAACATATAATGCTTAATGACCATAATTTTCATCTGCGTTGCTATTGTCGCATCTTAAGGTAGCCATCTTTGAAACCATAAACTTTTTATTTCCCACTGCTATTTTTGGTTTTTATGGCCCAAAGTCTTTTTTTTTTATTGGTGCATCCGTCAGACAAATTTATTGGCTTTTGGTCCTTAGTGAATTTCCTTGTATGCTTTCACATGACATCCTTCCATTTAATTTCTTTTCATTTAGGTCAACAGGCAATACTAAAAATGTTTTTCATCGCCGCCAGCCGACAGATCCAACAAGTTATGCACATCTACATGGAACTATTCTTTAGTGGATCATAACTTTATTAATGGCACTGATACTGCATTAATAAATGAATTAATGCCATTGAGGTTTTAAAATAACTTCTACGTTTCACATACTAATAATGTAGAAAAGAAAGATGCGTATTTGGGCAAGAATATTGCATGACGGTTAATAAGCTAGTCTCGTTAAACCATTCGCGAGTGTAATAAGCTCGATCTTCACATTTTGTAGAGCTTTGCTATAATTGGTAAAAATTTTACTGGCCTGTTTTGTGGGTTCGATAGTATTTTCCATTATTCTGTTGGTGCCTGTGGTCAGCGTTCACACCAGTAAAAGTCAGGATTATGAATCTTCCTCCCTTGATTTTCTTCAAAGGTGATCTTAGTCTAGTAAATATCAAAATTACTGTGAAATTTCTCAGAGCTCAATTCGCGTTTTTCATATGGTCCATGCAGTTTACAGTAGTCAATTGCAAATTTACGACGACTGTTTTTTTGCCTATTTAGTTTTTCTTTATAAATATTCCCCACCATACACATGTACAGACTGTTTACGGCCATATCACGTTGAAACACCCCTTCTCATGAGATCACTGTAGTTAAACATCGTCGAACCTCGTCAATTCCTAGATGAGTAACCGCTTGGGAATACCAGGTGCTGTATGCTTGGATGTACACATGGTGTAATGGATAACAGCTCGGAATTGGAAATCTGAGGGCCGAATTTCAATTCCATTCTGGTTCGAATTGGGGAAGGTATGAATCCACCTCTTCCCCCAGCTTTGGGTTAAACAGTGGAACTCTTATCAGAAAATCATTATCTCTAAAACATCTTACAATCTAAAAATATTTTCTGGTTTTAAATAACCTACAAAAGGTTGATAAGCCGTAAAAAACAAACCAGTCAATTAATGCACACACATATACTTTCACAAGAAAAATTGTTTTGTCGATTGCTATCTTTTATTTTAGGGATATTGAATTTTTTTTTTTTTTAAATCTTTTAACTGATTTTTAAAACTTTTAGAACGTATTATTTATTTAGCTTTTTATACTATTGTTCACTCAATATAAGCCCAAAGTGCTACTCAAGGTAAAGGGTTATTGAATACAATTGTTGTAAGGGCGGAAGTAATAAGTGCGTATTATGGCGGTATGTAGTCTAGATAACGGTTCACTATAGACTTTAAGAGTTTAATATCGTAGTGATCGAGGAAGTATCCTCTCAAATTACAGTTCTGGGGAAGAAGCTAAGAGATTTAGCCCTGTGTACGTGGCATTTATTTATTATATGCCTTGCTTTTCGGACCAATATAAGCATCTTTGTTATTATACTCACTGTTTCGGTCGTTGTATCTTCCGACCTTCTTCCGGTGTCTGTCTTTGTACTTCGTAACCTTTTCGGAATTTTAAAACGAACATTTTATTCAGTCTACGAGGTTAAATTGTTCTCATCTCACTTTCCATGCTTAGGGGTGAGAACGCGTTTCAGTTAATATTTACCAGTCTTATTCACCTTTTTGTATCAGGGTTCATGATTTTGCAGCACTACTAAACATGGAGATTAATCTCACAACATATCTGGTTCCCTAGTGGCTATGAGTTACGTTGATTGGTCTGCTAAAAAAATGACATTTTCCAGATTCACTGGAAGAAACTAAGAATAAAACTGATGAATTTTGACTGATAAGAGTTATCTCCCCCTAAGTATGGAAAACTGAATGAGAACAATATAACCATGTGGATTGAATAAGTTCTAAGAAGGTTGCCGAGTGTGACAGACACCTGGAGATGGCCGAGGCACAACAACGACTGAAATGTTGAGGGTATAACAATTAAGATGTGCATGCTGGTCTGAATAGTAAGGCATATAATAATAATAATTCATCATCTAAAAAAATTCCGACACACATATGTCGGTACAACTGCGGCCTAATTATATATATATATATATATATATATATATATATATATATATATAAATTAGGCCGCAGTTGTTCCTCGATACATGTCTTATTAAATAATATAAACATTTTGTGTCTATTGGTTTTGCCTATTTCCCTCTCAAAATTACAAATGATCTTTTGCAAAAGACTAAGAGTAATTGTTGATGTACAAAATTTCCAAAACTTTAATAATGGCTGCGTCCAAATATTTATATAACATCAATCAGCTAAGTGACAAATTTTATAAAGATGATGCAATTTTTATAAACATTACTGTTGAATTTAACATTCTTTAGATTTATAAATAAATTGAACGAATTATTAATGATTAAAGACTAATAATGAAAAGTTATACATGAGAAGGTATCCGTTCTGTTTACTTTACGGGTGAATTATTGTTCTATATAACTTCAAGCTACAGTCTTGTTTGCTGTTCCAGTTAAAATACGAGATCGATGTTGTTCTCATTCGATTATTTTAAATTTTTAAACATTCTCTGTGGAACGAATTTAAACGATCTTTATTAGTTCTATATATTCGTCACTTGTTTTCAGAATTCACTTTCGATGATCAATAGTATTGCTTAATGGATGGCTGTTTTCTATGTTTCAAGGTGAAGGACGAATTTCTGTCACTCAGAAATTGTGAAATTGTTTCAAGTTGAATGATGAGTTTTTTGGGGTTTTTTTTCCCCCCAAATAGAAACCTGTAGACGAGAGAAAGGATTCACTGTAAGGATTTAACTCTTGCAATTTACGCCTGGAGAAGAGCAGAAAACGCATTATCACATAACAACAAATACATTGATGATGCGTTCATTTCAATGATAAATGGTGCAGGAAATTCTGACGTGAAATCTTATGTTAATGGTCAGGATGCTAACTCGCTAACCATTCGACTATGTGCCCAGTAAATTAGGGATTTTGAATCACACTATGGTTGATTATTCAAAGAGGTAACTTGATAACATCGTTATGGGGAGACGATCTCTGCGTGTGGCACTGTTCGGAAGAGCCTGGAAACTACAGCGCTTTGTTGGAAACTGAGTAGACGAAACTGTTTGGAAACGGTCGACGGTTGTGCTAATATCCAGAAAGATTACCAATCAAGTTTTCAGAACTTTTATCTAGACACGATGACTATAAAAAATATCTGTCTCTCAGCAATCTGGTCACTCGTTGTGATGAGAGAGTGAGACGCACAGACGCACAATGGCTGAAATTTTTAAGACACCTGAGTTGCGTAATCTGCCACAGGTGAAGACAGCGTTATCCTTATTTATAATTCTTTAAATCACTAATTCCTCTCGGTGACAAAAATAATGAAAACGATCAGAATATTTAAATTAATTTCAATATAGATTGATGGTGCTTAAGCTCGTGACAAAATTTCCGTAATAATAGCCGATTATGAAAACCGATTAATCGGTAAAGGCTTGTATAGCTTTTTTTTTTTTTTTTTTTACTGATTAATCTATGCAGTGATAATATATATTCAAATACAGAAACCGTTCATAGATACGAAGATCAAAACATTTTACTGGCACATGTAATTTAAATGCTATCTGTCACATAGTTTTAAATGTGCTTATCTAGGATTCAATTTTTAAAAACCGTCAGTAATATCGATTTCCTTTGTAACCATCTTAAGCACAAGACACTCATCAGTGTATTCAATTCTTGAAAATATCTTTGGTCAGTCGTGATGAGACGACAAAAGCATTATTCAAATTGCCACTATCAATCGGTAACACTTTATCTTCAGCGATCAGATTATGTCCTTAATTATCATTTCCAAATGTACCCAGCTGTGTCTTCGGAAATCCTCTTCCTTCTAGCAAATCATCACGAAAAAAAAAAAAAATAACTTCCTACTTAAGCAGCGTTAGTGTGTTGTTTCAGCCTTATAAGTCCATTGGAGAGATTATCGATTCAAGAAGATATAAGTGTGTATTAGTGTGAAAGAACTGGATGTTCCAATAACGACTGTTCATAATAGAGATACGCCATTACATTTAATAACGTAACAGTCATAGTTTTGATATTTCAAAAAGCAATTTTTGTATGCAGACTTTCTTCTCTCCTCACCCCCACTCAGAGTAAAAAAAAAAAAAAAGACTGCATTGATTGTGGAGATCTTCAAACGCAAGAGTTAAAAAAGGAATACTGCAGTTTTTATTACCATTTTATTGGATACAATATTTTCTTGGCATATTGGGAACCACAGTTTTGAATGTTTCGGGTAGAGAGAAATGAATTCTTTTGTGTGGAATGGGTTCAACATGATATTGTTGTTCAAAGATGAAAGAAACGAAGAGAAAATTGCTTATCGACAATTACCTAATTTTTTTTCTGTGTATTTTTTTCGTTTCTGGATTCATTTCCGTCCTTTTTATGCGTATGTTTTTTTTTCTGTAATTGCGGATCAAATCTTGATGACAGGAACTTCATTTATTTCCTTTGAATGAACAGTTTATCCCAAGATCAACATTCATGATACGTTGTATAAGTTGATATAATTGGTTGAGAAAAAAAATCAATTATTTAACGTGATTTCTTTTTCTTTTTGTATACGTTGCGTTTTTGGATTTTTCTTACTTCAATTTTTTTTTTTTTAACTCTTTCTTCACTCTTTACTCTTTACTCTGTTTTCTTCTCTTAGCCAATATTTTTGTCTCTGTTTCTCTCACTGGCAGATATTCTTTTTATTTTACTTTTATACATAAAATAGTAATAACAGTAAGCGATATTTTTTCGCTCTTCTCTCCCTAAAACCCTCCCCCCTTAGAAACTCTTTTCATCCCCACAATTAATCATCCACATATCAAATAAATGATCCCTAATGGAACCAACTGTTGAATCGAAATGATCTTACTAGCTTCCCTAGTGCAGATTTACATTCTTCGAAATCTTTCAGAATCGTTACTCATATATACAACCTGTAAAGTTCAATGTGAATGATCTTTAGCCCTCGCCATTCCACTACATTTGTTTGACGTTGTATTCATTTTTTTTTATTGATATTTAGAATTTTATGCAATAAATTCATCTTCGTGCGAAAAAAAAAAAAAGGATGTTTAACAACAGGTGTTCTGGGTGTCTTTTTCGTATTGGATTTTCTCGTCGTGGCAAAATTGTGAAGTAGCTTAGGACGTCTTTAATGATTGAGCGGTTTCCTTGCGTTCACTTTAGTGGAAAGAAATTTATCAAGTTCAATGAACATTCGAATGGTTGTTCAAATTACTGACTACGTACTGTTTTTTTTATATTGTGACTCTACGCTTTTCTCCAGCTGCACAAACTCCCTCTCACTTCTTCATTTAAAATACTCCCTTTAATATTAAGCTTATATGCAAATGTCTTTGAATGAATTAGAAAGATTTTTTTTTTTTTTTTTTTTTTTGACACTAATAGGCTCTTTTTAATTGGGGAAAACTATCGTTGGTATAAAATGATTTTGGTTACACTGGCTTAATTAATTTATTCATTTCACCTATACCACCTCTTTTTTTTTTTTTTTTTTTTTTTTCTCTTTCGGTTTTCTATAAGAATGAATTCTTGTCTTCTGAATTTTTTTTCAAGATGACAGTCTTGTTCAACGTCAAAACAGTTTTGATTATTTCTATATTATTTTTTTTTTTTTTTTATTCTTCTTTTTTGGTTATATTCTCTTCCTCTTAAAGAAAAAACTCAATGAAATGTATGAAATAAAAGTTCAACTTTATTTCATTCCATTAAAGGAAATTGTCTTCTCTTAATTATCTTCAGTCGCGAATAATAATAATAACAGTCGTAGTAGTCGTCGTCGTCAGCATTTTCAACCTTCCCCACCAGACACAAGCATCATGAATGTTTTGAATTGTTGAGTAACTCGCCCTCACCTTTTTTGCAAGGTGAAGAGATGCTCTCTGGTTCTGGAAATTAGCCATAGTTCAAACCATTTACACAGGACGTCCAACAAGTTGGATATCGCTTGGATGGGTTGTGGGCACCAACCCTAATCCATTAGACTAAAATATTTTTGTTGGTGCTCTTCATTATGACACAAAAACATTATAATCTAATGTATTAGGTATTATGCATAAATGGATGAAATAATGTTACCTTTTTCTTTTATCTGACCGTCGAATAACGAAGAAGAATTGAGTCTTGAAGAATTTAACACACAACGGACATATCGAAGAAAAAATAGCAAGTCGGCAAGTTTGTGCAAATAGAGAAATGGTTGATTTTGTTTTTATGGTTTATCAATTCTTTGCGAGTTATTTAAAGTCGAACTATATTTTGTATGGTAAGGGGATATTGCATTAACAATTTTTTGAAAATAACAATGATTTTTTTTCCGGATACAAGTCCTACCATTTGCCCTGCGGGGAGTAGATTCATCCATTTTTTTCTATGGGTATTTGTGCGTAAGTAAATGTTACGAACCTGACTGGAAGTTGAACTTGATAAATTTGAATTTCTCATTCCTACCGCACCATCCGCACATCCATAGAAGAACGAACAAGTATCATAAAAAGAAAGAAGGGGATCATAAAGACAGTATTACAAAGAACACCATTAGAGAAAACTATGGAGACCCACGATCGCCTACACCCTGAAGGAACTTGACACGAGCAACGAGAAGAAAGAGATTAATGGTGAGGACACAAGCCACATACAAGTTAAAATAATCGCTTGTTCTTTTGTTTCGGATGAATCAAAACCGGCCGCATTTCTTTCAAACAGATAAAAATACACAATGATTTTAAATGCGGTATGAGCTTTAACATTTCTTTTCTAACAAAGTGAAAACAATTGCCTATTCTTTAATTACAATGTCTTTTGCTCGTCCGTCAAAGTGCAATGACTGTAAGGAAGCAAAGTACCTGAAATCCTGGAAAATAGGAATAATTCATAACCCTTGCAGTTTGTTCTTTTGTTTTGCTATTTTCGTAGCTGAATAAATTGCCCAGTTTACTTCGGCAGACATTTTTTCGTACAATGTAGATTTCAAATCTTTATTACGAGTTAATAAAGAAAGCAAAAAAAAAAAACGAAAAATAAAGTCTTGATTCTGTTGTAAAGCCAACTCGTTTTCCCATGCATCAATATTGCAAAGTGTCTTTCTTGTCGTGTTTGTGTTCTGATTAAATTGAAAACGGATACTTTGTTAAAAACCGATTCCACCTAAGCCCAAACACTTTATTTAATATTCACACGATGGATTGATTAGATATTCCTTGGATTTCTTCATCAAATATTTAAAGTGCAAAGCCATGAAAATTAGCTGTGTACATGTTGTTTGTGTGAATCTGGAAATATGACATAAAACTGTCGAGGATGTGTGGGTAGAAAACGCAGAAAACGAATGAGTTCAAATTCTGGTCGAGTCTTTTGCGTTCAGTTCATACTAATGAATCTGAGAAAGGCATGAAACAATACATCTCTTTTCCCTTCTGAGTGGTATGGGTTAAATAACACCGCTAAATTAGAGTGTTTAGTTTAAGGACAACTTTGAATATGATCTAGGATAATTTCTAAAATGATTTTTTAAAAAATCAATATTTTTTTCGATTTTGATAAATGCTGTGGCTTGAAAAAATTATTATAAATGTCTATCATCAAAATTATTCCCCACACCAGTTTCTTTACGAGCGAACGAGTCTATTTAAGTACAATACATTTCATTTGTTTCAACTTATTCTGTGTGGCGACTCTTCAGGACTTAGGAATTGTTTTATTAAAATTAGTTGACTAGTTGTAGTCTGTCTTGACCTTCTACCTGACGTAATGGGTAAAGAAAGCACAGGAATCCTTTAATAAATTAAATTTAAAACTAATATACTTCGAGTAACATATATAATTGTTTGTATTTTATAGTTATCTCAAAAACTGATCTACCTGTAGCTTTGAAAAGAAAATATTTCATATCAAATATTTATTGATTTAGAAAGGTTGATACAGGTTCCATATTTTTATTGAAAATATTCTAACTGAATGAATATCGAAATATCTTTTATATTAAAAATATAATCAATTTTGATCGCCAATATCTTATAAAATTGTCTTTTATACAAGAAACAAGATAAATGCTCGACTAAAATTTCCTTTTAAGCAAATCTTTCTATGCAAAATATTTTATAACAGCTCTGCCATTTTTATTTCAGAAATGTTTCTGTTGAATAATAAAACTTAATTACAAAAGGAGGCACGGTGGAGTAAATGGATAGCGGCTCGGATTGAGGAATCTGAGAGCCGAGTTCGAATTCCAGTCGAATCCATTACGTGCTAATACCCTTGGGAAAGGTATGAATCCTCTTCTCCACCCATCTATGGGTAAATAGCAGGACAGGCCGTGTTCTATAGCCTTGGAGGAAAGAAACACTGTGGTGAAAAATCTGCTTTGTCAGTCATGTATCGAAAGATACATAATCGCCTAAGCGTGTATCACGCATGGCACATAACTGACTGAATTACAAAAGATTCAAAGTTCCATAAATTTGATGGTTTTTGAAGATTTTCGTTAAAACACGGACCCTCTTTTGTCTTTGTAACCAGTTTCACATTGTTAATGTAACAAAAGTTTTAGGGTATTATACTGTAATATGATATTTAGATTTAACTATTGTAACTGAATAATTAACATACCAACCTCATTAGGTGTCTCACACGTGGCCATGGGTCAGACTAAGATAAATATTGATGAATGAATTTTAGGTTGAAGTCTTGCCTAAAAGTAACATTTCCTGAAGTCTGAATCACCAAACCCTGATCTTGTGCGTGCTATATATCAATATCTTTTATGTACCGCATCCCTTTTTTCCATATATATATATATATATATATATATATAGGGCAAAATGTCAACACTAGATAATGACTGCCAGTTTCGAGTTTTACGCAATCATCAGAGGGTCTGATTGTCGCTTGAGGAGTGAAACCATTGTTGAGTCCCATCGCCACACTAATTATATATACAAACGTCCTTTTTCTAATATTTAACACTCTTCCCTCATAAATATATCAAACTTAAATAAAATATATAATGAGTGGGCGAGGAAAAGTTGTCCAATTCACTTTTCAGTACATGAACAAATAACTCGAGCCGTTAATTTTTCAGCGCTCAATCGTGTTCGTTTCGCTTTCACTGGTTTTTCTTGTATTTTAACAATGGAAGTGTATGTCGATTTCGGCATTTGTCAATATTATAGCTGCTGATAACTTCCGTTAGCCTCTAAAAAGTAAATGGAATGAATATACAACATTTTCCACTTTGTCAACCCGAGCTGAACATGTTAAACAGTTGGCTGATCAAGAAGCAAAGGCTTTTTTTTTCTGCTAATAAATTCGATCCACGGTTAAATATTATATAAATTATTAAAATAATAAATATTTCATTTATTTGCCTTGTATATTTTTCTTTTGTTCTAAGTTTTGATATTTAAAATAAATTTATTAGCTTTAAGTTATAGGATTTTATTTGGTCTTTCGTAATCATGGGATTGTAAACAGAGCAGTAGAAATTTATTTGTTTACTTGCCTTTTGAAATTTCTACTACGCTACTTACAATCAACCATGAAGAAAACGACTAAATAAAATGCCATAATGTAAATCAAATAAACTTTATTTCAAATACTAAAGTTTAGAACCAAAGAAAAATATACAAAATAAATATATAAATGAATACAATAACGAACATATAAATTAAAAAAAAAAAAATGACCATAAATAACTAAATGCATTAGCCCTAAACAAAAGAATTGGGATGGGCCATTTTCCTCCTCAACCCAATCGCCTTAATCACCCATGGGCTATACAGGTTGAGTATCCTTTATCCAAAATTTCCAAACCCGAAAACCTCTATGTCCGAAAGTTTTTTTTCTTTTTTTTAGGCGCTGACATGACTTGACATAAATAGATTTCAGAAAGCAACATGTCTACTCGTAGCATGATTGCGTTGTAGCGTTACAAATAAAATAAAATGTTGACTTTTTTTCTGTTTTCATTACATTTAACTGTAATCAGAATCGATGTTTTGTTTTTATACAAATACTTTACCTGTATGTATTGTAACATTTTAATCAAAACACGACATCGTTGGTAGAGACTGATAATTTACTGAATTTTTCTTCTCACACTAGTGTTATTGATGATGTACCCCCCTCCTTCCAGTTTCTCATGCCTGGTGTAGAATTAATGTTTTTGTGTTGCTTTTATATATTTATTAAGTAGTTATGTTTTTTATACACGTACAAAATGTACAAAACCTCATTTTTACGTGAAATCTTAATTTCACTACATATATAAAACTACTTTCAGGGTATATGTTATTTATATAAAACCACCTGCAGGGTATATGTATAAGCTGTCATGAAATGCAAAAGGATATCGTGTTTATGCTTGGGCTCCATTCCCAAGCTGCCTCATTCTATAGACGCTATATGGCCTGTATTCCAAAATCCGACAAAAAATCCTGTAACCCATGAAGGTCGTACTGCAGCCATAGCAGCACTGGTGTCAGCATATATGTATAAACGACTTCCCTTATTTTTTTATTTTCTTTTATCCACCTGGTGTAATGTTATTAGCTCCTTTTACCTTGATTAAAGTCGATCAATATGAGCAATGCGTGTTTCAGTGAGTATAACTCTGACATTGCATTGGCATGTCTCATTTAGTTTTACGGACGACAGAACATTCATCTCCTAATGCAAGGGATTACATGTTCCAAGATTAAGACTGCCAATAAGATTATCAGTGTGTTTTCTAAAGTGGATAGACTTAAAACTTCGCTTACCCGAAATAGCTGCGTGTTTTGAAATCAGATTAATTCATTTTTATGGTTACATTTAAAATTTACGCCCTAAGTTCGTTAATAATAATTCGAATGTCGAGATTTTTTTTAAGTTTGAAGGATGAAGAAGCCAAGGCTACTTGATTGTCACATTTAAATACTTGGGAACACCCTCAACTGGAGACTGTCTGAGCAAAGTGGGTTACTCTGCCTAAAGGTATTTCTGGCTAGGCCCCCTCCTTCAAAATTGTGCGCAGCTTTTATCAAAAAACCTATCAGCATACGCGCTGATTACTCGCTTCTTTTTCTGTCCATCTCTGTCTGACTCCCCTTTTCTTTTTCTGTTCATCTGTCTGACCCCACTTTTATTTTCTGTTCGTCTCTGTCTGACCCCCTCTTCTTTTTTCTGTTCATCTGTCTGACCCCCTTCTCTTTTTTTCTGTTCATCTCTGTCTCACTTCATTTACTTGTCGTTTCTATTCGTCTCGACCCTCGTCTTTTTCTAGTCGTTTCTGTCTCGACCCCCACTTTCTGTTTTCATCTGTATCATCTTCTTGTGAAAGATCAGTCTTCATATCCGATTCTTATAATCCGCCTGCTGTTGTGCTCGTGAAAGGTGATCTACATCTTCCTGCTTTAATATCTTCCGAAAAGGTTGCTTTAATTTTCGAAAAATATTCATGAACGTTTTACCCAGTCAGAACACACAATTCCAAACACCAAGTTATATTTACCAATGACTATTAAAATGCACACAGCTGCCATTGTCGACCTCTCATGATCTTTCTCTTGCATCTTTCACAATTAATCTGTTCTCTGCTACCTTATGCTTACATCTTAATTTAAATGCATATTTAATTGGTGGAGTTCCCATGGTTGTGATGGAATCCACTTACCTCCCTTTGTTCAACCGGATGCTCACTCGGCCGGCGTCTGTTTGTAGTAGAGTGCGTGTTCCTTCTGTTTTTGTTATGAATGCTTTGGCACCTACAGAGCTGGCGAAACAGTGAGTAAGCGTAAATATTATCACTGCTCTTAGGGATCTTCCCGCATTGCTCTATAAAAAGATCGTTTCCTTGTAACACAGGCACCGGTAATTGCTATGATAACATTAGAGGCAGACGTAGTGATAGATGCGTTAAATTATCCACGGCGCTGAGGGGTAGGGGTGGGATTCCTCCCCACTCTTTGTTGGAACTGAGAACTAAACAGAAGACTAAATTTGTCTTCTGGACTTCAATCTGTGGCAGTAGTATTCAGTTTAACTGTATCATTTGACTAAAATCATTACCGCCATTAATTTTCAACATCTAATTTTTCTTTTTTTTGTTTCGGTAGAATTACTTCTTTTACTTATTTCCTGTGCAACTGAGCAGCAATTGTTCTAAAGACTTAAATATATATAAGGAGGAAACCAGTAAAAGAAAATGAATGTTACCGTATTTTCTTATGCATAATACGAGAAATCTTAAACGAAAATTAAAGGCAAAAAAAATAGTCGTACGTTTTCAGAATTGTTTTTTTTTTTTTCATCTTAAAAACCCCCCAAAAAACAACTTATTTGAAGCAGCAAGATTGCAAATACATACAGCACAATCAAACTATATAATAACTATCAATGTGTATTTATATATTTCCTGTTCCATCTCTATTGGGAAGGGAGATAAATCAGCTTGAGTTAGTAAAGTTGAATGATTACTTCTCGTAGTCCTTTTAATAATATACACAAATAAAATATTTATTGAATTTAGATAAAATTAGTTCCAGAGCAAAATAAGCCGTTTTTATTAATCAGTTCCTTTACTTGTACTTTTCTTAGATTGTAGTCTTTCGGGTGCCTTTGTCTATTAAATGATCGTCTTGCTTCAACTTAGTCTTGAAATAGACTTCATTGTCGCCGCATTTGTCCTACTGTTGTTAATTTCTCTCTTTCGAGAGTTATTTCCATGTCACTGTTAAACACATGTTTAACATCAAAAGATATTGAGCAAAAAGTGATTTATATAATACCAGGAGTAATCAATGAATCATAGATACCATTGAACGTCAAAAATATATAAAGAGAACGAATTAATTAAATGGTTCATTGGCCTCTATTTTAGTTGTGAATTCTTTATTTCCACTTTATTGAATTTCAATACATCATTTCAAGGCCTGTGTTTCCTTGCATCTTGCTATTAAAGCTTTTTAACAATTTCCGTTATTTTCGACTACACGAGTACACTAGTAGATAATAAATTACGAAGTAGGAAGATGTTGATTAACAATTCTTTGCGGAAGATACTTGACATATCGGCAATATTTGTTTCTCTTTGGATCTTTTCACCCCAAAATAAAAAATTTATTTATATTAAAATCCACACCAAATTCTCCCAGAGCGAGGTTTTTCCATTGCACTCCGGCTGGGTTGATTTTTTACGATCACCCCAAATGTGTGCGACTCTGGTGAGCTATTTCTAAGTGTTGCGTCCGCGTTCACCCCGATAAACAAGCCAAAAATATATTTTTTCTAAAAATTGTAAAACTTCCTTGTAAGTACATCGAATAATATCCGCACTTGTGAATTGAATAACTCTGATTTCTGGTAATTTTTAATTTTGAGAGATGGAGGAGTTGTGAGGTAAGCTAAACAAAATTTAATTTATAATTTCAAGAGTACCAATAATTTAATAAAAAAAAAAAAAAAACCTTAAAATTTATTTGTTGGGGAGTTAATATTTGCGATAAGTAACTTTATTATTTGGGGAGAATTAACAGAAAATGTAAGAATTCTTAATGTAAGAATATTTTTTATTTTTATACCTTATTAATAGAGTGTAACCCGGATAGAAGAAAGATTTTCTCTGGTCCCAAATTAGAGCCCGTGTTACCTAAACAAAATAGACCAAACCCGGATATAAGAGAAACCCGGATATAAGAGATTTCTCCGGTCCCGACAACTCTCTTATATCCGGGTTACACTGTATATAGAAATATAAAAGTGATATCCAACAGAAAAAAAATATGATAGTGTAACACCTTAAAATGTATTGCTAGTTAGAACCTTTCTCTGAAAATTTAAAAATAAATTTTGAACAGAAATTAGAATACACGCAATGGCTTCATTTTTATTCTTTAATATCGGGGAAAAATGAAATATTTTTTGTGTGTGTGTGTGTGTGTGTGTGTGTGTGTGTGTGTGTATATATATATATATATATATATATATATATATATATATATATATTATACAACTCAGAGTTTCATGCCGAAACAATTTTAAGTGCTGGAATTACATTTTATTTCTATTTATATGTCAGGTGGACATCGTTTTTTTTTTCCTTTTTTATTTTTTTAAATATATACATACACATATGACATTGAAATTTTAATGGGCAATGTGGTACAACTTTAAAAAGGGAAATTATATAGGGATGACCATACTACGAGATTAAATTATAGTCAAGGATATAATTTATTCCTTGTTTTTAGCTTCGGAAATACGGGGTTGTGTTAAACAAGAAAATGAATGTTAATACATACGCACGTACGAATATATCTGTTCAAATTATCATATTCTCACAGTGATTAGTAAGCACCTAAAAGTCGTCTATGCGCTGCATTTACACCTATTTACATAAATTAACGTAAATCTAAAAAAAATCTTTAAAGTGGCAGCACAATTCTTTGTAAAATAAAAAAATAAAAATAAAAAATAAGGACCACTTGGACCAGAGCGGTCAGTCAGTGTCCTGCACTTTGTGCTGTCTCGCAGATATGGAAAGATAAGACATGGAGAAAAAATTTTCAAAACAAAATTTTGAGGAAATTTCGAAAATTATTCTATGTGCCGTGTCCATTCAGTCCGTGTGCGATCTTGGCCCTCCATAACTATCATTTTGTAGTTCTTGGTAAGGTTTCTTTTCATTATCTCTTAATTTTTATTTTCACATTCATTTACACAAGTTCTTCAGGTAGGTTATTCACTTTCTTCTGTTCCTCTTGCCTTCAATATGTTCTGTGAGTGTTAGATTCTCCAAGACCTATTTCCTTATTATGTGTCAGAAGAATTTCAACTGTTTCTTTCTTATTCTAAGTATAAACATCCTTTTTATTTCCATCTTCCCACTAAAACTTTCTCATTGCTCACATGTTTAGTCCATCTCGTTCTCAGCATCCTTCTGAAGAAACCATATTTCCGCTGCCTCAAGTATCTTCTTCGGAGAATCTTCACCGCCACAAAGGAGGACTTATATTGAATAATAGAAAAAAGTATCTTATTTTTGTTTCCCGCAGAATTTTTCAGTTTCTTTATACTTTCTTTAGTTTTGGGAAGGCAGCTTTCGCTATTCTAATGTGACTTCGAATTTCGGCGTCACATTTTCCGTCTTCTGTTAAAATACTTCTCAAATATTTAAATTTTCGTTACGCACTCTAAAAATACATTATCGTCTTTATTTGCTTCATTTCATCGTAATTTCTAAATTGTAGTATTGGTTTCATAATGAGGCATTTTTGATACGTCACACTATAGTGTGATGAGGAAATGGTTGTGTTTCGTCATTTACAGGAAGAAAAAAATGTTCGGTCTCTATAACTTTGAATACAGCATCTCTCATCAATTAGTCATACTGAAACTTAACTCATAAGAACTGCAATTTAAACGGACAAAAGCAAGCTTGTTTCCGATAAAAGCGAATTTGAAGAGCATAGTTATATATAGAAATTTTGAAAATAGGTCAATCAACATTTGTCGAAAAACTACATATTTCGCACAGATAATACATAAAACTCGTCTTTACTCGCAGGAATCGTTTGCCCTTGCGAAGTTGTTTTTTTTTTTTTGTATCAGAGCATCAGAACGGTGGGCGTATGTACGACGATAAAAGGCTTTTTCTCAGGATCGCCAGCTTCTGACTTGCGAAAGTTTCCATACGACTGAACAAAATTCTGAGGAATTTGATCCTCTAAGCAAGCTGAATTGTATTGAGTTTCAATGAAATTAATATTAAAGTTTTTCTGAAACATTGGAATTAAAAAGATCCAAGAAAATGTCAGAAATTATTCTATAACTTCATAAAAGATCCCACGATTAAGACAGAAATCGAACTAGTGCTTTTCCCGTTTCTCACTTGACATTTGCCACTACTATCGTCCGTAAAATTGTTCGAATTTCTAAAATAAAGCATAAGCAAATACACTTCTGCTTTCTTTCACCACTGAAAAAAAAAAAAACATTCCATTTAAATATTTGCCGTCTTTAAGGCATAATATCCAGTTACGAGGGAGTGTGGAAAATTTTTTTCCATCTGACCAAGAAGCTGTTTTAAAAGCAATTATTCTAATGTTTGAACATTTGGCCATATTTTGAAAAGTAGGTTGAGCCGAGAGCTTTTCAGCACCCTCTCGTATATGACTAGCTTAAAAATACAAAATTCATAAAGCACCAGTTAAATGAGAACAAACTATAGTATAAAGAAAAACATTCTTACAAACTGTTTACATGTGCAACTATGAAAAACAGAAAAAGATTATTCAATAAAACTGTCCTTGATCTAGAGCATGACCACGGGACCGAATACCTGTTGATTCTTGTTCATGTTTGCTGCCATGACTGCAATAACGGAATTTGTTATTGTCGAACCACTGATTGTTTTCTCTTCTGACGACGCTCCAAACATATGAATCCAGATGCTTTAAATCAAGAGAGCAAGGAAACTACATGTCCATGCATTGCCAGATTAATCTAGTAGCAAAAGGCATATGCTACGAGGGCCCTGTACGTAGCATATGTTAAAAACAAGCACGAGCTTAATCTTGATTAAGCGAGTCATGGGAGAATATGTACTGGAACAGTGTCGTAACTGATATGGCTATTGCTGGTGACTATAATATCAAGGTTAAAAAGAAACTTACAAACTTAAGAAATACACCGACCTCCGGACAGAATTTTTCAGAATGTGTGAGGTTCCGATCATTAATGATCCAGTTATTATTGGGGCGTTGAGATTTATACCACCGAACTAAGTCCCACATAGAAAAATCGGAATAAAGCCTAGTATTCCATCGCTTCAGAAGTCTACGTTGCTTTGATATGCTGCAAAATATGCTGTCTGAGGTCGTCCGACTTAATGAACACTCTGTGCAAGATCTCCGACTGAAAACTAAAAACCGTGCGAAAAAAGAAAATAATAATGTCATTCATTTTACACAAATATTCTTTGATGTAATCTTTGTAAATGCACTTAATTCAATGGTTAGCATTTATCACATAGATCATCAGTGAAAATTTCAGATCAAAATTCAGACTGCAAACTTAGTGATACCGCTTCGTAAATAAATCTGTATTGCTACATATTTATTTAATTAAATTTGATAAAGCAAGAGCCAATTACCTTGTATGAAATGCACATCTCTTTGGAACCTTTCAAAATTTATATCTGCTAACTTTATTTTCGTGCCCGAAACATAAAGTAATTTATAAACAATTCATATATCCGACATTATTTCTTATTACTAAAGTTGCGCATTTCTTAAATCGGTAACTGAAACGTGTTTTTTATGATACTTTCCTGTAACCTAATTAGTAGGACACATTTGGCTCATAATTAAATTAATACCTACACTAGTCAGTTCACAATCATTCTCTCTTATACGATTTGTCTCGTTTTATGTAATTGTAGGTTTAGCATATCTTATTTTAACGTGAGAGAGCCTAGTGAAATCTGTGTCTTTGATTTCAAAGAACGGCTGCTGTCTAATTTGACATTTAAAAAATGACTCCTCATGAGAAGTAAAACAAGTTTTATTTTTCTAATCTTCAGACATACGTCTAAATTTTGTATGTAATTTATTTCGCACACTTTTCATAAACTCCAGTGTTACGTAATCATACGTTAGCTGTAATTTGAACGAAGATAATGTTTATATCTAGCAAAACTTAGTTTAATTTCTCATATTTTAATTGAGCATATTTTTCTGAAAGAACCGTTAGCAAACTCTAAGCAAAACCGAGTTTGGTTTACTTACCCTGAAATTGCCCACTTACAGCATCAAGCTTATTTATTGTTCTATTACGTAATCATATAATTTTGAGCATCCATTTTACTAAACATTTTTACCCTAAATCCTGTGATTCCTATCACGTTGGAAGATTGAAATGTATTTGTTCTAACTTCCTATGTCTGAATTAACTCGAATAATCCGCTGACAAAAAAATTTTAGTTTTAAATTTTCTTTATACGAAAAATTGTTGCGTTACGTAACCACAAATTCCACTGTCATGTAATGACGAAGTGAATTCTTATGTCATTACAAAACGAAACAAATGATAAGTGTGCTCACAGGTGCATGTGTTTTGAATATAATATATTTTGTAATAAATCAATTAGAATCTTAAGTTACAAAGATGGATTATGATAAATTAGTGATCAAAGAATGGAATTCAAGTAAAATAAACTTTCAGAGATTCTTAATTCCATCCCCGGGTTTACCTTCACATTGAATTCATATTTTCGTTAATTAAAAAAGAATAAATTCTTTTCCAAACCCGTCCAACATATTCAGAATGGTATTACTTTGTCTTATTTACTAATTTTGAAATGCGGTACAAATCCTTTATGAAGCTAAAAGTATTTAAACTCGTTAAAGAAAAGAATTTTAACAGACAGATTTTTAGAAAATTTCTTGCAGGTGTCCAAAAGTTATTTTTTGCCTGTATAAATGGCAATGTTTTTCATGTGATATAAGATAACGTATTTAATAAATCTTATTTTCAATTCTATAATTTTTGTTCATTGTACAGCATTTTTATTTGTTTTCTAAGGAAGACCGTGTGTCCGTCGGTAACTGAAAATGTTTTTGAAAGTTTAAATATATATATATCTGCAGTTAGATTTTAAAAAAATAATGATCAACAGCATTGTAAAAATAATAGTAATTTATTAATATCATATGTAAGTTGTAGCAACAACCCTGGTTCTTAGAATGGTCACGATTAATTCTGAGAATTGTCTGTGATTGGCCTGCAGTATTTATCCATTTTTCTTGCGATGAGTTTTAACATTGCAAGTTGTTTAATTTATTCAAATATTATTACCAGTCCAGTTTAAGATGATTTAATTATATACGTTGAAACTTTTTTTTTTTTTTTCAAATAATATGAACGAATTGAAAAATCTTTAGTTTTGAAGTGAGTACATATAAGTTTAAGAAATCTGGAAGCTTATTTCCCACCACCTTCTCTGCAATTAGCAGTATAAAAACTAGAGGACTCACTCTGACTTCCTATTTAACTCCGGGATGTAGTAGCGACAACACGGGACTTGTCTTTGCCGAGTTCTTTTACCGAGCAGGCTGACTGGTTGATTTTATCAAACCATGCGGCACACTCGGACTCTCTCCCTCTCCATATATAGTTTTATGCACGCTCCCGCTACCACTAATCCCATAAATGCTTTTATTTATTTATTTTTTTATGAACATTGTCTATATGTTTACATGCAAGTCTATATTCTTTCCCATTTTGACCCATGTTGTTAAAAACATGTATAAAAATCCTCCACTTATTGAATAAATTTATTTTGAAATTTCTTACTTGCATGCAGCACAATCCTTGACATCGTCTGCTATAAGATAATGTTAGAAGGGAACTGGAACCAAATATTGACAAATTAAAACTATCGGAATATTGATCTTTTTCCAAAATACAATTCTAAAATATAGTTTTGAGTCAAACAATCTTTGAAGAGTGTGAATGACATACTGAAATATTGGGAACAGGGAGCTTGTACAAAAATATAAAAAAAAGTTAAAAACTCTTGTCTTAAAATGCGTGTCCGTGTGTAGAATATCTTTCTTTGTATCCTATTTTCGCCTTTTAACACCCTTTTTTTTCTTTTCATTATTTTGCAGGTAAGAAAATTTTAATTTCTATGTAAGAAGACATGTATAGGTAAGAAAACTACTTTACTACGAATAACAAAAATAACGAAAACAAACTATTGCACACGCGCAAAGCTTCCAGTGTCCTTTTTTTTTTTTTTTTAACTGGATACATTAAAAGAAAAGTTGATTTTTTTTTTTTTTTTTTTTTTTTTGTCGTTATAAAAAAATAAATTTTTTGTGTGCACCTATTTTTTTTTTTTTTTTTTTTTTTTTAAATTGAGAAAATATTTACCGAATTTAACATTGTCAGGGTCACGGCATAAGGATTCTCTTGGGGGTTCCAATTTGATTGATAAACATTAATCTAAAGTAGGGGCCCCACATACATTCCAGATCATATTTATTATTTATAGGTATTTAGATTTTACAGAAACAGTTTTGTTTCCATTCCATGAACAGAAAAAGGTACATTTTAAAATATGAAATCGTACAATCTCTTCATTTGGTATACACAATAAATGACATGATTAATTTTTTTCATAACAATATAGCCATCTTGAAGGTTCTCATTTTCTCTCTCATTCCCTCCTGCCATTTATCTCTCCTTCTTCCCCACCTCATATCCCTCTCTCCTTCATCCCTACATCCTACATATCTCTTTCACACTCCTACCTGTTTCTCTTTCTCTCTCTCTCTCTCTCCTTTCTTCCTACTCTTTTTCTTTCCTCTAGTCTCTTTTTCTTTCTCTTCCTTTCTGAACCCATAATACCTTCAAGCAATTCTTTTAAGCTATTCGCCTTTTGACTGTAAAATCTAAGATGGAACTCCCAAAGCAGTCTGGAATTTCTGAGAAGTTTTATATCCTTCGGCCTTCAGCTAGTTGTCTTCCCTCGAGATGATGATGTCATCTCTTTGTTATCACTCACACCAATTTCTAATACGCATGGAATTGGGCCAGGCTTCATTTCTCCCTTTTCTTTGTCCAGCTGTCCTTTGTCAAGGTGTTATTTTATTTTTAAGCTAATGGAGAATCCTGGTAGCTTTCCTTCTCAACATCACCAAGCATTATCCTTACTTTAGGAATTATTTGTGCTAGATGAGATACTTTTCCTCGTTATTTTTTCAGTGTGCAGAAATGAGACCATTATTGAAAAATGTTATGGCACAACTTAGACGGATCACTTCTAAAAAAAAAAAAATAGCTGTTATATTCCATGTTGTTGGGATGAACAAAAACGAATGAGAATGTGTATTTTAACACCTAATAAAATAACTTTTATTCATTTACTGCTTGAGAACGGCAAGGATTGGTTTGGATTTAAACCGTGTTAGCTTATCACCATGTTAAATTCAGAAGTGCCGTGGTCCAACTAGCGGAAAAGAGACGTAACTGTATTTTGCGTTATCGTCCTTTATAGGGGAAAGTAACTAAGCATCAGCTAACAATGGCCAATTTTTTTTTAGGGGAATATTTTTGTAGATTAGCTAGCATTCGTTAACATTCGTCAAGGCGCGACATTTGTTAGAATCGAAAAATATTTCCCATATTACAATTCCTTCTACTTAATAGCATATGTTGTAGTACGAAGAAGAGCTGAAAAGTTATCTGCTTGACCAATAACAGGAATCCTTCTAAAATCCTGTTTTTATTTTTTTATCCGATTTTGGGAAGTGAGTTGCTGAAAGAATTTTTCAGTAACTCCCAGACACTTAAATTTCAAGCGGAAAATCACAGTGTTATACTTTCTAACTTTTAATAATTGTTAACGCACCTGATCTATTCTGTTGAAAATGTATGTTTTAAGAATCAATTTTAGAGATTAATTAATATAGAAAGTAAAATGTACGTACTGACAAAATGCTAAGTTAATAAATAAAACCAGGATATGAAACATTACTAAGAATGAGAAGGACTGGCATTTAATTTTGTTCAATCTTAACGCAGTGGATCAAATAATGACATAAGATACGAAAATATTTTGATGTCACTTAACATGGTTGTTATGTCATATGAAACGTTATTTTGCTCCCAAATGGAGGTTAATTTTACAAATCCAGGGAGTGATGAAAAAATCTTAACAATACTAACTTTCCAGTCTAATCAAATGACTAAACATAATTTTCTTCTTTTTTTTTTTTAATCAGGCTAAGAACCTTCACTTTTGTGGTTTATATTGTACTATTTTTGAGGCCAATGGATTTTTGCGTAGGCTGAGCCGGAATGGCAAACTACTGGTCAGGAAACCTCGTGGATATAGAATTCTAACAGTAATGAATTGTCTTTGTTTTTATATAAGACTGAAAAGGCTGAAAGCATTAGATGCCTCCAGCACGTGGGAATGAGATTTTGGTCAACCGTTTGATCTGCGTCCTTCTGATCATCTCCCTACCTCCTAGAAACGACGTTCCTCATAAAATAGCGATTAAAAATGAAAATTGTCCGTCGTTGATGCAGTCTATTTGCTCTGAATCTCTTTGGAGTCTCTGAAAAATCGAAACTAGACACGACACAAAACACAACATCAGCTCAACCAAGAAGCACTGAAAAATTATATTTTGGTTAGATTTGAGGCGGTGGATCAGCCTAAGAATATTCCGCAATCTCCCATATATATTTTTTCTTTAAAGAAACACGCTCCTTAACTTCGGATGTATTGTTATCACTTTCGCTATTTCGGTCACTACAATCTCTAACCTTCTTGGGGTGAATGTCTGGCACATTCTAAATTGCATATAAATAAAACAATATATCGCATACAGTTTTTCTGCGTATACTCTATGTATTATTATTTATGTTGACTCATTTCCTATTGATTGTTGGTCACAGATTGGTGATTCTACTGTGATGGTTGCACCATATGCGTCAACTCCTTTCAATTCACATTTCTTTATTTTTGTTGATTGTATTCTCGATCCCGATCCATGTCCGTCGTAATAAACAAAAGTTATGTAATCTTTTTTTTCTCTTCACCATAAATATTACTGAGTTACTTATTCATTGTTTTTATTTAAATATATGAGTGAAGTTAAACAATAGATACTGCAACCAGAAATAATCATTGTTTGTTATATTACTAGTATAGACTAATTTTTGTCTGAATTTCTGGGAAATAGTTCATTATTTACACTATTTATATTCGAAAATAAGCCAGATCATGAATATCAAAAATTCATTTAATTTTATAAAAGTTTATACAGTGGTTCAGTTTGCTATAAAAATTAATTGTATTGGGTTGGCCAAAGCGTTCCTTCTTACTTAGACTGACCCGGAATGGTAAACTACTGGTCAGAAGACCTCTTAGATGTGGAATTCTGACAGTAATTGATTGCTTTTAGATTTTTATATAAGACTAAAAAGGCTACAAGCATTAAAAAGGGTCAAGATGCCTCTCGCACCTAGATTCCTTACTGATGCAAACTAGCCAATTTTTTCTTTTTTTTTCCGATATTAACTTTATTTAACGTATTGTCTTGGCCAAAAGGTTCTTGTGGTTTATTAAGTAAAAAGTTTTTGCTTTGTTTTATATTACTTTATTTAGCATACATCTAGTTAAATAAACTTTTTGCAGAAACAGTAAAATAAGTATTTTATTTTTGCTTAATAAACCAAACTTTCTGGTCAATTAATTGCCTATGGAAGCCGACGTAAAATATGTTCATAATACATGATTTCTGAAAATGTAAAAAAATGTTTTGGCTTTAGATAACACACAAAGAAACGGTAAAAAAAAAAATAATCAATCCGTAAGGAGATCAATTTAACATTAATTTACATCGCAAACTAGGCCACCATTATTAACTTTTATAAAATTTTATTTTTATATTTGTGGTTCGGGTGCTTAATGTGCTAATTTATTTTCAATTAAAAATGCTTTTTTTTATCACAGTGCTTATTGAATTAACTCACCAATATCTACTTCCTTGAATTCCTTTTTATTGTGCTATATCTAATTGAAAGAAATCGTGAAAATATTCTGTTTAAATTTGTTACTCACCTCTTATGGATGCTAGGATAGTGTAACTATTATCGGTGTGTAAAATAAAAGTGGCATGCCACTTTTTTTTTTTTTTTTTTTTTTTTTTTTCGTTGAGGTGGCAACCAGTCAAAGATAGGAAAACTTTGAATTCGAAATTAGCCTGAAGAGAGATAGGCTCCATCATGCTATCTTGCCTTAGACATGCCACTATTGCTGTGGCTGCAGTACATACGACGTTAATAGTTTGTTGCACATGACCTGATGTGACTTATTTAAAAAAAACTGGATTTTACTTACAATAAAATAGCAAATGTTTTAGAATGATTTCTTTTTATTCCCACTTTTTCAGAATCGTTCCATGTTGTACACCTGAAGCCTTTAATGTTCACTCTCTTGTTCATAATATCAGCATACTAGATACTGTTGTAATATGGTATATAAAATTGGATTATGTCATTAAAGTGACTGGTTGAAGAAAATTATTTGAAATTCAATATTTGGAAGAAGTTTTTATCAAATGTCTCTTATGGCTATTAATGTTAAGAATATAAGTTTTGGTTTGGAGGAAGAGAAAATATTAATGCATTTCGGGGTGTGAATGAAAAAGTAAATGAAAGAACAATGGACAAAATAACGACAAATAAAGAAACAATGTATGAAAAGTGAAAAATAATATAAAGCAAAAACTGAAAAAAAAAAAATATCATGGCCATTAGAACAAACATATTTTAGAAAAGGTATAATTATTGTGAATGGCAGCTGGGGTAGAAAAAAATAAGCTGACCGGTTTTCATTCCTCTCTCTTCAGAGCTCGATACAGGGAAAGTTCACTACGATTAAAAGATGGGGGATGAAGAAAAGAAAGACAGCAGAAAATTGAGGGAATGAAATAAAAAAAAAAAAAAAAAAAAAAAAAATGGAGATCGTGAAGAAATAATCAGGAAAAGAAAAAATAACCAAGAAAATGAAAGAACAAATAATTAAAGTGGTTAAGCAAACAGAAGATAAGATAAAGAGGATGTAAGAAAGAAAAATGCAAGGACACGTAGTAGAGAGAAGTGGAAGGTAGAGAAGTGATAAAAGATAGAGGAAAATGAGTAGAAAAATAGAGATTAAAAAAAAATGTATGTCTAAAATTTAATCTGTATGATAAAAGTCATCAGGTATTTTTAAAACCTACAACTATTTTTCCTTACGGTGGATTTTATCTTCTGTTCTTTCGTAAATGGCTTGGATTTCAACTGATCTTTTTTTTTTATTTATTTCTTTTTTTCCAAATCTTTAATCCTCCTGACACAGGTGTTTATCTTTTGACTCACGCTGGCTAGATCTTATCAACATGGTTTTAGTAGCCAACTAGTTGACGAGCAAACTTAATGGTCGGTTAGATTAATAGTAGGACAAGACAAGTTCAAAACTTGAGCCTTGTACTGTTTTAAATTACTTCTATTTTTGCTGTCAAACCGTTCTTCTCCGACTCCCTCATTTAGTTCTTTGTAAGTACAGTTATTTTGGGCCGTGATTATATGTCGAAATTAGTATGTTATGTATATCGAAACGCTATTATCTCTCTCATACACACACATATATATATATATATATATATATATATATATATATATATATATATATATATATTAAATCCCCGATAACGCTCCATAAACGGAATAAATATTTCGGATTTTTTCTTTTTAATTTAATAAGCTTCGCTTGGACTAGCAAAAGTCTCCAGGTAGCTTTCAATACTTTATGTTCCTAAGTGGTCATTCATCTGAAATGTTATTCAGAGAGTGCATATTTTTCTTTAATAGGATCTCTCGAATATTCAGGCCGGTAGATGAATATTAATAAATATACAGTTTAATGAATAAACGGGGCATCTATTCAAGTACGAGTATCCACTAAAAAGTAACGCTTAAAAAGTGATAAAATCTGTCGGATTAATAAATAAAAACTTCTTTAGAAAATTATATCCCTCCATTTTACTTTTACTAAAATTTAATTTACTGCAGTCTAAAATCTTGGTACTGAAAATTAATTTAAAATTTCGGACTGAACCTACCACAGATTGTTCTCGTCTCGTTATGTTGCCAATGTCTTAGACTTAGTCTTTATAGCTCTGTTATTGCTTATCTTGTTTAGTTTACTGTGTCTTTTTGGCCCAAAGATTGAACTCTGTTACTATGCCATCAGATTCACGAACCAATATTTTAATCCACTAGGCCGTTAATAGGAAACAAATTAAAAGAGAAACAATTATCTGCATAAAATTTTACATAGATAATCATATGGGTTTCAAAGCGATATCACATTGGTTCCAATCCATTTAGTTTTGATAAAGGATCAGAAGAAGCAGTGCTGAAGGAGTTCTGTTTCTCTCCTAGGAAACAACAATCTCGACGCCTTTTGGAAGGCGAGTTTTGTTCAAATTGGTAAACTCCTCAGCTGTTGCTAAGTTTCTTCGTTTGTATAAACATACAAATTGGCGGTTTAGAGGAGGACATTTATTTGAAAGGATGAAGCAGACATTTTTATTTTACTTGTCTTTTTTTTGTCTTTTTTTTTTAATCTCTTCATCTTTACTATTTCTGACGTGTCAATCAAAGCTCGATAACTCTAAATATATCGGATTTTACTGAACTTTTCTTAGTTTAACAAAAAGCTGCTTTCAATACTCCATGTTCTTAAGTGGTCACTCATCTAAATAGTTACCAAGTTCTACGCTGCTTAACTTCTTTTATCAAAGAACCGATTTTTTCCAGTGCAACTTGGTCATAAATCCGAATAATATTTAAGGTGTAGGCTTAATTTTATTCGCACAAACAAATATTTTTGAAGACTAATTTTCAATTTCTCTTAAAATCAGTCATAAAATAAATCATGTTCGTTTGATAAAAACTTATATAGCTTAAATTTTTATTTTTGCTATTTTTCTTTTACTAAATATCATCGAATACAAAGCTTGTGAGCCACTCCATATAGCGTTGCAAACAAAATGGCTGTAAGAGAAAAGGTTGCAGGAATTGGTGATTATTATGATAAGAAGGATAGATAACTACTGAATTCAAGGTTAAAGTGTTCAGCGAAACACTCACGCAGTAGTCTGTTCCGCAAAATTCTTGGGTGGGGGGAGGCTTACATTTGGAACACGGGAAGTAAGGGTGATCCGACTTGGTGGAAGTAACATAGCGACTCTTTGCTGTAACTATCTGAATTGGTGAGAATGGAGCTCATCTGAACATTTGTCATGTAAATAGCCATAGATTAGCAACATGCTTGCAACGTTGCATCTGTGGGAAAAGTAGAGTGAAAAATAAAATTTTCTTCACAAGGTTGAACTTGCTTTCTTTCGCATTTGACTCGAAATTAAAAAAAAAAAAAATCCAATTCCTTATCCCCATCCTAAATCAAATACTCTGCGTTCAATGCAGTGTTGTTATGGGCGGATAACTTAATACCAAACGCGAGCGATGTAATTAAAGGTGAAGTGCGGATCAAGAATAGTCATGGAGTACAGTAATTTAAAATTACCCTTGTAAAATCTACGTCGTTGAAACTGGCAAATACAGTATTCAAAATGAGAAATAACTGTTGCTAGTAGATATAAATTTAGAAGAATGGCAGTAGTTTTTGTTCAATAAATCTTTTCAAATTCTTTTAACAAAAGTCCAAATAGCAATAAAATATTTTTTGTTTAATTAACCTTAATTGAAACTTGTATTAAATACGAAAATTGATACTTTGTCCCTATCCGATGATGAATGAGGTAAGCTATTATTAGATTCGGTTTTGGCTTACTGAACTACTCCCTTAAAATGTTACGAGTTACTTATGCATATGAGTGTATATACTATGATTAGTTAAAGCCTGACCTCACAGGGTGGTTCTTTTCGTAGAGTGAACTGACCGAGAAAATAAATGTTTAAGCAAGTCACATTATATATTTTTTTTTATTTATACTATTTCAAATTGCGGAGAACAATGATGCTGTGTGTTCCATGTCAATTTTTGAAAGGTAATACCTTTCGTATTAGCAATAGCGTTTTCCTATTTAGCTGGATGTACGAGTAGCGTAATGGCTATCAGCATGGAAATCTGCGGCAATTGTTACTCGACCTAGTTTATTGGGTTCATTTCTCACTAAGGCTCTTGGGAAAGGCAAGAGTCCATTTCTTCCCTCCACACACCAATTGAATAGTAGGGTAGACTGGACACTATCTTTAGGTGGCAACCAATCTAGAAATACAACTCTGAAATCAAAATCACTCTACGAAGAAGATAATCTGTGGAAAGCCATGATCGCCTACGCCCCGAAAGGACAGAGCATTAAAAATTCTATTAGCAACGCTGTCATTAAATTCCTAACCACTAAAAATATCTTTCTTCTAGACTATCAGCGTTTAGCAGATTGAATGCTGAAATATGCTACAAAAAATTCCGTTTGAATTCCTAGAATGAGAATTTATTATTTACATTCGGACTATTGTCCTCATCTTTGTCCTCATCACAATGTTTCAGTCTTTGTTATAACAACAAGGACGAGGACAACAGTCCGAATGTAAAATAATGATCAAACAAGTTTTAGGCAAACAAATCTTCCAAATACAGTGCTTAAAACAGCACAATTGACTTTTAAGCTAAAATGTTATATAGTGATTATCATTAATTTGTAATAGCCCGGTGAATATTTCACATGGGTGGGCTATAACATTTTTTTTCTGTGAAGCAGAAGCAAACTACTCTTTCTATTAGGTTGGTGCAAAAATAATGACGTAATAATGTCGTTTTTTTGACGTATTTTTAACGTCAAAAAACGACATTAATACGTCATTATTTTTGCACCAACCTAATATTTTTAGACACACACCTGAAGCTAATATTTTAATTTTTCGAACACTATATAGACATGGATAAGATGATTTTAACCCATGTCATTGTCATATTTTCGATATCTGTTCACACATTAAAGACACTACGGAAATTTTGATATCTGCTTACTTCCTGTACATTTGCTGAATCACTTTCTATTTAATCAGAATTAAAGGAAAATTTGTATTTGGTTCATAAATCTTATGCGATATCCCTGGTTACATAACGAGTTTGAATATATCACAGTAATAAAAAACTGACATGAATGGTAGTCAACAAATAAAGCTAAGTCATAAATGTTTACCAAAATAATCATTCGTTGATCTTTTCGCTATAATAAATGGTATGAAATTATTTATGTATCTGTAAGAGAGGAAGTTTATTTGTACGCTAACAGTTTCGTGTACAACGCTTAAATTTGGTGTGCATAATTATTAAGCCCCGGTATTTAACATGATTATTTTTTATTCATCACGAGGAAAAATTCACCCTACTGCTTTTCTTTTCTTCGGAAATATATTTCGCTTTTCTTTTCTTCGGAAATATATTTCGATTTTCTTTTCTTCGGAAATATATTTTGCAGAAACAATTAACATTATTTGGTTCAAGATTATAATTTCGCTTTTTTATTATTAATCTCCGGTAAAGGATACGTGTGTATTGTTTTTTTCTATTTTTGATAGTATTTTTTGGGGGGAAATTTACTAGAAATAACAAATCTCTTTAATTTTCTCCAATGCTACTAATTACTATTACGCAGTTGCTGTACATGAAATTTGACGGACGTAAATTATGACAATAACAAAAATATTATAAAATAGTTATCTCTTAGTTATTCATTTAATTTCTTTCACTTTGGTATTAGTGATTAATGTGTGATTACTTTATAGGATTATATATCGATGACCGTGTTAGCACGAAGGAACAATCACAAATGTACCTGAATTGGCTAGCTGTCCAAGCAAATTGGTACGCTCGGAAACGAATAGTCAGCCATTATTTATATCGTAATAATATCACCAGTACAATGGACAGTCATCTTCTGTGGCATTATTATTATTGTTATTATTAGTAGTAGTATTAGTAGTAGTACAAGGTGCGGCAGAAATGCCTTCCAAGTAATGGTAAGACATTACTGACAATGGTAGAACACACAGTAAGATTGTTTAGCGGCATTTCAACTCCTTATGGGAAATTTAATGGCGAAATTTAATTTTCTTGGGTGCATTAATTTCTTTTACAAAAAATATATTGATGGTATTCTTTTCAAAAATGTATTGCTGGTATTTTTAATATAAAATTGTATTTTTTATATACTATCATAGTGTTTTGACCCCAGGTTTGGGTGGAGTGGGGATTAACTTTGCCCATAGTTGGGACCCTAACAGGTACTTCCACTCGAGTGGACCTAGGAACAACAGCGATTAAGAGGTGGTTCCACGCTCTTCAATATCTTCTGATCAGGAGCCTTAATAAAATGCAATTCTTCTGCATGGTGATTGGTAGCTTTAACTTTATTGGGGACGTTGTATTTAAAATGGGGCCAATCAGAGAATGAACAAGATGCTTGTCCATTTCCGAAAAAAAACCCAAAAAAACAGAAGGACCAAAGCGTGACTGCTGCTGTGAAGGCTTACTGGCCCCTTTGTAGATACATATTCTAACCTAATCCACTTCAGAACGATAAGTTCGCTACCTGTCTTCCTTCACTTATTTCATATTACTGACTGTAAGAAAGCTGTCATTTAGTTAAGCTAAATTGATGAAGCATATATATATATATATATATATGGCCCTGCATTGTAAAAGTATCTTATTAAAACTGATATTCCATAGTCCGATGCTATATTTTATTATCATTCTTTGTCATTGGGAGAACATTTCTTATGTCTTGTGTTTACAAATCCGAATGCCGGTTTTAAAACCTGTCGATATAAATGAAGTACATACGGCCATTCCTCCTTGCAATAGTAAGTCTTTAGTATGTTAACCTCGACAGCCGTTTAGCTAAGGGCAAAAAAACTGTTCCGGCACTTTTCAGTTATACGACCACATCTTTCAGACACGGTGATTTAACTATTAAAACCTGTGAAATAAACCTGACACCAAGAAATAAGTAATTTATTATTGAGACGGCATGATATCAAGCCAAATCTGCTCAAATAAATCCGTGTTTCTATGTCAATGTCTCCACGTAAACTCAAATAAGGAGTTGTCTTGAAATGAACGCGCCAGTACGAACTTGTCTTTTGCTGCGCAAGTGTTTTGTTGTCTTTTGTTATCTCTAAGTATTTTCGATTCAGTGTAACCCGGATATAAGAGAGTTGTCAGGACTGGAGAAGAAGTCTCTTATATCCGGGTTTGGTCTATTTTATATACATTAACACAGGCTCTAATTTGGGACCAGAGAAAATCTCTCTTATATCCGGGTTTCTCTTATATCCAGGTCACACTGTATTTTAAAAGTTGACCATGGGAAGATTGTAGCTGTTAGTATTGAATAATTAAAAATTTAAGAATAATATTTATTATTAAAATAAATATAATCTATGTAGTGTTTTTTAAAATTGTACAGCTCTTCACTTGCATTATAATGTAGTCGTATAACGGAAAAGTGCTATTGCGCCTTCTTGAATACTTATTTCGCTGTCAGTTAAACATTCAGGCTCTCTTTTTCGTGTGGTTGGAAGTTTTTTCAAACTAGTTGGAATAAGAAAGTCTTACTTGTTGGAACTGCCCAGCATCGACAACTACTGATTTGGTTACCCGTTTAAGTGTAATGAACAATCTTTTGACCCTGGTGTGAAAGTTGCCTGCTTCACACATCAAAGCTCAGACCGTCCGAATTACGATGACAGGAAACTCTGAATACCAAAATATTTAACGATTCTAACAACATTTGTCAACAAAGACTACGTATTATTAAACATTGAATGAATGACACCCCAATTTTGCAGCAATGTCCAAACTGCATGACCAGAGCTATACTCTATGGTATATAGTTAAACAAGGTCTAAAATTGCTATTACATCAATCCAAACCAAGCTAAGCGGGAACCAACTGATTTCCTATTAAACGCCCAACAGATAAATTATTTTTAATATAAATTTAGCTTTTCCAATAAGAATTAACTTTCTTTTTTTTTTCTTTGTGTGCATGTACAAAGGAAAATATCGGTAAAAACAGCTGAAAATGTTTCGAATTCATAATTCTAGAGGAAAAGCATTTAAAACTCCCATCAGTTCTATTCAAGAATTCTTATAGACGATATTTTGTCCTACAAATGAAGAGCTTTACTCAGTTTCCTTATTACTCCGCCTTCACCTCTTCATGAATCAATTCGCACCCTCCTTCCACCCTGACACTCAATCCTCCTTTTCTTTGTATTTTTTTTCTGTTCACACCAGGAACATTCAGCAAGCAGCTCTTTGGCATTGCCTGAAGGGATGCAATTGTTTGTCTGCTGAATAATTAGATTGAATTTGTCTCCAAGACATGACGAGGAAGAACAAGGTTGCTCAGGTCAGTTGAGCGACTATTGGGGGTCCAGTTTCTCTTTAAAATGGGCAGCAGGCTAACCGGTTGTGGTGATGGTAGTAGTGGTGGTAAATTCAGACCTGGACACAATGCATTTCGTAATTGGCCCGAAGAAGAAAAAAAAGTACACGACTTAGTGTTGAGTGTCGTCTCCTTGGGCTATTTCTCCATTCCTCGGCTAAGAAAAATCTTATTTTTCTTCCTCTACACCACCCCCTCTTTCGCTTTTGACTGTCGTAGATTTTAGCAGCAGCAGCATCAGCTCTTACTGAGTGAACAAGAAAATAAAAATGAAAGGGCGAGGTAAAAGTTCATTTGATTTGTTTTAATTCTTTTTTCTTCTTCTTGCCTTCTCCTTTCTCCTCCCACCTCGTCCTCTCTCTCTCTCTCTCTCTCATGTTTCTCTCTTACTCTCCCTCTCACTTTGCTTAATAAGGAACCACCATTTATTAAAAAGATGGGTGTTGACGAGGCAAATCTGCCCAAGATGTGTCACGTGATACAAGTAGTCACCAAAATCCATAACACGCCAAAACCCACGCTTCTGTTCTTTCGTGTGTCCCGGCAAACATTTCCATTACATTTTTACATCTGTCCACACCTCCATACACATTTACTCTCCTCCCCAATAGATTTCTATCCATTGTCAAGTGACCCCCGACTCCTTCCTGGAATAGATTTGCTTCGTCTTCTGCTTCCTTTGTTTTCCGCCCATCTTTGGTCGGTCATTCCTGTCTTGTCCAGTTTTATGGAGCCCTCCCATAGTGGAACAGTGTGCGTGTGTTGGATAGGAGGTAGAGAAGAAGAAGGATATGTCTCGATAATATCGCCCTCTTGTCTTCCCCCCACCCCCGACACTTGGTCCCTTTCCTGGTCACCGTTGTCTGACCCATCTCGAGGCCATCTGTCTTTCATTATTTTTAGAGAAGTTAAGGTGGCGCTGGCCCCACCGTTTCCTCGTCCATTCTGAGATGCAATACTTGGGCATGACGTGCATCTCAATTCCCGGCCTGGATCTGTTTCCTGAAACTGGCAAGACGGGGAGACACATCAGTCATTTGTACACGCACAAACTTGCGTGTGTGCGCGCGCGCGCATGCAAAATGTAGTCTAGCTCGATTCTTATTTCCTATGTGCCGTGTCTCTTCAGGACGAAGGTGATCATGGCTTTCCAAAACTTCCAAAGTAATGTTTGTCTTTTTTCCAACCCCCGCACCCTTACGTCATCGATTCACACAAGCTGCTCAGATAGGTGGCCCGCTGCCTGCCTACCTTTTCCCTTTTGCATTCTTGTGAGTGTCAAATTCTCCAAGCCTTCCTTCCTCATGTGTCTAATAAATTTCAGTTGTCTTTTTCTAATTCTGAGTATAAGCGGTTTTTGTTTTGTTTTTTTTTTTTTTTTTTTTTTTTTTCGTGGTTCTAATATACGGTCGAAATGAGACCTGAAAAATGTTGCCTATCTGACCACTATGAAAATCGGCATTGGAAATCCTGGTTTTTAACTAGGTTCGAACACTGGCCAATAGCGCTAATGGGCAACATGTAACCACTACAACTACGAAACTTACACTGTCTATGTGTGTAGACTGTGTTTATATCCATCCCACGTATTTATGTGGATATTTATCCTTTTATGCGATTGTAAAAGGACTTAAGACAAGGGTGTATCTTCTCACTGCACTTCAACTTTTAGAGTGAGGTGATCCTGGGAGAATTAGAAGTCCTTCCAGGATTCATTGTCAGCCACAATCTTAATAAGATATGTAGATGACCCGTATTGATAGTAGACACACAAATAAAACTAGAGGCACTCCTACAGAAGATAGTAAAGGAAAGCGTTAAGAAAAGACGAAACATCTGTTGTAAGAAGACAGAATGTATGGTTAACAGCAAAAGGAAGAGGCCAACATGCTTACTACGAATTGGAGACACCAAAATCATGCAAGTACAAAAATTGAAATATCTAGGAAGTGTTTGAACAGAGGACAGAAAATGTGACGTCGAAATCCAAAGACTAGCGAAATACAAGCGGATAGCGAAAGATGGTTTCCAAAGTCTACGGTGGAGTAATGAATAACGGACCGGATAGAGGAATCGGAGAACCGAGTTCGAATTCCACTCGAATCCATTACATTCACTTACGTGATAATACTGTTGGGAAAAGTATGAATCCTCTTTTTCTCCCCGAGCTATGGGTAAATAGCTGGACAGACCGGGTTCTGTAGCCTTGGATGGCAACTGGTCTACCGTAGAAAGAAATGGCAACCTACTGCGAGAAAAAATCTCCCTCGTTAATCATGTATCGAAAGTTACATGATCGCCTAAGCGTGTATCACACAAGACATATAACTGGCTGATGCAATCTTTAAAAAAATCAGGAACATTTCATTAGAAACCAAGGGAAAAGTACTGAACTGTTATGTAATATCCCTCCTCCTATATGGAGGTGAATGCTGGACGAATCAAGCCGAGTTTCTCGACTTGACGGTCGAACTCTCTGCTTCTGAGCAGAAAGGAACCCGGACGAGGTTCCGCCGAAGGGCAGAATCTCGTTCGGGGAGAAACGACCTACCCGATCTCGTTTATACGGGTTATACGGGCATTTTTTGGCTGAGCCTACGGGCTCGGAAAACCCACGATAAACTCGGCCTTGTGCCACATGCAACCCTCGTGGGGGGGGGGCTAGATACCGAATGCTGGACAATCTCCTTACAGATGAAGAGGTAACAAAAATGTGGTTCTACAGAAGATTACTGAAAATACTATGTGAGCAGCGAAGAAGCTTTAGGGAAAAAGGAAGCAAAAAGGGCACTTATATTCAACATCAGAAAGAGATAGTTGAAATCTTTCGGGCACATAATGAGGAACGGAAGCTTGGAGAATTTGACACTTACAGGACGCATTGAAGGTAAGAGGCACATAGGAAAACAATGAATAACGTACCTAATGGGTTTTTGTAAACGGCTGGCACGCACAGTGATTCGGAGTGATAGCAAAAATGAGTTACAAATCTCAAGAATTTTTGGATAGCCATGATCGTCCCACGTCTTGAAAGGACATGGCACACAGAAGTAAATTCAATCAAGTAGCGAGGGAGTTTTAAAGGAAATGGAAATGATAAAGACAGTTGTATTTAGAATTAGGAAGAAACTGGTAAAATTTCTGGAACGCATAATGAGGAAAGAAGGCTTAGAGAATCTGACACTTACAGGAAATATTAAATGTAAGTGGGGCAGAAATAAATCTCAAGTACCCTACGTGACGAGTTTGTGGTAGAACACGAACTGAGAGAAATCGTAAGGGGATAAAAATTGCTTAAAACTACAAAGGATAAGAAGTTGTAGAGAGCGATGATCGCCTAAATTATGCTAATGGTCAATCATTATTGATCCTCCTTATCATCATAATCTTTACTTTATACCACCTCTCCTTTCATCATTCCAATTTTAACAGTAACCGTATCCTCTGAGAGGCCCTCCAGTTTTGTATTACTTGAATTCTAGTATTAGAAAGAAGACGTTCCAAAGAGACACGGCATATAAAAGAATAACGTTCGGCATTGGTTGTCACAAAGACAATCTGCTTTACTTTTTTATTTTGTAACTTTAAGGATGTTAAATCCTTTTACTCTTCTCTCGAAATTTGAATTTAGAAAGTCAATTACTATTCAAAATTGAGGCAAATGCTTTGATTTTTTTTTTTTATTGAACAATTACAAATCATCTTATTAATTTCAAAATCAAAAGATGCAACATTTAAAAAAAAAACAAAAAAAAAACGATGAATCTCTTGCAGATAAACACTATTTGTCAGGAACTGAGTAATTTTTGAGACTCTGGATTGTAAAGAGACTCCGGGGAAATCAAATTTGCCAGTAGAACTATTTCTTTAGATCATTCAATATAATTTCTTAAATATCATTGAGCTATTCAGTTGTTTTGAAATCGTCTATGAGAATCTATTACCAGGACAATAGATTTGAATCCATTTCGAGAAAGTCGTCCTTATATCTACGCAATCCGCAGTAAAATATTAAAGTATGATTGAAAAAAATCTCTTCATAACAAAAACTACTCGATACTGCTGGGACGTTACTCGATTGCATTTAGTTTAACTGGCTTTTTATGCAAGTGTACACACACACACACACACACACACACACACACATATATATATATATATATATATATATATATATATATATATATATGAGAGAGAGAGAGCCAGATCATCATCATTATGGATCACAAACAAAAGAGGAAAGAGATGCAGGCAAATCAAATAATTTCATTTTATTCTTCACGTTACCTTTTCATAATTTCTGTTTTGTGTGATTTGCTTGTCTTGCTATACGTGTTTGTTTTCAAAGATATAAGAATTACAATCTACTTCAGGTAATGTCATATGTAAAGTTTCAGATAAAGGCAAACCCGGAAATAGTTATGATGGGGTAAAAGATATTTGCCAACCGCTGCTCTACCCAAATCACACGCACACGCGAGAGCACGCGCTAAACATCTAAATTTAAAGCTAAGCGTCCCTGTATCATTAACGTTTCCGATGTAAAATATAACCGGTGTTTGTTGTATTTCTTCCGCCAGCCTACACACATATATATATATATATATATATATATCCTAACCGGTAGGACAAATCTGTGTTCAATTCGTACCTGACGATTGCTTCGTGCATGAAACTTCAGGCAGGAATTGAAAACAGTTGCGCTACCGGTTAGGAACAAAATGTATATTTATATTATAAAATTTAGTTTTATTATTATACATAGGATAGTTTCATTACAACACAATAAGCGAGATATATACCCTACACGTGCATCTATACTCAGTAACTCAGCTATACATTTGTTCTTTCTTTTTCTCTATCGCGCGCGCACACACACACAATTCTTTGTCTGAAACATATAATCAGTAACACTGATAGACATTCACATTTATACGCCTGCGCCCTCCGATCCCTATAGTCAAATTTCTTTTGTTTCTAGCAGCCCTTTTTGTTCCTTTTCCAAGAAGTAATCGACATGTCGGGGAAAAAGAAAATGGATTTTATGCCAGTACAACATTTCTATCTTCCTTCTCCCTTCTGTTGTTCTTCCCGTCCCGACTTTTAAAGAATATTCCCCATTGCCAGGAAATGTGTTCCCTTCATTCAAGTTAGTGTCCGATCCTAGAAAACATTGTAATTATCCCTCAAGAAGAAGAAGCCTCTTGAAAAGAGGCTTAACACATACTCGCACTGTCTATCAGCTGCTATCGAATGGACCGGTGTGATTGGTTCATATTAACCGGAGCGGTATGGGGGGATTCGTGTGCATAAATGCATACCCCCCCCCTCCACCATTGGGTGATTTGATTTACAGCAGTATGATAGTTTGTGAATTAAGTGTTTATCAGTACTTGTCTTTATCACGTTATAACACCAATGTGGTGGTCTCTTTTGTGTGTACATATTGAGACAATGTAGATATATGGATAGTGTAATGGTTAGCAACTCTGAAGGGGAAATCAGCGAGGCGAGTTTGAATTCCGACCATGTCTTTTACTTTTGCACAAATACCCTTGAAAAAGATAGGAATCATCTCTTCTCTTACCAGCTATGGGTTAAATAACAGTATTAACTGGTCTCTATCGTCTTGGTGTGGCAGCTAGTCTTCGAGAAGAACAATTCTTCAAAACCCGGCCTGTAAAAGAAAGTGTTCAGTTAGGCTACACAGGACATACCACTAAAACTATGGTGCCCCTAATAAGTTACGGGAATATTGACGCGACAATTGAAACGATACTTTTACATATTTACGTCAAAGTACGATTCAGCTAAGTCATGGATTTAATCTCCTTAAGGATGGACATATATAGAACACACATGACCTGTGATTGTAGAAGCAACACGAAATATTAATTGTTTTTATGTAACAGGCTTTTAACCGAAAGGAATTACCAAAAAATTGGTTAAAATGTTTACAAAAGGTGATTAAAGCTTGACTTGTGTGACACAAACGGTCGTCCTCTTAGTTTTATCTATGATCAACCTTTGTCTGAAAAGTAATTGTTATAGGTAAGAATTAGCTCACAAACTGAATTCCAATCATTCAACGGTTCAACCTTATCTGCAACAACATGTAATTTTCTTTTTTACTAAATGTTCACTCATTATATGGCTCAAGAGTCATTCAAGGTAGAGGGTTACTGAAAGAAGTTGTATGAACGTAAGAGGGGTAAGTAAGTGCAGATTATGAGGATATGTAGGTAGATAACGGTTGGTCCTAGACTTGATTAGGTTAGGAATGTAGTGATGAGGGAAGCATCCACTCGGGAGTCTGTTCTATAAAGTAGCAGTTTTAAGGAAGAAGCTGTCTCAGTGGAACTTCCTTCTTACCAATGGAATACGAAGGGAGTGAGAGTGATTCAACTCTGTGTACGTGGCATGGTGTCCTAGCTGTAAAGATCTGAGCTGGTGGAAGTAAGGAATGTAGCTTGTCTGAACATTTACCATAGAAATAGCGATACATTAGTGGTAGGCATACAGTGTTTGATATGTGGAAAAACGGCTCTAGGGTTGAAAATAATTAATCGTCTACCAGGTCGCGTAAACGCATTTGAATTCTGTCAGAACCGGAAACTAGGGACTAGGCAGCTCCAACCTAGATATGGCAGCAATACTCCATTTTTGCTCTAATCTGACTCTTGCAAAGATAAAGCGTGGCAGGAGGAGTCCGGTATTTTCTAGAGTGTTACAAGAAGCCGACCACTTTTACGGTATCTTTAGCGATGTATCATGTGTGAGTTCCGGTTGAGGTCTGGGGCGAATTTGTCCCAATAGAAAACAGACAAAAGCGCCTCATTAAGAGTACAGCCGTTCATCAGGGCTGGAAAAAAATTCAGGGCCTGCTCGGTGATGATGTAACGTTGTGTGCATAAACTTGGAAAATAGGGTCCCTATGATTTGAAAGAAACTAACCGTAAAACGACGATGGACGTCCGCCCGTCTCTGTATTCTTGGACAGATTGTTGACTGATGAAGAACAATAGATATTATATAAGAACATGAAGTAACGTAGACACTGGTTTAGTGGAAGCCAAAAGGAAGCGTTTAGTGCATTAGTAGTTGGTTGATTTGTTACGATTATACTTACAATCAGATATTTATTATCAGCAGTTTGATCGTTTAAACATTACCTTAAAAGAGAGACCCACTTTGATCAATCAATATAGTGTCGTTTTCCATCCTGATAATGCACTACACCATACAATATTAAATTACATTTGATAAGTTTGAAGACGTCGGCTGAGAAAGAATTACTTCCTAATTTGGTCTTTCCAGAACTATCTTGATTAAATAGTTCTTAAAACATATGAAGAGATGGAAAATATCTTCTACATATTTTTCCTTTCAAACGAAAATGCTTTAAAAAGAAAAACCCTGTCATTTATCTTGTAGAATTGTTAGAAAGAGATTATTGGTGTAATAATTTATGTAAATGAATAAATTCTAATTAAACATATTTTTTATATCTTTTCTTCCTCTAACTTTGGACTTATAAGTTGACCTGATATTATATTGGAAATCTGTTGACGTTATCAAATAGACTTTCACCTTCCTTACTTCTTTGCTTAACTCATTATTTGTTTGCCTCGCTTTCATTCGTCTCTTTGTGTCCGTCACTCTTTGTTTCTCGATATAACCATAAAACAATGAAAGGCAAACAGGATATATTTACATATCGCCTTTATGGGAACTGGCGGCATCATTAACGCCCACGAACTTTTGCTGATGTCATTTACTAAGTTTAGTTTGACACAAAGCTTCAAGTAGGAAATGAGAATCGAACTCGCTATTCAGTAATGCGGTTCAACCAGACTAGCTCACTTAAACTTATTCTCTTTCTGACCATTTTCCCTGTTCCTGAGATGGAAATTAACCTAAATCCACCTGAGGTTCTACCTTTCCCATTGTAGTTAAAGTGTGGGGGCTTGGTCAGTCCTAAAGGTAAAATGCCCAGAGAACTGGACAATTTCTTGAATCACCCTCATGTATTTTTAAAACAGGAAATATTTATTTGCCTATGTATCTTTCGGGTACGAGGCTTATTAACGATTCCCCCCATTTTAAGCGTTTGAGCTGCGATAACCAACGGTGTTTGAGTGTTGTAATATCAACATAGTTTATATCCAAGCTGTGGCACATATCAATATTTTTAGTTATGTACGTAGCCAGCGAAATAAACACAAACACAGTATAGGTGGGGAAAAAAATACTTGGATCGATCAATATGTAGTATCTGTGCATGTCGTGAAAATTGTTGCCTACATTTTATAATCCCGTTACGAGTCGTGTAACCCATCAGGGTCGTAGGGGAAACCGCATGTACTGCTACCATAGTAGCAGTAGGTGTCCAGGGCAAGGTAGCTTGATGGATACCAGTTTTAAATTTAGGGTCAATTCTGTTTGTAACCAATAGCTGTGAGTGGAATGAAGAGATGGATTCAAACCCTTTCCCGAGGGTATTTATGTGACAGGGAAAGTAACAAAAAACACGATCGAAATTTCTCCTGTGTCGCTAACCGCGTTACACTATTCGCACATACAACATTTTATTATCGCTCTTACCAAATACAAGTTAGTTTTTTTTTTTTTCTTTGATGGAGGAGTGGGGCTTTTTAGTTGGCCGAGAATTTTTTTTTCCAGCACCCACCGTTATTAGAAAAAAATTAGAAGCTTTGAAAATTTTGCTAACATTTGTATTCAAAATGTATTCTTTTGCATTATTTTTGAAAATTCGTTTTTGTATCACGTTTTTTAACACTAATTTCTTAACAAAACCAGTTTTATTTGTTGTTTTGTTTTTTTCTTACTCGAGGCCCTATAATTTTCAGCTCATTGAACAAATTAATACGAATCTATTAAGAGTTTGCAAGCAATATTTCACCAATGGCAATGATAATAATCGACAAATAAGACTCATTCTCTTCCGAGTCAACCTAATTGGGTCATCGACAACAGGTCAATATATATATCGATATGACACGCTGTTGCTTTTTTCCCTTTCTGAATATTATGCAGTTTTTCTTTAATATATTTATATATTTTTTCTTGTATATATTTATATATTTCTCTCTTCTCTCCTTTTCCATCGCTTTCTCTCCTTTTCACAGCGGCCTCTATTTTTTCTTTTTTATTAAATTGACTGAGTTTTTTTTCTCTTTCTCGCCTTTTTCTTTCCATTTTTTTCACTCATGTCTATAAATAGCCTTATCTCATTATTTTTTTTTCCTTTATCTTTGTCCTCACTTCAAACAAACAGCTTATTTTATTTCGATATATAATCTTGCTTCTATGGAACAAATACATTCGTTTTCCCCCCCATTTCTTTCGTCTCTCTTTTATGCGCACAAATACGAACCATTTTAGCTCATTTGGAATTTTTTTTTATATTTTTATTTTTGTTAGGCTGACATAGACGTGCCCAAAACATAGACATTACATCTTTTAAAAACATCTATACATATTGATACGTATACAAATCATTGTCCACAGGAAAGTAGTTTTTTGTTTTGTTTTTAATTTACTCACTGCTTACTTGAACTCGTGTGCTTGCTTGCGTTCTAGATTTGTAACGTCAATAATATTCTTTTCATATACATATCAAAATAACGACCACAACGTATTATTTTACTTTCAATGTTCATGATCTCCTGCATTGATCCCAGTTAGTACTTAGATGGCGGACCGTTTGGGGACACTGGGTACTGTAAGCAAATTCATACAATCCTAAATGTTTCAGCTTTAAATAATCCACTGAGCTCTGAAATCTTATTAAACTATTATTCTTCTCTCCCGATAGGACTAGATAGGTTCGCCTATCGCCCAGTTGATACTCCTCCCGGTTGAACAGTGATAGAGATTTATCCCTTGTTTCTGTTATATCGTGGATAATACGATATAAGCAACCAGGTAATCCCGAGTGGAAAGATTACACTAACACAGGAATTAGGTAAAACAATAACAAGGTTTTATTGTACGGAAAGTACAAATGAGTAAGGATTCGTAAATATAACAGTAAAACGGGAGATACGTTACGGAGATCGTAGTCGTCCTTTTACGCGGTATTTAATTGACCCACCCACTGAGTCAGGTTGTGACACAAGGTCGGTTTTTAACGTGGGGACCCGAGTGTTTTCACTCGGGCCGCTGGTCTAAGCTGGTCAAAGTTAGTCATAGCTGGTCTAGACCCGAGCCGGTCCAAGCTAGTCGTAGCCATGATACTATCAGCAACAGGGTCGAAGCACAAGTGCTGGGTAAGTATCCGAGCGCGTACACCTCTCCAAGGAGCGATTTACGCATCCAGTCGTCTTTTAATTTAATACCAGAAATACTTTGTAAAAAAAAAAAAAAAAAAAAATATTACTAGCAATACATTTTTGAAAAAAAAAATATTACCAGCAATAATTATTTTGTCGGTATTAAATAATCCATTGAAGTTGATATGCCGTAAAATAAACCAAACCTGCATAGCCTCCAAGTACTTTACTTCTTGACCTTTCTTATGCTCACACAACACCACACAGTAAACCTCTACTTTGAGTGGCTTTTACGCCCTGTATTGTGTGAACATTACAAGGAGCGAGACTTTATCTATCACTGGTTTGCTAGACATATCACAGAACCTACAGCACTTGGTATTTTCCAATGGAGTACTCACTAGGCTGACCGTTGCTTAACTTCGGTGATCGGACGAGAATCGATGTTTCAACGTGATATGGTCAGAAGCAAAATGTTCATGATGATAATTAGTAATTTAACTAATAGACAAGCGTTACAGTGTAATACTTGAACGATCTCGTTTTAAAACAAATCAAATTGCTAGTAAAAGTAATATACAATTCATAACAGACATCTGAACTTCGCCAGAGATTACAGGATGAAAACATTGGCGTGAGGACGATCTAATTGAAGAAATTACTTCGAACCAAGCGACATAAAAAAAATAATTAAAACAACTTATCAAAAAGAATTTCAGACAAATATTTCCAATGTGATATGAAGATCAACCCGAGAATTATAAATACGCCATATTTTTTCGTGTATCCTACGCTTTCTTATTTCTGTATAGAAATAATAATTGTATACAATACGAATCACTTTACAGAACGCTCTTCCTGTTTCTTGTTGAAGATGGGAAAGTGAAATAACAAATTTATGTTTAAAAAGAAAAATAATATCAAAAGTATCATTAATGAGTTTGTAGTTTGGAATTCAAATTCTCATAAATGAGCGTTATCTGCTAATTATCAATTTTTGTCGTTTTTTTTTTTTTGTTTTTAAAATGAGAAATTATGTTTTGCTATTCAGAAAACTCTGCTCATTTTGTCTGTTACGGCCCCGAATTTTCGGCCATTGCATTCTTCGGCTTTTTTTAGATATATATCTTTTTACTTGGTAACTTTTGGGAATTTCAAACTTAACCCTTTATTTAATCCGCAGAAGTAGATTATTCTCATTCCATTTTCCATGCTTAGGCGAGATAACTCGTATCAATTATTACTAGTCTTATTTCGTTTTGTATCATTTTTCCGTTTCAATTGAATCGGTATGTGACACCTGAAGAGAGTCAGGATAGAGCAACTGAAATTTTATGAAGTATAACAGACAAAAATTAAATGAACATGTTGGTCCTGATATCAAAGCATATAATACTAATTATCAAATCTAATTTTTGATAAAAGCAGTTATTCGCGACCGTATCAACATTTTTTCCTGCTATTTGTATCTTTATTCAAATAATTAGGGGGTAAAACATATTATCTTTCAAAACTTAATAAAATAAAAGGTATCTTGATTATATGGTAAAATAAATATATCCATTTAAAATATCTGGAGTGTTTACTTATATTTAATTTTTTTGCGTTATTTGTATTATATTTGATACTTGCTTTGTTGTTTTAGTTGACACAATTCTACTTCACAACAACTATGTTAATTAGAGATCCTAGGTCACTATTCCATTTATTTTAGTAATCAATTTTTAATACTTTTTTTGAAGCTAATAAATTCTGTCTTTGGTATCTATAATTACTTAACATGAGGTTTTTGATGTCGCATACAAAGTAAATTAACATTGCAATTTGCTGTAGACAAGCAAAAAGGTTATATGCATTAGACGGCAGCTTGAGAGGACCCGAATAAGAGCAGAACCACTGCATATAGTTATTTTGTTGATACAAATTATTGGATTTGGGGGGGGGAGAATTAATCAAACCATACAATTACGATACCTTCGGTTTTGGCTTTTGGTTGTGATAAAAAAAACTGTCTTGCATTAAATACGATAATATTTGTTTTGTCTATTCTCTGGCATTTTCTCGTCCTTTTATTTTTCTGGTATTTTCGTAAGGAGGACTTGCCTGACTTGAAAATCAACATTCGAAATTCTTTGAATTTGCTTAAACTCCAACTACTAGTCACCAGTAAGAAAATAAGCAACTACTTTGACCACATGACAAACACCTGTGTTATATTTTTCTTTTAAAAAGTATAAAAGACTTAAATGTAATTCTCTCTCCTATGGTGATGTGAAAATACACTTAACGTAAAATGTTGCTTTTATTAATCAAAAGTCAAAACTGAAAAATATATAACTGCTTAAATAAAAAAAAAAACAAAAAAAAACACAATGACGGAATTGACCTCTATCATAAATACTTCAGTAAATGCAATTGGAAATGTTTTTAAGTGACTGAAAATAGGCAATCACAAAATCTCTTACGTCGAATATTTAAGTATTATTGGAAATGAAAAGCATAGTGATGTGAAATTCATCGCTAGAGATTTTTTTGTTCAATTCTCATATGTAATTGAGATATCCCGAAACATTTCTGAAAAAAACATTTCAGTTTTTAAAAGGTCTCTAAAGAATACCGTAAAGTAAATATATCCTTTACATGACAACATTGAAGCGTAAATAAATGCGAAAACAGCGCAGGTTGATTAATACTAGACTGGCTTCAGTTTAAAAAAAAATGACAAATTTACGCAAGTGTAGAGAATATACATTTTTCTGAGATCTTTCTGATTATTTACCGCTAGCATTGAAACCCCCTTTTTTTACTCTGATAGCCAGCTGTTAATATTGTTAGCCATGATATAATGGTCTCTTAGGATTAACACTGAGACGGACTCTTGCATTGCTTTTTTGACGTTAATATGACACAAAGAAACCGGGGAAGGATTGAGAGATGTGGATTTTTAAGAATCGGTCGTTTTGGAGGAAGCGAAATTACAAGGAGAGCGGAATTATTCATCACGCCAGGCACCTAATCTGGGATAACCATGTGAGATGCCGCTTTTTTTGTCAATAGGATTTTATTTTCTCAGATTTACTTCCAAGCAATGCTTGCGAATATGTGCATCGTGGAGCCAATATGATATCGCAATTTTTTTTTCATTTTACATGAACGCTAGAGATTGTAGCATTTTTAATGCAACTTTCTAAATAAATCTATACATCTTCCTAACAAAATCATCGTAAGTTTAAATTTGCTCCTATTTAAAGCGATATAGTAAAAAAAAAAAATCCTCATTTTTAAGAGATATGTTCACGAACCGAAGCCTGACTAAATGTCCATCTCTTTTTCTTTTCTTTTTTTAATGGCTTCATAGACGGTCAGAGAACTTTTCAACACTCCTCTTATATAGTTAATCATAGCATACTGATGAAAAAAGTATTTATTTTATACAATTTTTCAACATAATGTCTTTCTTTCTAATAGCATTTAATTCAATATTAATTACATTGATCGAATATTATATACAGTGAAAATTTCTGATCAAAATTCACCTCGCAACTGTCTCAGGATACGAATTTATTGATCAACTTGTGCTTATTAGCGTGCACTCGCGTACACATAGTCAAATGGTTGCTGAAAAGTTCTCACTTGACCAAGAAAGATTAAAAATAAAACTAAAAAAGCTGCTGTCTGAGCATTTTGTCAGATTTTAGGGAGTGGCTTGGGCCGAGCACCCGCTTGAATATACACAAGAGGTCTTAATCAAAACTGATTATAAAAACATTTAGCATAGCTTTTAATTTATAGATAATTGCTTAGTCGAGCACAAGCTGAAATGAGGTATAGGAAGATTATGTTACGCCAATCTTCCAAGCAGTGATAGCCTGCTTGTCTTTAAAGAAAACATTAAAACTAATTTGTTTTAATTTAACGGTTTTCCCATTTAAATTTTCTGGTGAATCATAATTCTTAGTTTAATGATTTGAATAAGCTCCTTGTAAGTTACATGACTATAAAATATCCGTGGAAATTCTCTTACTAGATCGTTAAATATTTGAGCTTTTTTAACTTTAACAAATTATTGCAACAATCGTTATTTATGCAGGTTATTATTTAAAGAAGTATGTGGGTACAAATAAAGATTCAAAATTTTTCACTGAAGCAGACGTTAACGTACAAGAAAGTTGTCGCCTCTCTAACTTCCCTTTCTTCCTGCTTTTCTTTTTTCTTTTCTTTCCCCTTCCTCTCTTTTCTTTCCCCTTCCTTTTTCTTTTCCCTTTCAACAGCATCTCTGATGTATTGGTTTTCTTCTGTTTTTCCTCGCAATCTAAACGGAATGGTCTATTATTTTTTGAGGAAATGGCAAGGCGTAACGGACGTACTTATTAACGAATAACATGCTGTATTGTAATATGACGATGGTAAAGAAAGTGCATTCTTTTTATGAGGCCAACTATTACTCTGTAAAAAATTTTTGTGTGATGCATGACAATAGAAAATTTGTCAACGTCCTGATCTCTTTTACTGGTTGTCAGTCGATTTGCCGGGGTTTCACGTCACCTGATTCTTTATTCTTGTTCCATTTCCGCTTCTGAAACAGATGATTTTTTTTTTCAAGTGGAGATTTAAATCGCATCAGTTTCTATTAAACACTAACCAATATTCATTCACGTGTAATTTTTCAATTATTTACAAAGATTAATTTCTTCTTATATTTATTACGACGGCTTTAAAACTAACCAACACTTTTTAATTTATAATTAAGAGAAGAAAGCAGAAATTGGGACTTTTTCGTTTGTCCTCAATCATAATTTAAAGTACGGAAGCCTGAACAGAAATAAGTTACATTTTCTTTCTTTTTGAGAAGCTTAATTCGTTATGCCCGAGCCTAAATTTAAAGTTTGATCTTTGAGAATGAAAACATTTCAACCATCCTTTCGAAAGGTCAGTCATGTGTAAGTTTTAAGTCTTTTTTTTTTTCCGAAGAATATAATATTGTCGAAAGTTTACAAGAAAAATGAACAATACAGAAGCAATCATTTCGATAATTTTTTTTGTTTTATCGAAGCCAAAAAAAATCGATTACCACTGGTTTGGTTTGGCTAAACGAAAAAGTCTTCAAATGCTATGACGTATTTTTCTTCAATTAATGTTTTTTTAGCTTTCACAGTAGAAACTAATGAAAATAACCTAACGTTTGAGTTTTTTATGGCTAGGAAAACAAGATGCAATTTAATATTTCTTTCTTTTTTAGGCTTCCGTATTTTAAACATAGGAGTTTTATTTTTGGTTAGACGAATGAAATTCATGGTTCATCAATGTCTTTTTTTGTTATCAATATTTTGTAATGATTTCTTTATAATTTATTTCGTTTGTTGTTATTTGGTTTGAATATCAGGTTGTATATCTTCAGTTGTAATGTTTTGGCACGATTCCAAGTGCGCCGGCTATTAAGAGGATGACTGTATACTACATGATCACTAGTTTTCTCAGTTCTGAGTGTGGTCATTATTCATTAACTTTTACACCTGTAATAATATCTCTTTCCCCTTCTGAATTCTCTTTTTTTCTTCATATCCCCCCTCGCCCTTCTTTCTATTTAAATATTTCTTGGTTATTACTTTATTTAGTAGTTTTTGTTATTTCGTTACATTTTTTTTTTTTTTTGTTTTTTTTTTTGTTTACAGTTTCGGGTCACTTTTATTTATTATTTTGTCGTGTGTTATTTATTGGTAGACCATGAAGATCTACAGATTATACTACTTAGGAATATCCTCATCTCATTCTCTTTTTCTCCTAATGTCTTTTTACGGCGAAAAGTTTTTACCCTGTTTTTCTGTTTCTCCTCCTCGATTGATTATTCTTGTATGAAAGAATCTTTAAACCTGCCCCCCCCCCGCTCCGGCCCTGAGTTGAACTCTCAAATTTATCATGTCATGCTTCTGCCTCTCTGCACCTGTTATTTTTGCTTTTACACCTTCAGTTCTTCTCTCCTCTGTTACTCCGGCCATCAATATCATCCCCAGAGAAAATGGAGGTCTGTGTCCCCCTGTGGTGATTAGGGATCTTCAGCCTATCATGGATATCATGGCTTTTTGAAGTAATCAATTAACTAACGCGATATTTTATGAAGCTTTTAATAAGTGATAACGTTTATTTTCATTTTACTATCATTGCATTTATGGCAACAATGATGCTTATGCTGACTGTTCAATAATACTGAATACAGAGACCAAATTTGTTACTCACCAGCCTCTAGTTTTTTAGACGGTCGTAGAATGATGATCTTACAGTTATGATAGAAAGCAACAGAAATTAAGATGAAAATAAAAATTAGTCATAAATTAATAGTATTATATAAGATGTATGGTTATCAGTAGGTATACATGACCTAACGCTAATCCGAATTAAAAGAAAAATTAATTTCCGTATATAAAACGTTTTAGACATTTTTAAAACATTGACATATATTTTTGTCATTCATTGACTCCTCACACCGCCATTGTATATGAATTTTTTTTTAATTCTCTTTAAAATCCAATATTTAACCTAGATGTTTTTGAAAGTCTATTATTGAATTTAAGGTGTAATTAACTAGACTTTCTAAAAGTAATGCTTACCATTTACTTAAAACAAAATAACGTTTTATTTACGTACGGTAGCCTGTGAAGTCAAAGGACAAAATAAAAACAGTAATTCCAACCCTCATCGAAAAAGCGCGCGAAAAAGTAAAAATAAAACTTCAAGGAATATCGAAGATAATAATGTAACAATAGTGTAATAATAAAGAATTTGTTATTTGTTAAAAAATAAATTTCTTTAACCTTATATAATAACTAGTTTAAGAATATATATTTTTTATTCTATACACTTTTATTAAACTTCGTATAACGAATAAACGTGAAGGGACTAAAACGCTGCCTAAACAAAAATATAGTGTAAATATAATTTGTGTTAGATTAATGTGAAAAGGAAAAAATATTTATTCTAAAAGTAAAATTTAGAAAAATTACAATAAATTATTCTTTTATGGGAATGAAATATTTTGTCATTAATTCTGAAAATTTTCTCGGTGGCACAAATTATGCAAGAAAAATAAAACAGATTTTCTTTAAATGAACAAAAATTAAAATAACAACTTGCTTTTGCTTTAATTCCTTTCAACTAATTATTGTTTATTATTGTATGCAAGAATATTTAAATAAATACAGGCAAATAGAAAAACGGGGGAAAAAACAACTAAAAAAAACAAAACACCCGTAGAAAACAGTGTTTTCAAGACACAAAACTGACTGAACGTGTGATATGAAATTAGATTAAAAATATCATACATACTCTTGCTATATTGAATGGTAGTCAAAGTGATATATCAAGATTATGTCCCTTTTGTACATCCATACCAGAGATAATCTACTTAACAGTTCGTAAAAGGAAAAAAATAAAAATAAAATTCTTTTAAAAAAAGATTAATATTCAAAAATGGCATTAAACTTTATATTTGAATTTCCAACATGTCTTTAATAAAAGAAACTCTTGTGACGAACATCAACAGAATGAATTTCAAAAGTCATTTTTTTAAATAAATAAAAAATATCATTAAGTGCAAATTTTTTCTATCCAATCTGAAAGAAGATAACCTTTTACTTTTCTTAAATCCTGCAAACACCAATTCTCAAACAAATTTTGAGTTTTATTGAATTATTTTTGGTGAGACACGGACTGAATTTTCCGTATATTCACACTCAATATTGCATAGTATCTTCGGGGATTTTCTTTAACTGTAAAAAAAAAATGAAATGACGGACACCTTCTCGAATTAAAAATTACACACAAGATACCGAACAAGTTGGTGGGTGAAATATCGGTCAGTTATGTGCCATGCTTAGGCGATCATGTATCTTTCGATACATGACTAACGAGGCAGATTTTTTTCTCGCAGTAGATTGCCATTTCTTTCTGCGGTAGACCAGCTACCATCCAAGGCTGGGGAGAAGAGGATTCATACCTTTCCCAAGGGTATTAGCACGTATGGATTCGACTGGAATTCGAACTCGGCTCTCCAATCCAAGCCGCTATCCATTACTCCACCGTGCCTCCACCTTCCTTAAATCAGATAAGTCCCTGATTCTTGCCAAATATTTTACGGGCGGGTAGCGATTTTTTGCATTCATTTCAGGAAAAAAAAAGCATTCATTTTGGCGATACCTATATTATTTCCTAAGCCTAGCTTCGTACAACACAACGAAATAAGGAAAGAAATATATTGCGTCAATCTTTCAAAACTGGATTTCTCTTTTAAAAGTCAATATTCGAAATTCGGGCTTTTAACTTGCACTTGTTTTAACTACCGAGCAAGCTATTTGCATGCTTGTATGAAGTACACGTACACCTTATTTAGCAATGATTTAGTATAATGTAAGTTTATCAAACTATTATTACGAGTTCGTTTCTCGTGTTACTTTATGAAGCTTACACTGACTTAGTCGAATAGCTGAATAAGTTCACATGAATAGCTTTCGTTTGTGTATACGTGCGGTCGAGGGCAAGTAAGTTCGTCAGTTGTATTATGTGCACATATGAATGTATCTACATTAAAAATTAAAATTGTTAAAGATTTGTGTATATATGCCTATGCTTTCTCTCTTTCTAGTTTATATAGGATTAAGTTTGTCCTAGTTTGTCGCCAATAGCCCTCTCTAAAATAAAAATAATATGCCTTGCTGTCTTCAAAAGTCTCCCTGGAGACCTTTGGTTGTTCTCTCAACGAACCAAGCAAACATTGCGTCTAGAAAAATTTAACTGTTTTTGTAATACAGGTCACAAGTTGTAGGCCGAATATCAAGTGTAATTTCTAAACTATCAGCCCTTTCTTAGCCTCATCCCGAACAGATCCATTTTTTTTCCATTTTGCTTGCTCCCTCCGCTCTTTTTCCATTGCTTTTTATTTGTTTCTCGTTCTCAACATCTTATTTAATTAAACTGTTTTCTATTTTCTTTTCCGACATTTCCCTATCACTTTCCACCCTTTTTTTTTTTCCTACGTCGCCGCCTTTTTACGTTTTCCATCCTCCCCCCTCTGATATTCCTCCTTGTTTGTCCCTTCATTCAATCAACTTCTTTCTTTCTGGCTCACTTTTTCTCGTCATTCCCAAAATTTTCTAATTCCTTAACATCGGATTTTACGTAATAAAGTGTAAAGCCTCAAAGAAAAGCAACCACGAAATTGGATAGTTGGTTTCTACAGCATTTTTCATAGGGTGCGGTTTTTTTTGGGGGGGGGTCGTTTTCTTTAGTTCTGTATTTATTTTAATAAAAACCACAAAACCAACGCAAGACAGCAGAATCTGTTTTTAATCCAATTAGAAACCTTTCCCTATTTAAATTTGTATTTCCGTTCCAATACTTTAACAGATAATTATAAGTTTTGGCTTGGTCATAAAGCTGCATTGGGGGAAAACGGAGAAAGAGCAGAAAGATTGTGTTGCTCCGATCTTCCAGATATTTGCCTGTTTTGATAATCTGCATTCAAAATGCCAACATTTTTCTTGGCTTGAACACCGATACAGAAATGCACAAATCTCTATCTCATTAAGCAAACCATGATACAAAGTTTAACTTAGTACAGCACAAGGCCATTTTTATGGTGTTCATCAATTGGGAACTGAACTAACGTTAGCAAATTGGTTTGTCAGATGAGATTGCTAACACTTTGAGAATGATAAACACCTGATTTATCTCTTTGTTTGTACATTCATCTGTTTATCTGTATCAATATGATCGTCAGAACTAGTACCACTATTCCTTTAGTAGACTCTCTCTCTCTCTATCATATCATTTCTCTCTCTCCCATATATATATATATATATATATATATCTTCAGATTAGGATCATAAATAACTATAAGCACTAATTCTTTAAAAAAATAAAGAAAAATCTAGCGATGGTTTCCTCCTCCTCCACTTCCCTTAATTTCCAAGTAGAATAGTGGTACTGGGCCTGAAGATAGCATTAAGTCATGAAACTGATAATTATGTACATAGATCTGGTCTTGTAAAACCTTGCCTCAAATCATTATGACAAATCTTCTGCCAGGTAGAATCCAACTTACTTTGTGTGCAATTAATCCCAGTCCTGCCAGAACAAAAAAAAAATGATATATGCACATACATAGCTATGTGATAATGACTTTAGACAAGGTTTTACAAAGCCAGATGCTCTTCCTGGCACCCTCAAGTCATCATCAGGATAGGTAGATGATGACTTAATAAGAAAGTTGAAAGCTTGGACAATATTTATTCCAAAATGAATTTAGGACAATTTCTGGTGGCATTTCATCCTTATCTGAAAAGGGTTATTTGTAATTTGGAAAAGTCAATCAATAAAATTAATCAACACAAAATGTCTGTCTTTAATAACATTTCCTTCCTAACTACACACACACACTTGATAATTCTGAATTTAGGCAGCAATCCTTCATTTATACATGTTTCAATAAAAACAACAGACAAGGTACTGCGATTAAGCTTTTCATTTAATTTTTCTTGTGTTCAAAAAAGTGTTTTCTTTTCTGGACACAGTGTGTGTAGAAACTGCCCAAATGTTTGGAAATTCCAAGTGCTTTCAGCTATACTTTTAGCCATTATCAAGGGTGATTTTATTTTTGCTTTTTACCTGGGTGTATGTGTTATGTGTATGTTTCTAGAATTCTAAGGATGTTTTATTTTCCGAACACAGTCAGCACATTGTGTTCATAGTTAATATTATTGAGTGTTGGCTTTTTCTTTTTTATTATTAAGGTTTTCATTATTTTTAATCTTTTTTTTTTATATGTGGATGAGGTTATTATGTTTGTATTTTTATTAGTATGTTTCAGATGGAGAACTCATAATTTCCTTATCTTCCTTTATTTATTTTTGTTTGTTGTTTTTTTTTTTTGTTGTTGTTTTGTTTCTTTTTAACACACTAGCTGATCCTGTGTAAATCCTTCAAGTGGGATTTCAAGCTTTTGTTTAAGATGATTTTGACAATTATCTTGAACTACCGTCTTTGTGTGACAACTCTTTTCCTGCTAAAACATGATTTGATTTTTTTTTTTTTTTTTTTCTATAATTTTTAGCAAGGAGTGTCTTAAGTCCTTTCATGATTGGTCCTTTGCTTTATCTAATGCACTAAAATATATTGTCACTTTTCATCATTTCCTGCTAAAATTAAGATAAAAATAATCGAGAGACTAGCCTATTAATATAGAATGTATATCTGTGGCTTCTTTCTTTCTCCTCCTTTGTCTGCTACACCTGTCTTTTAGTACTAAATCATCATTTAAGGCATCAGCTGCCTCCTAATCCTGCCCACACACATGCTTTATGTTGCTTTAGCACATGTGCTTGTTCTGGAGTGGATCTCTATCCTCATTTCTCTCAGTGGAAAGGGAAATTGAGTTAAAAAAAATATTTCCATATATAAGTAAAGACAGCATGAAAGGAAAAAGCAAAAGATTTTACTGTCATCACCATTCCATTTTAAAACTCCAAACAAAACTTCTTATTTTGATATAATTTTGTCATATGTAATTTTTAATTTGAGAAACAAGTGAGTTACAGGAACTAATTGAAATATTTCATGTCCTTTAAAGGTGAGAAAAAATTCAATTAAAAAAAAAAGTCTCCTGGAGAGTAAAACTTGATACTCATTTCATTTTGAAACCATAAAATTTTTGATTTCGAAGTATCCCAACTCAAAAATTCCAAACCAGCATTTTAAATTCCTATCTGCATATAAATAACTATGAAAAGAGACAGTTAGTTTTGACACAAAATAAATGTATCATTCATTGTTTTTTGCTTCCCTGATCATGATAATGGCCAGAAATATGGTTGATACCAAATGTTTGGACATTTCTTGAACTCATTGAATCCAAACTTGTATTCTCTTTTGCATAAACAAGAAAAGTTTGGAAATATGTTAAAAAAATTCTTTGTCAGTTGTCTTTTATATTCATGTTTGTTGAAGGATCCTAAGTTTAAAAATCTAATTCTATTTTTGTTTGTTGATTTTTAACTCTTCAAATAAAATTTAATCTATTGAGTGACCAATTTTTTGTTAGCAAATTTTAAGTTAAAATTTCAAACTCTTCATGATTTTGAAGGCATTAATATATATATATATATATATATATATATATATATATATATATATATATATATAATTACATAGAATAAAATACAAAAGTGGCCTCATTTCGACCCACAAGACTTGTAGGCCTTATCAACTCAGAGATATGAAGAAAAGTATATATATATATATATATATATATATATATATATATATATATATATATTGAACACAATCTTATTGTGTTAAAAAGTGAAACAGGTTATTACCACTTGTAGTTCAGCTCGGTGTCTACTCATATATTCATATGTGTACACACACACATATATATATATATATATATATATATATATATATATATATATATACACACACACACGCACGTTCTGCCCCTAATATTGAGCACTTTTACCCATAAATATAGCATACCTTAAAACTATATTATCATATATACAGGGTGTGCATAAAGTCCGTGTGCACTTTAAAGTTATAAATTGTTTAAAGTGCACACGAACTTTACGGACACCCTGTGTGTGTGTATATATATATATATAATATAGTCCTCATGAGTTATGTTAGTTTTTAAACTATCATATCTTCACATGTCCGCTTGTATTGTTATGTGGTCTTTAGTAAATATAGTTAATGTTTGTTTCTAAATTTGATAAAATTTGATTGATATTGTTCATTTCTTTATACTTGATCTTTCTGAAGATGCAACATTTTAACAATGATTAAATTTACATAGCAAAAAAACTATTTGATAATGGCTAATGAAAGCCTAAAATATTCAAACATAGGACAATTTCTATTCAGTTTCACTGTAAATGAGTAAAATAATCCAGAATATAGGAAGCATAAACAAAAAATCTTTAAGAACTTCAGTTTATCTTTAACCTAACTTGTATAAATGAAACATTACTGCCTCATCAAACTATATATATATATATAAAAGAACTGCCTTTGATAATGGTTAACAATACCCAAAATTATTCAAGCATTAGACAATTTATTTCTAAATATGTACCCCCCACAATAAATGATCAGTAAGGAAAAAATAAATTTAGATATTCATATGAAAGAAACTTTTTCATTAACCAAACTTGTATAAATGAAAAATTGCTGCTCAAATATGCAATATATATATATATATATATATATATATATATATATATATATAATAATCTCCTCCGTTAAGGAAATAGGTTGATAAAGAACAGTAATGGTCTAAACATTTGATAAAGTCTCCTGACTCAAGAAAGTCTAATCTCTGAAAAAGACATGTGAAATCTTCACAAGTTCTCCTTATCTGTTATTTTGTTGAATTAAGATAAAACTTTGTAAATTATTTAGCCAACCACACTTCTTTTATCTTGAAGTTCTTTTAGAAAGATATTCCATTTACTTTTTACTAACTATGAAGACATGTGGTACTGGAATAAAGATTTGATGGTGAAAGGAATTCTTTTTGTGGAAAAAGATAAGACACATACAAAGTGTATTTAGTGGCCTGCAATTCATCTAATGTCTACAGCCCACCATTTTAATCTAAGCAAGACAACTCTGTAATCATGATACTGGTATATTCAATGCAGTGTTATATTTATATATTTTCTTTTATTTAAATGTGCCAGTAAATAAGTAAAAGCTAGAATAAAAATAATTTAAAGAAAATCAAAAAGTTTTATTAAAATGTGTTGATTTTTTTTTTTTTTTTTTAAACTAGCATTTTGACATTTATTTAAGCTTTTTCTATGTTAAGATAAATTATAATTAGATATGTAAGATTTACTATTTGGGCAAAGGCAGATGAAATCAAAAGTTACAGGAAAATAAAAGACAAATTGAAATTTTTGATTAAAACCTTTAAATCAAATCTAAACATCATTTTCAAAGTCACAATATCCAAATCTCCTTCAATCAAAAATCCAAATCACCAAACAAAGAATATCTTCAGTTCTTGGTACTTGGCATTTGTAGAATAAATGTAAACATTACATGTGTTTTGTAATTAAAACCAGGAAAATAAGATAAAAAAAGTCACTAATTGATAACATATTGAGTATGGATATCCATATATTTTAGAGTTAATTTTCTCCTTTAAAACATAAATTTCTCTGTATGAGGAGGAGCAATGTTTCAGATATCTAAATCTGTTAATAAAGTATTTACCATATTTTATTGCATAAAAGATGAGTAAATAGATGCATCCCCATTTCAGAAGGGCATATTCAGAGACAAGTTTTTAGAGTTAGACATTAAAGATGCAATGTTTAAAATAAGCTATTATTGCATTACAAAAGCACTTTAGCTATAACAGAAAAGATTACTCTATATAAAAAAAAAAAAATCAAGTTAGCAATATAGTTGAACATAAAACAAGATAACATAAACCACTCCACTATCTTTCCCAAAAAGTCATGGCATTTCTCAGATGATAAACAAAAAGAATCTGGAGAGATATGATTACCTACATCCTAAAGAGATATGGCATTTAAAAAAAAATGATGGAAAAGGTATTTATTTTACACAACAATATGTTTATTTTTAAACAATCTTTTTTTCTTAATGCACTTAATTCAATAGGGAACATTGTTCAGATCAACTGAACATTATATTGAGGGTGTGCTAAAAAGTTCTTGGCCTGACCAAGAAAGGACTTTGGACGAGGACTTGCCAGTCCATATATTCATATTTGACACTTGACATTGCCACTCAAGTTTCTTTAACTGTTCAAAAATAATTCTGATGTTTGGTCCTTGTACTAGTGCTCTGCAACTGGGACTTTCCCAAACTCCTTATAGGATGTGGAGATAAAAAAAAATCAGATGGAATAGTTGTGGTGAGTAGGCTGGCTGGTTTATGCATTCAAAATACAATTTTTCAAAAACCTCCATTATTTTGCCTGTTACACATTATACTTTTTTGCAGTTTTCTGCTCCACTTTTCTTTCAACATCTACTTTAATTGGCATGGAAAGTGAAATTAGTATACTGTATTAACTGTTTGGCTCTTTTGAAGATATTCTGGAAAAAAAAAAAAAAGGCTATGTCTTTTTGTTCTGATTCATGTCTTGAATTTCTTTTAGCCATGCAGAACCTGATTGCTATTATTGCATGGCCTGTTGTTTGATCTCTGGATCATAGTACTATAACTGTGTTTCCTGAATAATGGGTTAGTTGTCCCCCAAAAATGAATACTAGATTGCTAAAAAGACTGTGAAATCAGCATGGAGATATCTGCTTGATTTCATTTCTGGTTGACATTTAAATATTTTGACACCCACATGGTTGACAATTTCAACACTTCAGACAGATGTCCACCCAGGTTATGCTGGGAGTTAGCACACTACTTCTTCACAGTTGTGTATAATGGGCTATTATCACTCAATGTTTGCATCAAACACTCAAGGATTTCCTCTGGAGTTTTCTTCAAGTACAGGGATGTCATGACAGCTCAAAGTTCAACACTTGAAAGTTTCACACTTTCTTTTTATATGATTCAACCAATGATCTGAAACAAAAAAAAAAAAGCAAAAGGATTCCCCAAAATTGCCCTTTGATTAGGCAGAAAACTTTCATCACACATTCTACAGAGAAATTTTCTAATAAAAAAAATTGCTAACCAGATGTCAGCCTTAAAAATCTATCCTCATAGTGGTTTCAAATATTGACTCTGATGTTTTAATATTGGACAATCAATTGCTTAGTAACCTTTTCTGTAGTCTTATCACTAGGGTTAATTAAACTGTAACATACATTAACGTGTTAATGAGAAGTAAAATCTTTATGCATTGTATAATGACAAGGTTTTCTGGAAATAGAAGATTAAATACCAAGTCTTTAGAAATCAATATTGATTAAATTGTCCGCAATACTCGAGTTTAATTAAACTCTGTGATAATGTCAAATACTTTTGTGAGATTATTGTTCAGGTTATGCATTCAGTGAAGTCTAGTCTATTTTAAGATTTTAACGATTGCATATTTTTTCACATGACTTGTTTCTGTATTTGTATAAAAAATCTTTTTCTCCTACTATTAAATTAGCTTATATTTTGTTGCATTTTTATTGTGATACTTTGATTGATCTTACTTTCTATGACCATTAAGTCAGAAGTACTTTGGCGAGATTCTTTATTTGTGAGCTCATTTGATGCTTAACCAATTCAGTTATAAGACCCCATCAGCAGAAAACTTTCAAATCAATCCATTAAGCTACTTTATTCCTTACTCATTTTTTGTCTAGGCTATATTGTTTGTTTACAGCTGGTTGTAATAGGTGCAATAATCTTAACATGTCTGACTTTCTTACAAGGACTTCTAGGGATGTAGATTAAAATCTCAGTCTTATTTTCAGTCCATGTTGCTTGCTTAATGTTTGTAGACTATAAATGATATGAACATTGGGTTAAAAAGCAACAATAAAGAAGAAAAAAGTCAAAATTAATAAGAAAAATGCTTGATCTAAGAATTACAAGTGATTCTTTGATTCTTTTTATGGAAAAGATATGTCAGTTTAATAGTCTCGATAATCATTTTTTGCATTGAATCTTTATTTAATGATTAATTATCCATCTTGAGAGGCTATAAAAATTACACTTTGAAAGATTGTAGCTTTTTCAAACTCAATTTTTTTTTAATAGGGAAAAGAAAGTTACCAAAAGCAAAAAAAAAAAAAAGACACTATAATTGAGAAAAAGAAATAAGTACAGGTTTTTAAAGAAAATGACACTGGCTAATCTTTTCTATTATTGTGATTCAAAAGCCTCTATTAATTCCCCATCTCAAAAATTCATACAGAAATACATGCTATATACATGGTCAACAAAATGATCATTGTTCTGAATAGTAAACTTGGTATGAAAAGAGAAGTGCCAAAGAAATCTTGTTTTCTTTAAACTTTTGTGGCTGAATAATAAAGATGATCAGCTAGTGATTTAAAAGTTTTTTGTTTTTTTTTTTGGGTTTTTTTTGTTTTTTAGAATGGAGTATGCTTATTTTTCTCAATAATAATTTCATTTCTTTTAGCTTTAACAACACTCTTTCTCTTAATAACAAAATTATAAGAGGGAAGAAAAAAATGCATTTGAAAGAGATACAATTTTTCATGATATAATTTTATAGATGGATAATTAACCATCCTTATATAAAAAGGATTTGGTAAAACCAAATCCTTTTTATATAAGGATGGTTGCTGAAAATGTATTTTTGCTGACATCTTTTTCATAAAAAAAAAATCCTCTGCATTTCTTAAATCAATCCTTCTCTTTATTAATTTTGAAAAGCACTTTGGGAAAAACCTTTGAGAATTATCTTTTCTTATTAAAACTACTCTTTAGAACTAATTTTGCTTCTGTGTTGATCAGGCAAACAGTAAGTATTTGTGCCTGAATTTCTGAAATGAAGAATTAACTTTGTTAATCTATTATTAACTTCATTAATCTATGGCTTGCTGAGTGGAAACAGTACTGAATAAGAAAAGATATCCTTAGATGTGGTTATCTACCTCTGAGATTAAATAAAGGGATCAGTTCAAAGTCCCTGAAGGTTACTTGAATTGACAAGACCTGATGAAGGCAGGAGTGCACAACAGCCTAAATGTTTGAATAACAACAAAAAAGATGAGGACAATAGTTCATGTAAATAATGATAACTTCTCATCCTAGAAATTCAGACAAAAAAAAAAAACTGCATTTTAATAGCAATTTTTAAAAAATTATTTTGTTGAAAAATTCACTCCCTTAAAACAAATGTTGTGTCAAGGCCTCCTTTCTAGGATTAACAGTCTTGATGTTTATGCTTCATTAGTTACTTAGTGAATCCACCACAGCTGTTATCCTTTTGTTTCTGCTGTTCGTGATCTTACCATCCTTTCAGTATTTTAGTGTACTTGTTATGTCTCTTTAATGCAGTGTTAGTGCTGCCTGGCCACCCACCTTTACTGGGTTGGTCAACACCATTATGTTTGATATTTGTCAAGGTGAGGAAGAAGCATTTCACTTTTTCCTAGTGACTCTTTAGTATGACTCATTACTAGTAACAGCTGCTATTAGTAGGTGAACCAAAGTAATAATCAGATATCTAGGTATCTATAGATTCATACACAATGGTTAGCAAGTTGGTTTATAAGCTATTAGTAATGTTTAATTTCCAGTGGTTACCCCCATAAAATGGCCTTGTACATACCTGAATTAAGCTTAGTAGATATTCACCTATTTATAGCTAAACAGTCACCAGTTCATCTGGATCTGTCATATATTCACTTACATACACTCCTCCAGAAAAAGACATGGTCTGACCTTAATTATAAGTTGTTTATTTGTTAAACTTACTAGCTTAGATGTTTTTATTTTAATGAATTTTGTCACTGGAACTAATTCATTTAAAGATAAAAATAAAAAACAAACTTGGAAATTAACTCTTGACATCTGAATTATGACTTTCAGAGATCCATCTGAAATTATGAGAATGTTGTTCTTATGAAAAAATTCTGTTAGTTGAAACTTTTTATCCTTCATTATAATATATTTAATAATAATATATGAACTTAAGTACATCAGTAAATCCATGACCTAATAATAAAAATAAGGATGCATGTGTAGTGCAATGGATATTGTCGTAAAAAGTGGAATTGGCAAACCAAGTCCAAATTCCAGCCTTGTTTGTTACTTTCACTTTCACACAAATTACCTTCAGAAAGTCAAGTCAATCCATCTCTTCTCCCTCCAGCTATGGGTTAAACAAAAAATTAAACTCTGCTCTTTCATCTAAGAGAAGGAAATCTATGAATTCCAAACCATGGAAAAGGCAACAGGAAATCACTCCATAATATTTCCCAAGAATGCATATCAGTTCACAGATGATAATGACAAGGAATCTGTGGAGAGTCATGATCACCTACATCCTAAAAGCAATATATTTTTAAGAATAATAATAAAAATTAATTTTATATAAAAAAAATTATTTTTTCAATGTAATTTACTTCTTTGTCAATGTACTTAATCCATCTCTTCTCCATTTAATCATCTAGACATTACACAGTGGAAATTTCAAATTCATTCAACTAATAACTATGCAGACTACACACTTATTGATCCATTCTCATATATAGATAAAAATCTAATGGTAAATATTGAGATCTCACAATTACACACACACACACACAGTGGTTAAAATTATCACCTGTTTCATTATTGAATACTGATAGATAATTGTCATTTTCCTTTTTTTTTTCTTTCTAAAACCCTTATATTTTTCAAAGGATCATTTCCTGTTTTCAGTAATCCTGTTATATAGGAATAAAGTGTTGCTGCCAACACTTGAGTCTGAACCTAGATCACCAGTGAGCAAACACAGTCAATCCCATTATTGAATTAAGTAGACCATGTGACCATAGAGGAAATGCATATATGGGAAGTTACGTGACATCTAAAGATTTACCATTTTTAGTCCATCTATTATTATACAGACCACTATTCTCTATACTATTCATTATACAGATTACTATTCAGTGGTTACTTTCGAGTGAGTATTATCGGGCAAGTGCTATTAGTAAGAGTGCTATTCATATGAGTGCTATTCGAAGGTGTCTGACACCAGCATTGTTCAACAGTGTACTATAGTTGTATCTGTGATTACAAAGTCTCTGCTTCAATGAACATTACAAAAGTGGCAATGAGTGTTAGTTGACATCACAAAATATCCCTTTATTCATTTTAGCATATGAGATACATTAAATAAATTCACATCTTCCTGAAGATGAAACACTTTGACCATGCATTCAAAATTATTGAAGATTTAGCAACTACAACCATTCCCCAGATATGCATGTAATGGTAATCAACATGGAAAGTGGTATTGACATGCTGAGTTCAATTTCTATCCAAAGCCATTGCATTCATTTTCCCACAAATATCCTTGGAAAAGTATAAATCCACCTCCAGCTAGGAGTTAATAGACTGGGCTCTATAGCTTTGATTGGTAACCAGTCTAAAAGAATAACTCTTAATCCAAAACTGGTTGGGTGTGGGACTAGTGAGTTCACTCTGTGAAAACCTACTTGCTATGAAAACCACGTCAGCAACACCTTGTGTGTTGATGATATTCTGTTAGAGAAGTCAATAAGTTTAACAAAAGTGGATGACATGATTAAATAAACTCTTTATATTAACTTTCATGGACATTTTCATTTCATATACAAATAACACTCCCTCTTTATTTGCACTGAATCTTCTTTCCTTGTTTTCTCTGTCATGATATCAAAAGGCAAAAATTATAGCCTTTATAACAAAAATATTAATAAAATAAAGCAAAACAATAAGAGGGTAGATTTGAACAGAGGAGGACCCAAAATAGAGCAATAATGAAAAGATAAGTTTTTGACTTCTGTACAATTTATTAAAGGAAGAAAAAGAGGAAATTGTTTCTTTGAGAGTACACTGGTCTCTTTAAAACTTAGGAAAATGTTATTTCAGTGACTTGATATTTTCTTTATCCTGTATATTTCCAGATCTGGATGAAAATGATTTTCTCCATTTTAGTTCCTCTCCTCTGTCATCTATTTTTAATATTAAATGATAAAACTTTTTTTAAGCACCTTTTGAATTTTTTAAATGATTTATATAGTTTAGTGAGAACCTTTTAGAAATTCTTTTGTTTCTGCATTAAAATTCGTAATGATATATTTGATAACTGTTTGTTAATTTTTCTGCCCACCAAGAAAATTTTTTTTTTTTTTTTTTTGTTGTACTGTCATCCAAATATCTTTGTGTGCCATAAAATCTTTCTTGCCTTCCACTAACTGCTCTTTTCTCACCTCAGATTCTCGCCTTCAGCTCTTTCTATGGCTCTCTCTGAAAAATTTTATTTGCCTTACCCAAGAAATTCTCTCTATCCATCCTGCCAAAAAACAAAAATTGTCTAGCCTTTTCCTTCCAACCCCACAAACTTCTCTCAGCACCCGCACAAAACTTCACGTTTTTTGCTCCCCTCTACCACATTCTGCTTCTCCTTTCTCTCCACTAAATTAACTTATTTCATTATGTTCCCCCTATATTTCACTTTCTGTCCTTTTTTTTTTTTTTTTCTCTTATACTTCATAATGTCAAAGTTGGTTCTCCCTCACCACAAAAATTTGCGAAATAAGGAGATGGGGAAGCATGCCAAAGCAAATATTTCACTTTATTTCATTTTCTTAAAAGCTTTATTGAATTAATTTATCAAACAATATTGTATATTTTAGGATTTCTAAAATAAGAAACAAAGTGTAGCCAAAATATAAAGTTGGAAAAAAAATAAATTTAAATTCAGCATCTCATCAAGAGAAAGTGTCAAATTCTATAAAATATTGTATTTGCTATTTTCCAGTAAGAACAATTTTCCAAAACAAGGCAGAAATATTCTTAATCATTTTTGATACAATGGCACTTTAGACAAACCCTTTAAATAATCAAGAATCAAGACAGAATAAGTAATTAGGTTTTGGTTTATTTCATCAATTACTTTTTTTGTACAATGTACATAGAAAGAGTATCATAACAACTCCACCAAAAAAATAAAAACCTTTTGAATTTTTTTTTTTTTTTTAACACAATCTAATGACTGACTTCTGGGTTGAATGTACCAATTTTAAATAAACATTTAAGATTTTAAAATTCATCTTTTTGCCATTTATCACTTCAATCTGAAGCACAAAATGATGCGACTGGAAATTGCCAACTGATACTCATTGTTATAATTTAGTGCCCATTGACTGTGGATGCTAATAATGCTTAATTACAATGAAACAAAGATTAAAGAGATATTTAAAAATGGAGAAAATATCCAGAAGACATTTTTCTTTTAAGCCAGTTATCTGAGGAGTTGAAATAAAAGTAGCTATTTATAAAAATAAATGCCAGATATTTTGAAGAGTCACAAATATTTTTTATTTATTTTGTGTGTGTGTGACACCTTAGGCTGCTCTTAAGTCATTGCAGGAGTCCCATAAATTTCTGGCTTGAAAAGAATACAGAAGAAGCAAAAGAAATACAATGTGATACAAAACATAAATCCAATTATAAAAATCATAAGTAGCTATTATTATTTATTCCGGTCTCTTTCGAAATATTGTCCTTCTCCCCACCCCTGATCTTTTAGATTTTTCTTTATTCTTTTTTTCTTTTTTATTTGTAATGTTCTTTCTCTTAGTGGACACTGCACCTCCATTTTGTACATATTTTGATTTGCTTTGCATTTTTCTTTTTTTCCCTTGTCCTGATCTCATTATTTTGGTCCACATTTTTTCTCTATCGAGCTTTCAAACTTTTGTTTTCTGTTCAGTTTCACATCTCAAACTTCATTTTGTGTGCATCTTTCTCTTTTTATTTAACTAGCTTTCTTTTCTATCCATTGCCCCCACCCCAGAAATTTCTCTTCCTTAAATATTTTCCCAGCATTTTCTTGTTTTAGTTTACATTTACATCCCAAACTCTTACAAGTTTCCAACTTTGTTACCATCAATAACATCAGTTTCATAATTTGTTTTTTTTTATTTTTTTTTATTTGAATCTTACTTTTTCCAGCTGACAAGTTGGTTAACAACAGGATTGGTGGCAGAGCTGGGAAAACACACACACACACACACACACACACAAAATAACTGCCATCAAAGAAATATAGATGTTGGTTTCATTTGTTTTCTATTTATATTTTTTTATAAACAACAAATAAACATTTGCTGATAAATTGAATGTGAAATATTGCCCTTTGGACTGAAAGATCAAGTCTTAAAAATCTGGTGTATATTTCAGAGAATAAGCTTCAGTTTCTAACCACATTAAAACGTATTTACATTTTACTACTGTTTTCTTGACTTCTTTTTGCTTTTTATATATTTCCCTTTTTCTTCTATGTGTTGTGCCTCTTCAAGACCGTGATTATGTCTCTCCACAATTTCTTGTTTTTTTATGTAGCTCTTAATAAATTTTGTCTTTTTGTTATCTCTCCTAAACCTTTCTCTGCCATCCATTTACTCCAGCTTGCTAGGTAGGTTATGCTTTGTTTTCCTCTGTCCCCTCTTGCCTTCAATTTGTTCTGTAAGTATCAAATTTTCCTTAGCCTTTATTCCTCATTATGTGTCTTAGAAATTTCAACTGTTTCTTTATGATATTAAGTATAAATGTCCATTTAGTTCCATTTTCTCTAAAACTTTTGGTCTGGTGTTCCCTCAATATATTTAGAAATTCTTGATAAAATCCAAAGAAGAATCTTCAGTTTTATTGGTCCTGACCTGGCATCTCAGCTTCAGTCACTTTTTCACTATTGTAATGCAACATCCCTTAGCCTTTTCTATAAATACTTTAATGGTAATTGTTCTGATGAACTTTCTTCTGTGGTACCTAGACTTTATGAATTTAAGTGCAGCTAGATTGGCAGCTCGATCTCAGTATTTTATTGTTGAAATGGCTAGATGTAACCTTAAGTTCTATGCCAACAGTTTCTTCTATCGCAGTTCTTATTTGTGGAACTATCTTCCAGCTACTTGCTTCTCTGTAAGATTTTAATATTTCTGGCCCTTCAATATTTCTGAATTGCTGGTTCTTCAATCATGGCAGAATTCTCAGATGTATTTTTTCCATCTCTGAAGTATCTTTTTCTATAATATTAATGTCCTGTCCTTGGATTGTATGCATCTTGTTGATGAGCATTTTTTGGCCAAGCCTAATGGCTCGGGAATGCCCACGTTAAAAAGGCCTTGTGCCACATGACACCCTCGTGGTGGGGGGTGACTGAATATCTTGTTGATGAGCATGTCTTTTTCCCTATTAGTTTTTATTTTCTTATACATATCTGATTTATCTATGATATTTATTCTATCTATTTCTGCACATTTTTCATTGAGCCATTCCTTTTTATCCTGTCTCCATTTGTTCCTAATTTCTTTGTGCAGAGTCCTCTATTCTGTGCCGTATAAGGGTCTGAAATAACAATTCATAATTTAAAAAGTCAGCAAGGCTTGTCTTTCTCAAATGCAAGAGTAAGTGATCGTGATTCTACACAGAATTTTTTTTTTTTTATATTATTTGTGGATTGCCACAGTTTCTTGGGAAGGATACTGAAGAGGTTTCTAGATGCTTCCCCTCTTAGTTTTAAATTTGGAGTTTTCCTTCTCCTAGATTGGTTTCCAACCAAAGCTGAAGTGCCCAGTGTTCTCTGCTACTTAACCCATAGCTAGAGGCAGAAGAGTTGGATTCAAACTTTTCTCAAGGTCATTTGGACAAAGGAAAATACAATAAACTAGGTTTGGATTTGAAATGTGCTGGTAACTAATACGTTACCCACTTTTTAGTATATAGTTTGTTAGTCAAAATTGATTTTTTTTTTTTTTTTTTTTTTCATAATCTGAATTTTTTGCTGCTTGATTCTTGAAATGTTCATAAAGAATATTTCTTGACATGCACTGTTAGCATGTTATGGTTCATGCTGTTTAACGGTATAGACAGGTTACTGTTGAACTGTGGGAACAGCATCATCTAGCACCACCATCAACACAACCATCAAACCAATTTCACTCACAAGCCTTGGGTTTACCAGTGATGTGGTTTTCAGGTTCTTCCAACATTGCCGCACACTGCAATCATAACCCAAGGATGATATTATCAAGAAACTAGCTAGGCCTCATCATTTTACTGTTGAAATTACTAGAAGTAACTGTAAGTTCTATTCCAGTATTTTCCTCTTGCACTTCTCACCTGCAGCACTCTCTTCCAGTTCCATGCTAACTGTGATCTTCAAAAATTTAAATGCAACATCAGTCTTCTGTCTTCTTGAATCTTGCTCTTTTTTATTATCCTTTCTCTTCAATAACATTTTCTCAGTTTCTTTCATTCCAGTAGCTTCATGTCTCACACCTCTCGCCTGTTGAACTCCCTTCCCTATTCTAGTTTCCCTGAGAGCTATAATCTCCAGCTATTCAAATGTAATGTCAATTGACATCTCCAGTTGCCTTGATCTATCCACTACTCTTCTCCTCATCCTATCTTCTATCAATCCTATCTGATCTTGTTCTAAATTTTCTGTAACCCCTTGCATCCTAGTGGCTTCCCGCCTTGCTTGAGGTGAAACGCTTAAAAAAAAAAAAATTCTCAGTGACCTCTTGTGTGTTAGTGGCTTTAATGCTTTGCTTGGAGTGAAATGATTTTTTAAAAATCCTTAATTAATCTACAATGGTGAACCTTGAACCCTGACTTTAATGCGCTAATCATTCAGCTACAAAATCTGAGTCTGTCTGAAATCACTGTTGTTTATTCGGTTTACATCCTAACATTAGGATAATTTACAACATTGAATCTCTGAAATCTAATCTCTTTTTATCTTGATATTTATTTTCAAAATCCAATTTGTGTTTTCTATTTAATGAGTGTTCGCAGAAATATTTTTCAGGTTTTTCATGTGTGCTCTATCATTCTAACTTCATCTACTCTTAGATAAAATTGTCTATACAAGATCTACACAGTTACTTAGTTAAAACTTGTGATGTTAGTTTCTCTCTATCTTTTCCCCTTGCAGTATGGCCATCAAGAAAAATGCAAAAAGAAAAATTCTTACATAGTGGCAATTTTTAATTTTTTTTTTTATTATCACCAATTTCTCTCTTAATTACCATTTCATGAGAACATTACAAAAATGTCTTCCTTTATGGCTAATGTTAGCATAAAATTTATGCTAACATTTGCTCCTTCATTTTATTTTCAAGTTTCTTTGATTCCAAATGTCTGTTATATAAATCTCTTTATCTTAATAACATTGCTGAAATTTATCAATTAAATTTTCTATAGAATGACTTGGACTTTTTAGCAAAAGAAAAAAAGAAAACCCAGCCTTTCATGAATTTGATTTCTCTCTTTTGCTCTTTAGAGTTTAAAGTTTTAACTTCTAACAGATGACCAATTAAAAAAATACTTTTAACAAAGATTAAATTTCAGATATATCAAAATGATTATTTTTCTTCCGCCTTTCCAATTTTTTTTTTTAGAAATTTTAGTTTTTTTCTTACATAAGAAATCTCTTTTCAATAGAATTATGAGCTGAAATTGAAATCTAAATTTATTTTATAGCTTTTAATGTTTATATAGTTTATTATTTCTAAGTTACATGGAAAAATTAAATACATAGGGAATATTTGAAGAATGTTTTAAATAACAAGAGAAAATATCAGTCGTTTATTTTTCTTCAATATGGTTTATTATATAATAAAATAAATTCACTTATATAGGAAAAACTGAAGCTCTCCAAATTTTTTAGTTAAGAAAATACTTTTGCATGCTAATAGTTAATAAAATAATTATTCTGGCTTTTTTTTTTTTCACTAATGTCAACCCTATACAAGGCCCAAGAGCCACTCTGGGCAGAGAGTTGCTAAAGGAGTTTATTGTATGAGTGCTAAAAGGCACAGTTTATGTCGGAAAGATAATGGTTAACCCTAGACACAAATCAATTTAGTAGTGGTCGAGAAAGCATCGTCTTGGGATTCGCTTCCAACTTCTCACTAATGGAATACAAAAGGAATGAGGGTGGTTTATCTCAACGTATGTGGCATGGCAGGTCTTAGCTGTGAGGATTAGAGATAGTGAAACTAAGGAATGTCTGAACACTTATCTTGGTAATAGCAACAGAGTAGCGAAAGACTTACGTTTCATCTGTAGGAAAGAGGTCGTAGAGTGGAAAATAATTCATTACTTGCAAAGCCATATTGACACTTTTTGGAAAGTGAAGAGTAGGAAGCTCCAGCCCAGATATGGCAGCAGTAGTCCATTTTCAGCTTGATCTGGCTCTTGTAAAGGTAGAGCATATCAGGAGGAATCAGGTACTTACTGGAGCAATACAGGCAACTGGCCATTTTTTTCAGCATCTTTAGTGATGGATCGTATATAAGAGTTCCACTTGATGTTTGAGGAGATTTTAAGTCCTAATAAGCATTCAAGGTTAAGAGAACGCCCATTCATTGCAATAGATGAAAATTCAGTTTCTGCTTAGTGGTGATGGAACATTAATGGTCTGGTCTTTGAGGTATTGAATGTGATTGAGTTTTTAGAACTAGATCATAGAGATCAGCTGCCGGGCTCTAGTCATTTAGAATTTTTGAAGGTGCACCCAGATACTATTGTATCATCTGTATAGATATTCACAAAAGATTGTAGTATACTCCTGGTAGATCTTTAATGTAAAACAGAAAAAGGGTGAGATAAAAAAAGCAAGCCTGGAGGGCACCTGCATTGATTTCAAGAGCTTTGGATAACTGGTCATTGACAACTACCTTCATGGACTCATCCATTAGGAAGGACTTGATAATTGAGAAGACTCTTCCAATCATTGCATAGAGAGCTTGTGTAGCAAACCCCTATGCCACACCTTGCCAAAGATCTTTAATATATCTAATGCAGTCATCTATGTGATGTATTTATTGTTTAATGTCTCACTGATTCTGTGAGTAATGAAAGTTAGATTATCAGCAATAGACCAAGCTAATCAAAATCTGTATTGTTTGTTGTTCAAGAGATTATCTCTGTTGAGGTGATCCACTACCTTCTTATTGATTATTGCTTCAAAGTGTTTGCTGATGACACTAAAGAGACTGATGGGCCAATACCTAGATGAAGGTGAGCACTCACTCACATTCTTGAGAACTTCATATACTTGACATCTTCCACAGATTTGCAAAAGCTTTCTCCTTTAAGAATAATCTTGAAAAAAAATTTCATCAGATGAATATTAAAATACCAGTTTCTTTATATAATTTATATATTTGTTTTGAAATAATTTTATTCAGGCATGTAGGTTTAATATTATGGTTTCATGTTCAGTAGCTTGATCAAACAATAGATTGAATAGTAAATCACTAAAACAATTTTTTTTCCATTAATTTTTTTTTCTTTTAAAACTGATTTTATAATAGTCTGCAAAGAAAATTTTTTAAATTATTTTATAAACTTTTTTTTATTTTTATAACTAATTTTAACTGTTGCTTCAGAGTGTGGGTGATCATGGCTCTCCATGATTTGCTATCTCTTGGAGCACTAAGCCACATTTCACCTCCTTACTATCCCTTGCATTGACACATGTTCATTAGGTGTGTTACTCACTGTTTCCCTCTCCTCCTTTACATGTCTTGTAAGTGTCAAATTTTCCAAGCTTCCTTTCCTTATTATGTATCCTATAAATTTCAACTCTTTTGAATTCTAAGTGTTAATGTACTCTTTGTTCACATCTTCCTTAAAACTTTCTTGTTGCTCACATGTCCCCCTATATGGTATTCTTAGAACCACATCTCTGTTGATGCAAGTCTTCTCTTCATCTGTGAGGATATTCACTGCCATGGAGGAGGATTGATATTACATAGCAGTTGAGCACTCTTTTCCTTGTTTCTAACAAACTTTTCCTACTTTTATTATTCTTAAATATTGATTAGAAGCAGAATTTTGATTTGTGATCTATTTTGTAAAGATTTTTTTTCTCATCTGATTTTTTTTTTTACTTAAAAAATAATTTTCTATTAAGATGTTTTATGTTACCAGTTTCTATTTTTGTTTTTTAAATTATTTTTTGTAAAAATTGTGATCAAATAATAAGTAAAAGAGACTTTTGAGCAGGATTGAAACCTGACACTCCCTACATCGCAACATGGCCAAAAGTACTGGGTAATATAACTTTGAAAGTAGGTTGAGCAGCTGAGCAAAATAAAAAAAAATGTAACTAAATCTTTTTGCATTCTGATATTGCAGTAGACTTTTGGCAGAGTTAAGATCCTTGAAACCCAAAGTCCAAAGAAATTTAAAACCAATTTTTAAGAAGATCCTTTTCTTTGATAATTTGATCTTGATTTGGTAAGATAAGCTGATCAATGATTCCATGTTAAAACATCCCAATATGGAAATACAACGAGAGCTCAAAAAAACTGTCTACCATTGAATTTCTCCTCTCATAATTTCTTTACATATCTCTATGTTGGAAAGCAAGCAAAGTGAATTAAACTCAAAGAGAATCAACTTTTTTAAAAGTTCCAGTAGATTTATTTTAGCACATTTCTTTTCATCATTTTGAGACATTACTTTATTTGTGTAAAATAAATAAATATACTGATTGCACAGCAATAAATTCCTACATTTATGCATTCAGAGCTAATGAGGTGAATCTGGTCACCTATAATATAGGGAATTCAATCTTTAGCCCATAAAAAAAAAATTCACCTCTGAATAATCCAACAAGGGATGACATATTTTAAAATGAACTAACCTAACCAACTTACATCAATAGTAACTTTTTTTAATGCCATGCCATGTCCTTTCAGGACATAGGTGAGCATAGCTCTCCATAGAATCCATTTTCTTTAGAATCTGTGAATTGCCATGCATTATCAGGAAAGATAGTGGATTGGTTTTCCATTGCCTTCTCAATGATTTGGAATTTATAATTTTCCTTCTCTGAGAGTGGTTACCACCCAATGCAAGAAATTCCAATCTACCTTACTCATAACTTGGAGGTGGGATGATACCTTTTCCAAGGCCATTAGTGCAAAAGTGATTGCAACAGGTCATCCTCTGTGCTGGGGTTGAATCCCTCTTCAATGTTTTGCTGGAATTGAGAACTAAACAAAACTTACAACTCAGCTCAATAGCATTGTTATATCATTTTTCTAAGACTGTAACTGCTATTAATTTTTAAAATAAATTTGAAAACTTCATTTTCCATTTTTTTTTCTTTTGAAACATTATCTTCTAAAACTTTTATCTAAGTCTTATATGCATAGACCTTATTCTAGAAAATAAGTACAAGCAAAAAGCAAAAGAAAAATTGTATTTGATTTAAACTGAAACAAATGTCTTATTCATATGAATTACCTTTTTTCTTCCCTCCCAAATGTGTGTGTATGTGTATATATATATATATATAGAAACACTTGAACATTCTATCCCTCTGCACAGAAAATAAATATTCCTGAATAAAAGATACACACTATATGAGAAATATTTCTTGAACAAATAAAAGCAAATCTGTTTTAACCCAAAGCAGTAATCAGCTCCTCCAATATAAAACAAAAATTTGAACAATTTAAAATAATATATAGTAAAATTAATTACAGGAATCCCTTGATTAGTGTGGCTAATTTGTACATCAGTAACTACAAAAAAAAAATCAATTTTCAATTACTCTGGTTAAACCGGACAATGTTTTACCACACTAATTGTATATAATCTGCCAGTAATGCTTACATTAATTCCTATTCACTAATAATCCCTTTCTTTCTGATTTTCAATACACAATGTAAATAATAACTGCCAGAAGTTGATTTGAAAAGCATTTAGGAAAAAAATTTAGAATTTAAATGAAATTTCACTTTTAAATGCCATGATTTTCATTTATTCAAACCCTTGGAAGTAACTTTCACTTTCTTCTTTGAGAAGGTGATGGCCAACTTTACCCTTTTGTTTGTATTTTCTAAGCATGCCTATGAAGTTAGAATTTTGTATAAGATTTTTGGTATAATGTAGAGGATTATTGAAAAGACAAACTTTTTTAAAATTTCTGTCTGACTTTATTCAAGGCTTCAAATTCTAGGCTCAGGATTGTCCCACAAGACAATGTAGTGGATTAAAGCATTGGTTTGTGAATTTAGTGGCATAGTAATTGTGAATTCAATCCTTGTTCCAGGTAGTATGGACTTAAACTCACTGGTATCAGGGCAAGTAATAATGAGCAGTACTAAAAAGAAAAAGACAAGATATGGACAGCAGAATAAGAATGGTCTATCCATGTAAATTAAATAAAGTGTTTAGTTTGAAATTTCCTAAAGGATACCAAGATTGACATCTGAAGTCAAAGGGTAGGGAGCAATGGCTAAAACATTGTGATAATACCAATAAAAACAAGGACATTAGTACAAATGTAAATAATGTAAACTAACTTTTTAAAATTATTCTTATATTTACTATAGCTGATTAATGCTGGTTTAGGTGTTTATGTCCACTAGTGTTTATAATGTGGATGTTTTTGCTTGCAGTGGTTGACCTGGCCAATGAATAAATGGCATTGATGTTGACATACCACTTCTTATCCTCAATCCAGTGTCTCTCTTTCTCCTACTGTCCCAGGCCATTGTCAAATCAACTTTGTTCATTAAATTGATTTTTCAGCCTTTGGTGACAATGTTGCATACCTTGAAGGTCACAGTGGCTATGGGCAAGTTCTCTATAGCAGTTTACACTTTGAATTGAACCAGATAATTTTGGCATCTTGCTTGCTCATTACATTTACCTATGTGCAAATACTCTTGGGAAAGGTATGAATCCATCTCTTCTCCCCCCCCCCAGCTATAGGTAAATAGCAGACTAGGTCCTATAGTTTTTGGTGGCAACTGGTCTATGAGAAGGACAACTCTGAATTCAAAACCTCTAACTATGGGTTAAATAGCCTCACCAACCCACAATTGCCAAAGCCTGGTGAGTACCTGAAGACATGGTTAATCAGAGAGGTTCCCTCCAACAGGAGTAAACAGGCCCTGGATTTGGATCAGTTGTGCTTTTGGTGGTCCTGGGAAGAAATGGGAGTTTGCTTTTAGTATTTGCTGTATCACAATCTATATAATAATTAAAGTGAATGGAAGTTTTATTATATTTGTTTAATTAATCTTACCTATGAAATCACAGGTTATCTAAACAGGTAATTAAAAAAGATTCTCAAAGCCAAGATATAGATTAATATTAACCTATTAATGTGCACTGTCCCATTTTGGGGATGGTGGGCATTAATGGATTGTTAATAGAAAACTACTGTTTTTATTTTGTGTAGTTTTTTTTTTTATATGAATGGGGACATACCCATTCACATAAATACAGTAGTAAATACTGTTCTTCTACGCACCACTAGCTAATCTTATGTGTTGTTCTTTTCCTAACTATTATCGTTCATTACCAACCTTAGTGTGATTATTCTATTCAGTAACCTTCCCTAGGTTACAACAACTATAGTATCTGTATCTACCTTCCTATATAAGGTGTGTCATGCTTCAAAAGAAAAATTAAAGAAAACTTCACCCTCTTTAAAAGATAAGTAGTAAAGGAGTAATTAAGCTAAAGACAGCAAGCCTGTCTGTCAGTCTTTCATCTTTATCAATTCCCACTTTTCTTCTTGCTCCCTTTCATTGTGTTTTGTTTTCTTGATCTTACTTACCCTCTACTTTTCATCAATCACACCTTTCTCACTTTCACTTTTGTATTTTCCTAATTTTTGTGTTGTCCTGTGGAAATGAACAGATAGACAGTTGATAGCTATGTGTGTTATGTAACACTTTTAACAGAACAAACATATATTACACTCATCCTGGCAAGAAGTGCCATGAAATCGCACTTTGATCTTAGTCTAAACATACAAATACTCTGGTCTTAAGCAGAAATGCTGAGCCACACTTAAATCATCACATTTCTTACTGTTCTTATGCTAGTTAATGGATGCATTTTCAATTGATAAATCAATTATTCACTGATATACATAGTAAAACTAGCTTATTAACAATATATCATAACATACAATTATATCTATGTTACCTATATTTGTACAGTTTGTTCATATCAAAGAATATTGTCTGAAAAATGTTCACGGAACTTTATAGTTTCATAAAAATGGTTTTTAGAGAAAAGCACTAATTTTGGAATCTTGGTGATTTGGTTTTTATTCATGGCAAAGCTAGGAGTAAATTGTTTGAAATTATTCTTTATTGTGAAATGTTGCAGTACAGATGAATTCACTGATAAAGTTGTGTGTGTGCTTCTAGACACAATCAAATCATTAAGAAAAGAAAAAGGAAAGCATTTACTACCACAGGAACACTAAAGCTATAATCTCAAGGATTTTTTTTTAAGTGGAAAATGAGCGGTGACAAAAAAAAGGATCCTATTTAAGATTTCAGACTGAACCAGAATGGACTGTACAGACTAGCACAATAGATTAAATACCTTAATAAGATTCAACCAATCATAAAACAACATTATGTACAATGTACATGTTATCCCTTAAAAAAATAACATTGCTGAGAAAAGTATGGGAAAGGGTTAAGGACTTGAGGGTGAATGAAATTAAATGAATTGGCTATTGGAGTTGGGTGGGGAGAAATAATCTTGAAAAGAAGTGCTTTTCTGGGGGAGGGGTGTATACCTTAAGGGGACAAGGAAATAAGAAGAAAATCTCTGCCTATGCACTTGACACTTCTCATGTAGATGGGAAGTCACAGTAGCTTTCATGACAGACTTTAGAATATAAATCTTTTTTTTTTCTCATTTTTAATTAATGATTAGTTTGGGCTACATTAAAAAAAAAAAGAAATCTTATTACATTTTCTTTTATTTTACTTCATTTTAATGAGTTTTGATTGAGATATATAATTCCTATTCTTTTTATTAAAATGTTTTGTTTTTTATTTTAAGAGATTCTTTCTATCAGTAAGCAATGATAAAAATAAAACATTTTTAATTTATTTTTTTATTCTTTATGCATCTTTGTCTTGTTACTTCTTTTCTGCCAAAGCTTAATTTCTTAATCAAGCCCAGTGACATTTTCCTTGTAAATATTCCTCTCTATAAACATTGTCTTTTTTCATCTTTATTTTATTTTATTTTTTTATTTTTTATTTTTTTTTCATTATAACACTGACTTTTACAACTTTGGGACATAGTTTGTAAAAGTATTTATGCCCAATTTTGTTGAAAACTGAGAAATCAAAAGAAGTGACAGCAGAGGATGTTTAATGTCCACTGTCCTGCAGTTATTTCAAAAGGGTACCAGATTTTTTTTTCTCAAATTAAAATATAGAAAATGTGATTACTTTCTTCCCATGGAAATCTGTTAATTAAAAATTGCTTTTTGGTGGAGGAAAAGGATTTTTTAATTTAGCAATGATAAAATCAAAAAGTTTGACAGACGTGAAAAGTGATAACAACACAAATGAGGACTATAGTCCAAATGTAAATAAAATTTGAGGTTTAAAACAAAAACATATCTAGAATAAGAAATTGATTTTCACTGAATTATCATTATATATTAATCGCCTTGACCTTGTGTCACATTCAGTTGTGACGTGTGCATCCTGAAAAATGCCCATGGTACATCAATCACTAATCTTTATTATTTTTGTCCATTTTACCCTCTGACTTTCAAGACAGTAACCAAAATATAACTAGAACAAGACAATTTTAAATAATGTATAATTTTAAAAAAAATTTATGCATATTATCAATTCTTTCTTTTCTTTTATTTTTTCTTGATGAACAATTTTTGTTTTTTTATTTATATATTTCTTGGCTTTATTAGTAAATAAGGATTAAAAAATTAAATTAATAGCCAGCATACAAAATTTTCTTTTAATAAATCTTTTATTCTCTTCACCATTTTCTAACTTTTATATAATTTGTCATTAGCAGTTTTTATTAGTAACCAGAAATTGTCTGAGGGGGAAAATCCTGAAAAAAAAAACTGTATTATATTCAAAATTTAATAAAATAGCAAGTGGATAAAAGTTCAGAGGCATTTCATGTAACCATACAAAAAGATCAACATGAATAGGCCTGTAGTACAGAACATCATGAAATACAGCTTCTAGTTTAAGGTATCACTTATTTGATGTAAATTAAAAATTCTATCATCAAAGTTAAGTTTATTAAATTAATCAGTTAATATGAAATTCAATTTATTTAATATATCTTAATAAAATAAATCATATTAATTTAAATTAAATATGACTTATATTTTATTAAGTTATGCTAAATAAATTAAAGTTTTTAAAAAATATTACCAATTTTAAATGAATATATTACTGATTTTTTTTTTCCCCTTACTGAAACAAAATGTATCTTTATAACTTTATTCTAATGACTTTTTTATTCCTAGTTGTTCTTGAACTGGTTTTTAAGTCATGTCTACTTGAGGCCTGATTATTTTAATGACTCTTTCTTTATTTACTTGTCCTTTTTTATCTAATACAATCTTAGCAAGAAGGAAAGTTTGAAGGGTGTAAAAAGTTCAAAACATTAATTCTACATGAATATAAGTTGACCTTACCTATTCCTTTAAATCAATATCTACAAAAGATTTTACTGAAGTGAAATGAGTTTATTTACTTGGCTTCAATTGCTTCAATGTTTTTAATAAAAAAAAATTATTCTTGCCAAAACATTCTCGGTTTAAAAGAAGCTAAAAGAGAAATGGTTAATGGAAAAATCCCTGATGTAGTGTTTCAGTTTTTTCTTTTTTCTCCTGTGTTTAAACCAAAAATAATTGTCAACCAAAATGTTTTAATGGACTTATTTTTATTTTTTCATTTGATTTAACTTTTTCCATTTCTTTTCTGATGAGAGAAATTGTCCTGAAGCAGTTCTAAAAGTGAATCTGGGCTGATGCCTAGCATTTAAAGACAGATGCACGGGGAAGGGAGATCCTAATTTATCATGACTTTTAAGATTCTTCACTTTTACTTGAACTTTTCAATCTTTTCTTAAATCAGTGAATTTTTCTTTCCTAGCAATTCTTATGTTGTAATTTATCAAGATGTTTTACACTGGTTTAATGTTGGAAGTTATTAAAAAAAAAAAGCAATTACTTTATAAATTGATATTACATGATGTTAACAGCCTTGGAAACAACAATGCTTGTGCAAGAAACCTTCTTTTTTAATTATTTATGGGGGCGTACAAAATTTTATTATGACTATGTTTGGTAATAAAATAAGCGCAACACATCTTCCCTCTTGTTTGTAACCATCCGCTATAATAAAATAAATTCTTTCAATGCTAAAGCTGAATTAGTCAAATAAAGCTTTGTAAGCTTCTACTTAAAGTTGTTGCTATATTACACTATGAAAACAGATGTTTTAAAAAGTATATGTTAGCACAAAATATATACAAATATATTAAAACAAGGGAAAGAAGAAATGCTTGTAAAATGATAAATCAAAAAATGAAACAAAAAAGGGAGTGATTAAAAAGAAGCTAACTGTTTATCATTCAGAGTTCAAATTAGGACAACTTTTTTCTCTTTCTCCTGATTTTAGTATTTTTTTATGCATAAGCCTACTAGTGACATTACTTACTGCATTATGAAAAATATATACATTCACAAAAGCATCCATTAATTAATAAAGAAAAAAAAAATCTTTCCTTTTTACACAACATATATTTTTCAGTATATTATTCTTCATTATCAATATACTTTATTCAGTTGTGAATATCAATAACATAGCCCAATCATAGTAAACTTTTAGATAAAAAATTCAGATAATTATCAAGTTATTGATTCACTCCCATATTTCATACTTTCTTTCTCTTGTCCTTATGCTTTCCTTCTCTCTCTTACTCTCTTTCACCCTCTCTCTGTTTCTATCTTTCTTGTTCTGTTTTTATCTTACTGTTATGGAAGAAGGTTAAAAAAAAAATCTTTAAGAAATCATGATTAGGTGAACTAGGAGTGAATTGTGTGGAAAGCATAATTTCTTTCTCTTTTTATTAACAAAGTGGATGATACACAGGCCTACTTGAGATGGACCCTTTGATAACCTGGTTATTGCCCCTTGTTGTTTTCTACATGAATGAATACTCAAAAGGCACACACAAATACACGAGCATATCTTGTATTTTGTGGTTTGTAATGTATTTATTTAAAGGTTTATTGCTTTTTGTGATTTTTATCATTTTTATGGAATTAAGCATTTTTCTTGCATTCTTCAGGCAATGTAGAGAATTTAAGTGTGTGAAGTGAAGTAGCTGACAAATCTTATCAAACTAAATTCTAAAGTTTCAAATCTTAAAATTTAGAAAGATAAGATAGAGAAAGCCGTTAACATGAATATTTTCTCTTCGGGGAAGTGGTGTAAGTCTTGTTTTCTTTTTCTTTTCTTCCCTTATTTTGATAGATGTTCATATTTGTATAAAAATAATGCTTACTTTCTCATATTTACAGGGTGTTTAAAAAAAATCTGTGTCATTTGAGATGTAAATATCTGAGTAACTACACAATCTACGTAAATGAAACTAAACAGACTTATTTTTGAACAAAATAAGATTTATTCATCAAAATTTGAAAGACAAATTCAAATATATGTGGATTTCATAAGTTTTCAATATGCACATCACCTGTGACATGGTACATGTCCAATTGGTAGTCCATCTCCTGCCAAACAAACTGCAGCATATCTTTGGTAACAGTTTCCAGTATGGCAGTGATTCCCTGCTTGAATACCTTTTAGGTTTGTAGGAAGAACATAGAACAGTCCCTTCACATGGCCCCAGTGAAAAAAAATCGCAAAGTGTCAGGTCAGGTGAACATGGTATCCATTTCAACAACACATTGTCTTCATCACCAGTACATACAATCCATCTCCCTGACAAATTCTCACTGAGATAAGCCTGCACAGTGAGCTTTCAGTAAGATAGAGCCCAGTCCTGTTGCAAAATGAGGTGTTCATGTTCATTTGCAATGAGCTTATCAATTAGCCAGTTCTGAAGCATTTGCCGATAAATATCGCCCCAGTCACATTTTCCTCAAAGAAAAACAGACCATGCAGATTATTGTTGGAAACTGTGCAGAACACATTGACTTTTGGTGAGTCCTCATGTGCTCAATGGGGATTTTCTTCACCTTAAATGTGAACATTATACTTGTTGACTTTTCATTCATATGAAATGCAGCCTCATCACTGAAAATAAGACATTCTTCAAACTCATCTTCAAGTTTCTCTTGCATAACAAAACAGAAGTGCTTTCACTTTTGCTTGTCATTTGTCTTTAAGGCCTGAATGAGCTACAACTTGTAGGATATCATTCACAAGCATTTCCTTATGACACACCAAACTGTTGTTAGAGGAGTTTTCCAGACTTGCTCTTCTTATGGATTTCCTGGGGCTTTGCAAAAATGTTTTCTGAACACACTTGACCATCTTTTCTGATACTGGTGGTTATCCACATCCTTTTGAGCTGCATAAACAGCCTACCTCTTTGAATCTTTTGTGTCATTTCTACATTGCAATTGGTGCATTTTTAAGGAATTCTCTCACAAATGCATGCCCTACAGTCTTCCATTGTGTTTGAGCATACATCTAATACACACAACTCATTTCTTTTTCAGTAAATACCTAAAAAGTTAACACTGAACATAGAATTTTAGGTTGTTTCTGTACATGCTGTTAAAATTTGAGATAATTTGAACAGGAATTGGTCAAGTTATTACATTATGAAATGATATCATTTTTTCTGAAACATATATATATATATATATATATATATATATATATATATATATATGCATGTTTCATTAAAACGACAGACAAGGTACTACAGTTGAGCTTTTTATTTAATTTTTTCTTGTGTTCTGACAAGAGCTTTCTTTTTTGGACAAGAGTGTGTAAGAACTGTCCGAATGTTCTGTGTTTCGAGCGCTTTCGGCTATACCTTTAGCCATTATCAAGGATGGTTCAATTATCAGCTTAGTAGAGTGTGTGTTCTATGTATGTTCAGTGTGTGGTAGTGATGTTTTAGTTTCCGAATACGGTTAGCACATTGTGGCTTTGTTCATAGTTGATATTGTTAAGAGTTGGCTTTTTTTTTTTTATTATTAGAGCTTCCATTATTTTTAGTCTTTTTTTGCAAGTGGATGCAGTTAATATATTAGTGTTTTCTACTAGTATGTTCCTAATAGTGTCGGTAAAGCCAACTCTTAACAATATCAACTATGAACAAAGCCACAAACTAACCGTATTCGGAAACTAAAACATCACTACCACACACTGAACATACATAGAACACACACTCTACTAAGCTGATAATTGAACCATCCTTGATAATGGCTAAAGGTATAGCCGAAAGCGCTCGGAAACACAGAACATTCGGACAGTTCTTACACTCTTTGTCCAGAAAAAGAAAGCTCTTGTCAGAAGACAAAAAAATTAAATAAAAGCTCAACTGTAGTACTTTTTGTCTGTCGTTTTTAATGAAACATGCATAAAGGAAAATAAATATATATATATATATATATATATATGTCATTTTTTTAAGCAATTAATGAATTTCTTAATCCAGCATTATTTCTTTATTATTATAAACCTTATATTTAGTGGGAACACATATTTGATATGTTTAATAATGATATAAACTGGCATTATCATTACACAAGAAAAAAATTTATATTATTGAGACAAAGCATGACTTATATTAATCATCTGAATGCTTTCTTTTGACTTCAACTGTATCCTTATATAAATTAGATTTTATTTAATTTCAACTCGGTCTTCATTTTTTATTTTTTTTTTTTTTTTTTTTTTTCAAGGCTTAAGTTTCCCACATTGTTTCAATATTCATTTTTAAACTAAAAAGTATTTTACAGGATAAAATTGTGATCATTATGGCTTCAGTGGCACATAAATGCATTGTCATTTAATTTTAAATGCCATTTAAATTTGTATATTTTTTCTTTAAATTTCAGGTTGTTTTACTGATGTATTTTTGAGGAATTATTTATATTTTCTTTGCTAAATTCTTTTTCTGATGTAAAGTTAGCACTTTGTTTTACATTGGATAAATTTTCAACTTTATTCACATTGTTGATATATATTAGTGTAGAGAGAAAGATCAGGCTGTTATAGTTGACTAACAGCTTTGTCAGTTATTGCTAAGGTATGTAATGTTGTTATAGGATCATTTTTTGCCCAAATATTTACTGACTTTATTTGTCAACCATTATGGTATACCAATAAATAGACATTTTGTCAAGATATGTCAATAGAACAGGACATTAATAAATTGACTCATGCTTTTCACAGAGGTACTAGTGCAAGTTAAAAAACCCAAAAAAAACAACTCAAATCAAAAATTGATTCATCCTATTTTCAAAGTTGATCAGCATTATGCCACTATCTATACAAATGTATGAATGCACCCTCTCCCTCCACTTCTCTTGTGTCTCCCTTTGTCTTCCTTTCTCTTGTGTCTCCCTTTGTCTTCCTTTCTCTTGTGTCTCCCTTTGTCTTCCTTTCTCTTGTGTCTCCCTTTGTCTTCCTTTCTCTTGTGTCTCCCTTTGTCTTCCTTTCTCTTGTGTCTCCCTTTGTCTTCCTTTCTCTAGTGTCTCCTTTGTCTTCCTTTCTCTTGTGTCTCCCTTTGTCTTCCTTTCTCTTGTGTCTCCCTTTGTCTTCCTTTTCTCTTTCTCCTTTGTCTTCCCTTTGTCTTCCCCTTTCTCTTGTGTCTCCCTTTGTCTTCCTTTCTCTTGTGTCTCCCTTTGTCTTCCTTTCTCTTGTGTCTCCTTTGTCTTCCTTTCTCTTGTGTCTCCTTTGTCTTCCTTTCTCTTGTGTCTCCCTTTGTCTTCCTTTCTCTTGTGTCTCCCTTTGTCTTCCTTTCTCTTGTGTCTCCCTTTGTCTTCCTTTCTCTTGTGTCTCTCATCTACCTCTGTTCAATCCTCTCTCTTTCAGCCCTCTTTCTCACCTCTGTCCAAACCTCTCTTTCTGTCCACTCTCTTTCACCTCTGTCTGGATCTCTCTTTACATCCTGTCTCTATACTTTTCTCCCTCTCATTTATATCAATGGTTAATTTATCTAATGCAAACCCTTACATTACAAAATTAAAAAAAAAAAATCTATTACTATGCATCCAATTCATAAGTATCATATTTATTCACATTAATTTTCCAAAATGTCAAGATTGAAGTAATTCATCAGATAATTATTAACTTTTATTGTTTAATTTAATCTTCCCTTCCTTATATCATTAGGCATAAAATAAAAAAGAATGAAAACTGACATTACAATGCAAAATATATTTGTACATCTTGAGATCATTGTGCAGTTTCTGGTCCTTTTTTTATGGCTACAAGATTGGCAGCTAAGTTTCATCACTTTATTATTGAAATCGCTAGATGTAACCCAAGTTCTTTATCTCACACTTCTCAACTTTGGAACTCTTTCAATTTTTGCTTTCCTATCAAATACTATCTTCAAAAATTTAAATACAACATCAGTCACCATCTTCTGTCTTTCTGAATCCTGTTCCTTTATTCTCCTTACTACCATTTTCTTTCACTATCAGTAAACCCTTGATTCTTAGTGGAATTATTGCCTTGCTTCAGATGAAATGATTATAAAAACAAATTTTTATATAGAGCAATATTTAGTTTTGATAAAGATCATCAATCAGCAAAGTTAATGAAATTCATCAAAATATTCTGTTTCTGAATCTATTCAAGTTTGTTTAATCAAGTTAATAAAGTATATGTCTAATACACCTACCATCATTGTTATCATATATATATGGAATTTAGTATTGAATGTGACAATTTTTTTTCCAATAAGTAAACAATTGTAAATGTTATTAAAGGCATTTACTGCATTCTTTCAGGCATCGCTCAAAATCTAGATTCCTTTATTATAAACTTCTCATTTGGATAGGTGGTATCTACCATAAAACTCAAAAGTTACCTCTTCATCTACCTGAACTCTCACCAGGCTGCACTTTTGTCAGATACATTAATCCCATATTTCAACAGCAACTTAGATAAGTAAATATGATTCATACCAAAAATAATCTATTTGGTTTTTTTCTTTCTTTGGTGGCCAGTAAAAGATGCTTCTCTGACAAATTTGCCAGCAATGTAATCAGGAACATCTTTGTTCTATCTTTGTGCCTTTTGAAAATATTTTCTTTCAGCAGTTTCAGGAATCTGCACCATTGTCTGTGATTCTGTTGCAGTCATCTAGATATACAATTGTTCATTATCTTAAATTTTAGACTGTGCCAATCATATAATACATAACAGTCAGTAGAAAGCCCAAGTTTTTCTCATGGTTCTCTCCCTAATCTTGCCAGAATTCCATAATGCCCCATCCCAACATTGCTTCCCCACAGGCTATCAACTCCTGAACATCTAAAGTAAGACATTTTTGTGGGTTTGTATCTAACTTTTTGGTTTCTTGTGCTTTGATACTGTTACTTTGTGTTAACCAAAACCTTTCATTGTTCCCAAAGGCCTTATCTTATTTTGCAGTTTTATCAAAATGGCATCTGTGCTTGGCACTTGGCTGATTCCATAGAGAATAAAGATTCATAACACATCAGACAGATACAGACTTATTTTATGTCTTTTGTATATTTTATCTTATATATATATCCACCCACCCATCCAAATATATGAGATATATGCACACACATGTTACTAAAGTTCTTTATATACTTAGAGTAACACATGCTATCATACACACATCTATACATGATTGTAGTTGTGTTTTATACAGAAGCAATATACATTGGGCCTGTCTTCAAGTCCATGTGAAAGCTAAGATTTTGAAAGCTGATTTTCAAGACAGGTAAACTCCTTAGTTGGAAAAATTGTTGAGAATAATCTTTATACATCATATTAGGTCCAATACTGAACTAACCTAAGCTTAAGTTTCTCTCTCATACATACACACAAACCTATCTTACTCTAAATATCATATTTAGAGGGTACATGTGTTTGAATAGACATCACTGTTTTGGGGGGCTTTTTTTTTAACAGTGAAGTTAATGCCTACTGGCCTAGAGATTGAAAATTCCCACTGGAAATGAAGCTGTATTTCCTTTTTCAATCAGGCAGATATTCTTTAGAAGCCATCATAGTAAAGCAAGGCTCAATTAACTTCTTTCATTGAGACCTTTCAAAGTCTATATCTGCTAACTTTATTTTCATGCCCAAAATGTCAACAAAGTACTAGTGGGTTTTTTTCTGTGAAAGTTTAAAAATAAATTGTCTAATGTTTGAGCACTTTCAGCTTACATAAACCATTATTAAAAAAATTTTTTGTGTGCTATGTAAGTTTCAAATATTATATCTTCATGTGTCATATTGGGTTTTAAATGTTTTGTGTCTTCAAGTGTCTGTGTCGTCATTGATAAAACAGGATCTTGCTCAATAAACTGAGTGACTGCACTTCACCAGACAATATAAATATATAGGAGAAATTTCAGTAAATTTAAATAATGCCTACAGGTTAAATACACTTTGGCAGCAAGGGAGACAAGCCAGCTATTGCCACTGCTTAGAACACATCCATTAAGCTGAGGTGTGGAAGTCTAATAACTTTAGAAATTTGTTAGCCAAGGATGGTGAGTTCAGTCCTTGGTAGGACCACAAGAGTCAACATAGTTAATAGTGATGTCTTATTTTTTACATTTTTCATTTTTATGAAAAGTATTTAGTATATTTGTTCTTAAAATCTGATAAGATAAGGTTGTCTGCTTTTCATGTTTAATGCTTTTAATATCTGTAGTTTTTTTTTTTTTTTTTTTTTTTTTTTTTTTTTTTTTTTTTTTTTTTTTTTTTTTAACAAAGAACTTCCATTGGTTTTTATCCAGACCTGTATAAATGTTTGTGTGTACACAATATCTGTCCAGAAAGTATTCAACAATTTTGAATATCCCCAGAATTAATTTTGGAATGGCACTGCATCACCCAGGCCTCCAGTTCAGATTAAGCAACCTGTGACTCCTGTCTTTTACCAAAGCTAAAATCACCAATGAAAGAAAGATGATTTCAGACCATGAATGAAAATGGACTTTGCAGACTGTAAAAGTTAAAGAAATGCTGGTGCAAATGTGTGAATTCACAAGGAAAGTAATTTGAAGGAGACTAAGGCAGGCCATTTTCTTAATTTCATATGGTTAGATCATTTCTAAACAGACCTCTCTCTCTCTCTCTCACTCACTCACTCACACACACACATATATATATATATATATATTATGTATGTATGCATGCATGCTAAAAAGTTCTCCACCCAGAGCCCACTTCCCAATATTTAACTGTATAACCAAACATTAGAATTTTTTGAATTTCTTGGTCATGCTAAGAAAATTTTATCACCTACTAATATATAAACTCAAAGTTTGTGTGTGTGTGCATTCACTCAAAATCCTAAAAATTAAATTTAAATTTTTGTGTACATGGACAATTCACTTGATATATTACTGGATTGTCCATGTATGTGCACAAATATTATGTAAAGTTTTATCATGTGTATCTAGCAGGAATTTTTATATCTTGCTGAACATAGTGGTTCATGCTTAATGGAGATAACTAATTTGTATATTTATCTTTTTAAAAATGTTTTGTAATTTAAAAAAACAAACCAAAACTCTGTTATTCATTTCCAATCCAGTATTTTGTGAATTTATAAATAAATGATTGTTTTGTTGATGGCTTTTAAATTGCTTAGTTATCCAAATATAACTATTCTCTGACCTGAATGTTGTAACTACCTTAGCATTTTGTTCACAGTTGATATTCTGTAAGAGTATATTTTGAAAATCCAACAAATTTACATTATAGTATCATAACATGCTGTATATGAAATAAATGACTAGAAAAAATGTCTAAACTTATAAAACTGCTGTAATTGCAACAATTTCTCTAAAACTATTTTCTAACATATGCACATCGCTTAAAGAAAAGGCTGTGTGGTGCATCACTTAGCAAATACAGTGCTGAGTATCATTCAATGAGTTGTTTATAAAAAAACTGCTGTCAAATATGACAAAATCTTAAGCAACTCTATTACTGAAGTTGGTATGGCTTAACAACCTATATATATATATATATATATATATATATATATATATATATATATATATATTAAAAAGATTAAATGAAAATAATTACTAAATATATTATTTTATACAGTATTAAAAATACTACCAATTTTACTAGCTTATTTCTATTGAAATGTCTACTTATTAGACCAAGCATTAAAAATTTGAGCAAATTTAGTACTAATTATTATGCAAAAATTACACAACCTGAGTACTGGTCAAAAGTTGCTTATAACTAAAATTGTGTACTTGTATAAAAAAAACTATACTGAATCAAAAAGAATTCAGTCAAATAACTTTGATTAAACTTGTCCAACAAGGTCTGTTTGTTTATATATTATAAAAAATTAAATACATGTTTTAATAAAAGGTATTTGGTCTATAATACAGTAAATACATTGCTAGTATCATCACATGTTTTAAAATATATATCATTCAAATATACATTCTGAATCTCAGATTTTACACTAAATTTCTTGATTTGTTTTCTGTAGTTAAAAGAAAACGTTCATCTCCTTTACGTGACACTTCTATTTTATTTTAACCAACTGTTATTATTTGTTGTTAGTGGCTAAATATATTTCAAAGTATGTTTTTGTCATTGAAACCATTTTGCTCTACCTTCAGGCAGTAATTACTGTCATTATTACATGTCTTGGTAAATTCTTTGTTGCACTTATGGCTCACTATTTTGATATGCCTGCTATGGTTGCATGGTCATTTCTGCTTCTTGACTCATGACACCAGCTATGGTGAGAATTAAGTTTCATTCAATTGCTATGTTCAGAAAATGGCTACAACACCTTTTCCTAAAGAAAGTTGGGCATCTGTGTTGATTCGCCATTGCATTGTATTTTCCTATTTAATAAATCTGTATTACTTTCCAACTGATGGAGATGTCAAAAGAATTTTTTTTACCTAACCTCATATAGGAATTTTATAACAAATAGCAACAAGCATGGCACCACAAAATAAAAGTATGTGATCAGCAGTTAAATTCTATATTAAATTTTTTAAATTCTTGGTTGCATTTTTTTTTTTTTTTTTTTTTTTTTTTAATCACCCCAAGCAAGTCGGTGCCACCACTAGCATGCAAGGGTTACAGGGTGTGGAGGAATTAGGGACAGAAAACATTAGTAAGAGGAAGAGAAAAGAGGAGCACTGTAGATAGTGATTGACACTGCATTTTAATTTTTGCAGATTAAAGTTGGTTGGAAAGCATCAATCCAGGAGGGAGTTCCACAAGTGAGAAGTGTGAGATAAAAAAAACTGTTAGCATAGAAGTTATGGTTACATCTAACTAGCTCAGCTGTAAATTGGTGAAATCTTACTATCAACCTAGTATTGCACTTCATTTCATACAGTCTAGGTACAATAGTGAAGAGCTCACCTGAAAAATTACCATGAAAGCATTTTAGAAAAGGCACAGAGATGCAACCTTATGGCAGTGGGGAAGTAACTGAAGCTGAGCCACCAGATCAGGACCAATAATATTGCTGATTCTTCTTTGGATCTTATCAAGGATCTTCAGGAAAATAGCAGGTGCACCAGACCATATATGGCATCAATATTCTAAGCATGGCCAAATGGTAGACTTATATATATGCAAGATAGATTCCAGAGAGAAAAATTGTCTCACCAGACACAGTGAACTGACTTTCTTAGCAGCTAATCTAGTGATGGATTCAATGTAGTCTTTCCACTTCGTGTCAGCTGAGAACATTAGCCTGAGAAGGTGCAATGAGTCACTTTCTTGAAGGATAGCATCAGTCATGATGATGGAAGGCAGAGAGGGCTCTCTCAGATGATTAATGGAGAGAAGTTTAGTTTTGGAGGCATTAAAATTGACAAGCCATCTTTTACCCCAGTTAACAATGGTCTTGAGATCATTTTGTACATCGGCTGCCATTTTGACCTTGTTGAACTGATCAGGCCTTACTATTGAGGCTGGAGTAAATGATAGTGTCATCAGTGTAGATGTCAAGTTTAGACCTGGTGTCATCAGGAAGGTCATTAATGATGTTTAAAAACAGTATAGGAGCAAGGATGGAGCCCTGGGGACACCCATGTTAGTCTGAAAGGATGTAGACAAGTGGCCATTCAGGACAACTTTCATTTCATGGTTTGATAGGAAAGACTTGATCAGCTCAAAAATGTGCCCAGAGATGCCATAGCTTTTGAGTTTGTGGAGAAGATCTGAATGCCAGACCCTGTCAAAGGCTTTTGAGACGTCCAATACTACAACCTTGGCATCACCATTTTTATCTAGATCATGATAGACACTTTCCACAATTATTGCTAATACATCAGCAGTTGATCTGGAGAAATGAAAACCATATTGCTTGTCTGAGAAAAAGCACTGAGATGAGATGAACCAATTCAGCATTGATCAGGGCCTCTAGGAGTTTCTCAAAAAGAGGTAGGATGCTTATTTATAGTTGGTTGGGTCAGATGATTTACCAGAGTTCTTAAAAACTCAAACAACAGGTGAGGAAAGCAAGAGGCAGCAAGGCATTTAGTATACAGTTTAGAGAGAAGACGCTAGTTCAGGAGCACACTTCTTGATGCCTATAACAGGGATACCATTGGGTCCACATGCTTTGTGGGGATCAAGGTTAGAGATGATAGCAGAAACCATGTAAGTGGTTATATGCATATCATTCAACAGAGAATCAGTTCTAAGTGGGAAGTCAGACAGGGATACTCCTGATGAGTCAAGAGTAGAGTTTGAGGAGAATTAACAGGCAAAGCATTCAGCTTTATCAGCAGAGGATAATATTTCAAATTAATTGAAGAGGTGGGGAATAGAGACTTTGCATATATTTAGTACCCTATTAAAGTGATGCCAGTAATATTAGCACTGTAGATGAACAAATTACACAAACAAATTTTCACTTTTTATTTACAAGAAGTTTGTCTGCAACACAATTTACGGTTCAATTAGGCTAAATACTCTCCATGCTATAGTTTGGTTTTATATACATGCTCAACAACATTAAATCCTATGAAAGGATGGTTCTGGTCATAACCTGAGTTTCATGCTCACACAATCTTCAGATGACTTGAATGTTTTTTGCTCAATCTATACAATTTAGGCTTCAAGTACTTTTCTTTATTGAGTTGATAAGTTTACCCAAGAACTTTTTTTCTCACTCTCTTTTTTCAGTATTGTCATTTTTATTTGAGAATTTATCTGGATAAGTTTTAGCTTTTGGCAAGTTGTTCATTGGTTCCATCAAGAAATGGATATGAGAAGAAAACATTTAGCATGAGGTTTTAATTAAAATTCTGTATGGGCACCAGATTTCACTATCAGCTTCTCAAGCTGCCCTGGAATCACATCAACTGATTTCACCAGCAACTCTTGTGGTATGGAAGACATAACTTCTTGTGTTCACCCTTCAAGTTCTTTCAGTCTTGGTTTGATATAGTAGACTTTCTCCTTTAACAGGGTCTTAAGTCGGGACTCTTGGCTGACCACTTGTATATAAAATAGGGAGTTACTTTTCAATCACCCTGTATATATTACAAAATAGGTTATTTTATACTGTATTCAAGAATTCTACTAATTCTATTAGTTCAGTTACATGACTTTTTCTGTTTATTAGATCAAAGTATAAAATAATTTGAGTGACCATGAGGAACTTGACTATAAATTCTTGCACCAAAAATAAGCAACCCAATAGTCTGGCCAAAATCCTTAGTTGTTTCTTTAAAAAATCCTGTATATTCAGTAAATATAAGGATACAAGGATTCCTCGTTAAAAATGAAATGTTTCAAATTTATTTTTTTTTTTTTTTTATTATTATTAATCAGTTCACCCTAAGCAAGACAATAATGCCATTAAGAAGCAAGGGATTACTGGGAGTGGAAGATAAGGAAAAGCCTTTAAAAGGAATTGGAAACCCAGTCCTAAACAGGAAACACCAGATAAACCTCTACTCCTGTTCAAAAGACTGGTGGGGGATGTGAATGAGATAATAGGTTTGATAGTAAATAAAATTTCAGAGATGAGTTGGAGGCAGTAACATAAACAATATTTTACTTCAAAAGAAGCCTTCCTGTATCACGGTTGTATTTGGATAAAGAGTTTCTTTGGATTTGATATTCAGTAGCTGGATGTAGCTGTGAATTTGTTCTGAAACCACTGATAATGATTCAGTTTTGACTTTGCAGGGTCAGGCACTTAAGCCAGGAGCAACGTGTTCTGAAGGTAGAAATTTCTGACTCTCTCTCTCTCGTAAGTTTTTCAATTTCTTAAGTAAGTATTGCAGGGTCCTTATGACAACACCTTTGAAGAAAGTGATTGGCTGATAGTGATTTCATACATAACTAGGATATCCTCAAAAGGTTTGAATGTTCATTGGCCAAGAAAGTTGTGATGTCATCAAAACCCTCTGACTGCCAGGAAGAATCTCGTAGGCATGCCACTGAAAATGTTGAAGAGGTCAAGTGACTGCTCGTTGATGGCCTGCAAAATTGTGATGTCAGAAGAATTATTTAATAGAAGCTATGTCACATTTTCAAAACCTGAAAATATATAATGTGTATGTGTCATTTCATGCAATTACATTTCTCAATCCAAACATTAACAATTAAGCCTGGTTAAAAAATCTGTAATTTCGTAATTTCCCCTCCCTTGATTAAAACTTATACAAAGGATTGTATTTATCTCTCCCTCTCTCTCTTTAAATCTATCATTAATATGCACTAGAGGCCACCCAGCAATATTACTGCCACAGATAAACGTCTTTTATTTCCTAAACCGTCTGTGTACAGTTGTAATACAGTCTGTTTATATAACCTTATATGCATTTAAAATATCTTTTATTGTGCTTAAATACACAAACATATGGATGCTATTTGGGGATTACAGATGTCCAATATTGTTAGCAAGTGTATTTTATCAGTCACTGATCATTTGTGATGTTACATATTGCTGTGAAAAATCTTTATATTTTATCAGTGTTTCAGTGAGGCAGACACGATTGGCTGTTATGTACGTAATGACCTGAAACTGGAGAAAGCATAATCACAGAACATCTCTCTGCCATAACCCCTTCCACAGCTGCCTCAGGTCTTAACTAATGCAAATAAAGACACACAAATTGACATGAGAACGGGATGTGTGAGATATATATTTTTCATGTAAAAATCCAGTTCCAACATGATGTCACTTTTAAGTGACTTGAAATTGGTTCCAGCAAACCAGGGAATGCTGGAATTAACCAAACACATTTTTGTAAACAGACTACATTAAATTCTCATATTGGCCACACATGCACCACTCTCTCTCATAGATTGACTTGTCAAAATTTAGTGTAATTTGCACAAATATACATCAACATATCACAAATAACCAAAATTAACACAAGACTTGTCTCAATGCAAAGAAATATTTAAAATTTATTGAAGCCATTGTAATACAAGGAAAGCAACCAACATTAAATAAGGTATCTTTCTCTATAGAAAATCGTACACATACACACACATATGTGTGTATGTAAGGTTATATTAAATTCTTACCAAGTCCATTTTTTCAACTCAATGCTTAATTTAGAAACCTATTCAATTTTTTATAAAGAGTTAATCATCAATTGTAAGATGACAGTGTCTGGTGATTAACAAGACAAACAACCCAAGGTGTGAGCTATGAATTTGAGATACCAAGATAAAATAAATACAGCAATTTAAATATTTGGGAAGTGTTTTAACAGTTGACAGGAAATGTGACACAGGAATTTGAAGACACATTGGAACAGTGAAAGTTGCCTTTCAGAAGCTAAACAAAGTATTAAACAGGAAAGTTTCATTATAAACAAAGAAAAATACTAATTATCATCAGTTCTATTATATGGCAGATGAAGAGGAAACTTTAGGTGGCAGTTCAAGGATAATAGATAAAAAAAAACGAAAAAAAAAAACCCAAAAAAACAATCGCTTATATTTAGAATCAGAAAGAAAGAGTTGAATATTCTGGGACACATCATGAGGAAAGGGAATTTTGAAAAGAAATTGACACTTACAGGACATATTGAAGACAAGAGGGACCTCAAATAACCTGGCTCCACAGAAACATGATGCCCAAGATTTAAACTGAATTTTTAAAAATGAAAAAATCTTTCTTGGAGCTTTTATTTTAGTTTTAGTTTCAAGCTAATAGATTAAATTTAATATTTTTTCCAATATGCAAAATACTAATAATTAATTTGTGAAATAAATCCTGGGATTTCATTAAAATCCAACAATTGATTTTTGAATGTCTTTTTTTTTTTTTTTTTTTTTTTTTACTGCAAAAAAGACACTAAAATTTCCTATACTAATCTTTGATCCCCAATCCTGATTTCTAACTAAAATTTCAAACATTCTAAATAGGATTGAAAAATTATAATTTCATAATCAATAATCCTTTGGTCTTTCCTCTTAATAACATGATTTTGACAATAAAACTTTGTTTTTATTAAGTTTGGGATATTTGTTTCATCCTGGTATACTCATTTTTTAGCAAATCTACATTACTGGGTTAAAAAATAAAAAAGGAACTGAAGGGGAGATAACTCCTTTATCTCATAGTGTCTGATTCCTTTTCAAAGGATTTATGATTTGCATGAATGGAAGAGAAAAAGAATTATCTTTTAGCTAACTCAGTGTAGGAAGACTTGTTGCTTCTGTGAACCTTGTTGACTCCATCTTGTCTGTCAAGCTTCAGTGCTATTGACTTTAAAATCTCCCTTGACATTTTCCACTAAAGATATTATTATCCATTTTAGACAGATGTAAATAAATGTTTGCATTGTTAACATGCATCAACCACTAGATTATATAGTTTCAATTATGCAAATAGTATTAATCCATATATGCAATATTGTGCATGGAAATTGTATACATGATCACTCACTCACACACACTGATATATAAGTCTTTATAAGTTTATATATATTAAATTTATTAGCACATTTTTCTTTTATTTCATTTTGTGTGTATATACATATATCAGCTATGGGTATGTGTGACTAGTGTAATGGCTATTGGCAAAGAAACTGAAATTGCCATGTTCAAATGCCTATCAATTCTGCTGTGTTCACTTCAAGCTAATGCCCTTGAAAAGTGAATGAACCCATGTTCCTCCAGCTATGGTTTAAATATGAAATGACATGAAGTGGAAAAATTATATTGAATCAATTTCTAGGTCAGTTGGTTGGTTCACTGTGCTGTGCCAGACACACAGTTATTCTTGCCACAATCTACCATTCATCCTTACATTGAATATTCCTGTCACATCTGGTTTGGTTCTTCTGATATGTATTTAGAGATTCTTGATAAAATCCAAATAAGAATATGCAATATTATCAGACCAGATTTGGCATTTCAGCTTCGTTCACTTTCCCACCACCTTAATGTAGCTACCCAGTGCCTTTTCTATAAATATGTTCATGATAATTGTTCTGATGAAATTTCCTCTTTAGTACTTAGATTTTTATGAATTTAAGCACACAATTAGATTGGCAAGTGGAATGGCTAGATGTTTGTTCTCTTTTACTTCTCACTTGTGGAAATTTCTACCAGCCAAATGCTTTTTTAACTTTGAATGTCAATTATCTTTTGGCTTCTTAATTCCTGTTCTTTTATTGTTCTCTGTAGTGTTTTTTCTTTTTCTCATATTCTTTCACATTCAGTAACCCCTTGCATCTTACTGGCTTTATTGCCTTGCTTGGGGTGAAATGATAGAATAAAAAAAAGTAGCAGGACAGACTAGATGTTGTTGACTTGGTTGGCATCCATTTTAGGAGAAATGAGGGTCATTTGGAGACTTTGTAGCACAATGTGTACCATTTTCTTCTGATCAATTATCTGAAAAGGTATGGCTGGTTCTACACAAAGCTTATGATCAAGTCATGTGTGGGTAGTATAGAAGTTCAATTCTAAATTGAACTGTTTACGCCTTCTCACACACACACACACACACACACACACACAGAAAGAGAGATAGAATTAATGGTTTTATTTTTAATCTGACATTTTTATTACTTTAAACCTTATTTTTAATGAATCTTCCCCTTTCTTGCATAGACTTCATCAGATGCCAGTGATCCCATTTTTGCATTACCTGCAAGTGTCTGCAGTTATCAGATGCTACTGCTATCTATCTTGGTATAACTTTGTTACTGATGTCGAAGAAAAATCTAGAGCACTTGCCATTTTGAAAATAGTGCCTCTTCTTTCTCACCTCCAATTCACATTCAGCAGTCAAATGATGTTAGATCCTTTCAGTGTCCTATGATTGCCATGACTACACTATCTCTTTACCTATTATGTCATGCACATATATCATTCAGGTGCTTTTAATAAAACATTTATTAATGAAGGATTGCTGTTAAAATATATACATATGGGAAATATATTTTCCATTTTGACTGTTTTCATCCAAAGTTTACTTGCATATATCATGGACTTTTTCCTGTGTAAGTTTTTTTTTATAATTTGAAGATGAAAGAACATTTTCATTGTTTATTTACTTATTATACTGAAACCCTACTGATAAAAATTCAATTTATCTTACTAAAAAATTTATTCTGGCTTTTTTTTTTTTTCTCACTTTGAATGATTTTTTTTTTTTTTGATTCTTTATCTTAAGATGAAAAATGCTTTGGTTTGCATACTTTAATTTTTTTATGTTTTCCTATCATTTTTTTTTTATTGGCTGTTTATTTGACAAATTGGCTCTAAAAGATGGTTTTGCTCTACTTCTCTTTTATTTTGAAGTAGTGCCTTTGAGTTTGTTAATTGATGTGAACCCTGTCATATTTAGGGGTTCTAAATGGAGAAAAAGGGATGAGGAAAAAGAGAGGCATGAAACTTTTTATTAGGCTTCATCTGCTCTTTGAACTATAATTTTTTTTCTAGGTAAAATTACTCAAAGCAAAGATTGGTCTGCACCCCCAACTCCTGACTAAAATGGTTATTTTTATTGATGATAAAATGATCACTAAAAAAAAAAAGTGGTTGTGCATGATAGCAATTTCATATATAAAGCATTAAGGAAATGATAAATTCACCAAAAGCCTTTCATTTTATTTATATATATATATAAAAAAAATAACCCATTAATTGGATGTAGGGATAGTGTAATGGTTAACAACATGGGAAGTAGAATTGGCATGGTGAGTTCAAGTTCTGGCCTATTTCACTGCATTCACTTTCACATGAATGCTCTTAGAAAAAAGCTCTTCTCTTACCAGCTAGAGATTAAACAGCAGGATAGATTAAGCTCTTTAACCATGTATGGCAGTGAGTCTAAGAGAAAGACATATCTGAATTCAAAACCATGGATAAGGCAATGGAAAACCATCCCACCATCTTTCAGTTCACAGATAATAAAGACAAAAAATCTGTGGAGAGACATGGTCATTTAAAATTAGCAAAATAATTAATTATAGTAAATTATAATTGTAATACTAATTAATAATATCATTAGTAATAGTATTAATAAAAGTGCCAATAAAACTATGGTATAACTCCATAGTGCCAGTTTACTGGTAGAATAGTCAAACATAATCATCAAAAAGAAATAGGCAACCTAACATAAGTAGAATAAGGCTGTTCATATAAGTAACTTTGTACTGGCCATTTGTTGCTCTTCACTATTGATTTGTTCCATTATACAGAAATGTACATATTAATATAACAGTTGAGAAAATTTTGAATTTAGAGGTTTTCAATTTTGAATGAGACAAGTCTCATGTGAGATAAAGAACTACTGAAAAATTTAAAGAATTTGAACAGTACATATAAATTGAATACAGTACATATTTTTGCCATGAGCCTTTGTAAGCCAGAGTGTAAATTTTGGGCAAGGGACTACTTTGAATGAAACGGTGGAAACTAGATTTTAGTGAAAAAACATCATGGTCATGTTCCTTGAACGTTTAAATAGGATTTCTCCATGTAAAAAAATATTCAAATATTGATAATACAACTTAATGAGGAAAAAACAAAACATACACACACACACACACACACACTGTGTATGTGTTTTTTAAAATCATCTTTAGAAACTTTCAGCATTACCGTCAGTTTCACAAACTCAATCCAGAATAAAACAGTTAAACAAATTCAAACAGTTTGTAAGCAACTTTGGTAGTGGGTGTAGTGAATATTGCCATATTAACTGAATTTTATATTATATAATGTATATGCATTCTATTGAGTGTTAAGATTGTTTC